>CM053269.1:44437387-44802387 GCA_028583415.1 Protea cynaroides | reverse complement strand
GGGGACCACTTTGATTCCTTTAGCGGATACTACATAGCCAAGGAAGGCGACTTTACTTAGCCAAAACTCGCACTTTGAAAATTTGGCATATAACTTCTCTTTCCTTAAACGCTGTAGGGCTGCGTTTAGGTTCTTGATATGGGTTTTCTTGTCCTTGGAGTATATCAATATATCATCAATAAATACTATAACCGACGTATCCAACATATCGTGGAAAACTCGGTTCATAAGTTCCATGAGCGTTGCCGGTGCATTAGTTAATCCGAAAGACATAACCAAAAATTCATAATGTCCATATCTGGTCCTGAATGCTATCTTTGGAATATCACCTTCTTTAATCTTCAGCTGATGATAGCCTGATCGAAGGTCGATCTTAGAAAATACTTTTTCTCCTTGTAACTGATCGAACAAGTCATCGATCCGAGGTAGTGGATATCGATTCTTGATTGTCAGCTTATTCAACTCCCAATAGTCGATGCATAATCGAACGCTACCATCCTTCTTCTTTACGAACAACACCGGTGCCCCCCATGGAGATATACTGGGTTGAATATAACCCTTGTCCAGCAGTTCTTGTAGTTGCACTTTTAATTCCTTCAGTTCAGTAGGGGCCATTCTATAAGGTGCTTTTGACATTGGTGCGGCTCCAGGTATAAGGTCTATCACAAACTCTGTGGCTCAGTCGGGTGGTAATCCAGGTAGTTCCTCCAAAAATACGTCAGGGTAGTCTCGCACGATGTCAATGTCTTCCATTCGTGGTGCTTCCTTGGTTAGGTCGACCACTGATACTAGATACCCGATTGCCCCCTTCTCAAGGCACTTCTTAGCCTTTAGCGCTGAAAGTATGAGCTTGCGTCTCCGGGGAAGTTTGGTTCCCGTGAAACTGAATTCTGCTCCTTCTTTGTCTTTGAACGTTAGCTTCTTTTCGGCGCATAACAGATTTGTAGAATGCCGAGCTAACCAGTCCATTCCCAAGATGACATCAAAGTCTGCCATCTCAAGTTGTATCAAGGTTGCATCTAAGGTCTTCTCTCCAATGAGAACTGGACATGGTCTATAACCTTTCTCTAATTCTACTTCTAACCCCATCGGTGATCGTACAAGTAATTTGTAGTCTAATGTTTTGATGGGTAAGTTTATCTTCTTTCCGAATGACACAGATATAAATGAATGAGTAGCTCCTGAATCAAAGACTACTGGCGGGTGCGCCATTTATAGGTACGATACACCGTGATTTATTTTAACTTAATCTACATGCTCACACGGTGTAATTACAACTTCAAAAAGTTTCGGTCATACTGTGACCACATCGGGTGATGCGGCCGCATCCTCGGACGTAACAAGCATATACCCGTCCCCCGATGGAATTGCTTCTTGGGCTTAGGGCACTCCCTTGCCATATGTCCCGGTTGGTTGCGATTAAAACACTTCGGGCCTTTAGAATTTGGCTTTGGGCGAGGTTGAGCTGCTGAAGTAGTCTTGGTTGCAGCAGTAAAATTCGAGGACGGAAAGGCTTATATGTCCTGTTATTGCCTCCGTTGTAAGAATTTTCGATGGCCTTTTGATGCCTCCGTTTCGAGTAAAATAACTCTCCTTCCGGCTCGATTCAATAACTCGAGCAATCCGAACAGCTTTCATTATAAATTTTTTTTCTAAGCCTAGAACATGTTCTCCGATGTTTCCTCTCGGTCCCGTGACGAACCTACGGGTTTTGGTGTCTTCTTCTTGCATGCTAATTGGTGCAAAGAAAAACAGCTCTTCGTAGCGCCGTTGATATGCGTCCACGATCATCTATCCCCCGATATAAACTCAGGAACTCTTTTTCCATAGAATCTCTAAAGCTCCGTGGAAAATATTTTTCAAAGAAGGCTTCTTTATATATAGCCCAAGTTAGTAGGGCGTGCTTGGTCAGTAGATATGCCTTCGTGGATTTTCACCAATGATGTGCGTCGCCCTTGAGCATGAAGGTGGCACATAATACTTTCTCTTCCTCTGTGATAGTCATCATGAGGAAATTTCTCTCCATCTCGTCTATCCAGTGTGATGGCCACAACGGATCAGACGGTTTGCCGTTGAATTCCTTGGGTTTCATCTTCAAGAATCTCTCCACTAGTCGAGAGTGGTCCAACTGATTTGGGGGTTTGCCCCAAACATATGGGGTGGATACTGGTAATTACCCTGAGTTGCTTCCGAAAGTTGCACTGGAATCTGTGCAGCAGGTTATTGAGGTATCTGAGGAGCTGGGTGGTTACCCACCGGTGTTGCACTGGCTTGTCCTGTGTGCATGGGTGCAGCCTGAGTGGCTTGAAACATAATGCCCATGGCAACTTGCATCTGAGCCTGTGCGTGTTGCATCTGCTGCAGCTGTTGTGCCAGATTCATCACCACGGTTGTTAGCTCTGGTGGTGGAGGTGGCAAATTTATATGGTTTGCCTGTTCTGGATTACCCGGTGCATAATTATTTTCCGGACTAGTCTCCTCCACGGGTGGTGGTGGTGGAACTGCATTCCTGATCTGTCGGGTTACTCTACGTCCAGACATAATTCCTTTCTGTGATTGGTGGTGCCTGAAAATTATCAAAATAGGTGAGAAGTCATTTATATTTCATGTAGGCACGCTAATCGATAATCAATTCTAATTCTAGCTCATTTTATAAAATAATACTGTCTTTTCTATGCAGGGTCGATGGTGAGGGTCGATGGTATGTCCGACCTTTGGTATCCGACCCTGGGAATGACCTGTTCTTCCCGAGAGCTGAGGGTCAATGCGAGGGTCGATGGGTATCTGACCCTCAGTTCCGACCCTTAGTTTTCTGTCAGATTCCTGAGAGCCGAGGGTCAATGGGAGGGTCGATTCAAGGGTCGATGGTTCTAGTCGAATAGTCAAAGGTCGCGTTTATTGACCCCGCCTCTATATACAAGTGTGTGACGTCACCCGAAGATCACGTTTATCGTCGACTCACATGCACCCAACCATGAACAGTATATAACAAAGGTTAACGTTTATTGCTATATATTGCCATACCAACACGTAAGCCCCTGTTGGCGAGGGCTGCAAACTGGGCTCGCAACTAACCAATCCTAATGCCAAAAGTGTATCCAAGGCCTCACCCCAGCATCCCTCAGAATGTCCATAGAGATAGAGCTAAGGCCCCCCGGTAGAGTCAGAGACTACAAGGACCGAGACCACCTCCCCTGATACTCTACGACATAATAGTTTTGCTAAAGTAATGGCGATACGATGATGCCAATGCACAAGACTTGAGTTAGAGATAGAGCTAAAGTGCTAAGACCCGCCAAAGGTTAACGTTTATTGACGTTCTCATCACACCCCCCTATACTCGCTCGCATCAAGTACATCAACCACACACATACAAGCACATGCCTATTCCTATCATCATCATCATCATCATGTTATAAACAATAAAGTAAATATGCATGAACAAGTAATAGAAATATTGGATGGCATGCTGTATGCACATTACAAACATATTCGCATAGAATCAAGCATGGCATAGGACTCAAGGAAATAGAAAACAGTTTTGTTATTAACCAATTAGTCTGGAGTTCTGGTTCCTCACCTTAGCTTGCTAAAAGATACTTTTCTAAGCTTTAGAATCACCTTTACAATGTTATTATATTGTTAGAAGACCTAATAAAGTCGATAGAATTTAATTAGAATTAATTCCAGATTTAAAAACCATTCTGTTAACTGAGGGTCGGAGGTAGGGTCGGAGTCCTGATCGACCCTGGGTGCGACCCTCCCTTAACTCTGAACTTCCCGAACACTGAGGGTCGATGGTCAAAATCACCTAGGGTCGGATGGTCATCGACCATTGGTGCGACCCTCGGTGCACTTTGGTCCAATTCCCTCTTTTTAATCCATTCTTCGTGTTTGGGTCCTATGGCTTGCTTCTACATTCCATTCAACATTCATTCCATGGTCTAGAACCCTGAATCATCCACCTAAATAGCTTTCATGCATTCTTCTATGGTTTTCCATGAAAACCTAACCATAGATTGATGGTTTGGGTTTCTCCGAGATCACACTCTCACCAATAACTAACCTAAGGTCTGTAGAAACTCATGGAATTAGTATCCATACCTGAGAAGAATAATCCTTCTCTGCAACTCTTCTCTTTTGGCTTAATTCTCTTCCTTGTTTCTCTTCTTCTTCTTTTCCTTCTCTTCTCTTTCTCTCAATTCAATTAGGGTTGTGAAAGGAGTGAAAGTGGCTTAGGGACGTCCTTTAAATAGAGTAGGAACATCCTAAAATAAGTCCCTTTGAGATTAGAAAAGAATCCCAATCGAAAATTAGGAAATTTCCTAATTCTTTTTCCTACGGTAACCGAGGGTCGATGGGAGGGTCGATGATCCCATCGACCCTAGGGTTCTAAGTTGTCCGACCCTCCCTTCAGAACTAAGGGTTTGACTTTCTGCTTTGGGAGGTCCGACCCTGCTTAGCTGGGTATGCGACCCTTCCCCTATTTTAAGTGTTTTTGGGTCGATTTGATACCTGGGATCTCGATCTCCTTCACGCCCTTGGTCCATTTGACTCGACCATGACGGATAAACCGGGTTCAAGGTGGTAAGACCGGGTTAGATTGACGCGGGTCTTACAGCTACCCCAGGTGGTACCCTACCTGCGACCCTACAGTTTCTGTTAGTTTAAGCATATTGGAATTAATTCTAATTAAAATTTATCGACTTGTTAGGTCTTTCCAATGGTTTAAAAGGAAATTATAAAGCTTGAACGAGGATCTACTAGCAATCAAAGGTGGGGGAACAAGACTTAAACTAATTGGCTAATAATAAACTATTTTTATTTATTGAGTCCAATACCATGAATGATTCTATGCTTGTATGATTGTAATGTGCATATCACTTGTCATCCACTATTCCTGTTATTACTGTTCATGTATATTTAATTTTGTTTATTTATAACATGATGATGATGATGATTCTAGGAATAGGCATGTGAATGTATGTGTGTGGTTAGTGTACTTGATGGGAGTGGAGCATCAGGGGGAGGACGTGACACTGTGGTTCATCCTGGTCACTAGACTCTAGCTCTATTTCTACTCAAGTCTTGTCCACTAGTATCGTCGTATCGCCATTACCTTAGCAGAACTATTACGTCGTAGGGCATCAGGGGAGGTGGTCTCAGACCGTGTAGTCTCTGACTCTGTTGGGGGGCCTTAGCTCTATCTCTATGGACGTATTGAGGGATGCTGGGGTGAAACCTTGGATACACTGTTTGACATTAGGATTGGTTAGTTTCAAGCCCAGTTTGCAAGCCCTTGCCAGCAGGGACTTACGTGTTGGTATGGGTAGGGCATCAGGGGAAGTGTGATGCGATGCGGTCCTAAGCACTTAAGCTCTATCCCTATTCCATGGTGGGTGCATGTGGGATGGCAATGGTGTTTGATCCATTGGGCGGCTTCACACACTCGTGTATAGAGGTGCGGTGACCACCTATCCTTTCTATTACACATTGCAAACTTATGAACCAGACTAAAGATATAAAATGAATGCATGCATATGTTTGTTGCATTGTTTTGTTTGCTCACTGAGCCATGATGTGTGCTCAGCCTTTCGACGTCGAATATTTTTAGTTGATGATGCAGGTACCACCGTAGAAGATTATATGAATGCTCTGATGTATGGACATGCGGCGGCGATGGATGCAGAAGTTATGATGGAGTCGCATGATTCGTCATGCGAGTGCAACTCATGCGTCTTCGATTAGATTTTTATTTGAATTATTAAGAAAATATAAATGATTATTTTATTTTACTTTATGTCTTAGTCTTTTTGAAGATAATTGGATAATTTATTTATGTTATCATCTTTAGACTCTCAGTTCATTTACTATTAAAGATTTCCGCTATCGTGTATTTATTCTGATTTTAATTGTGGATGTGTATGATTTAAGCAAACGGACACAGTCTATTCGAGATCCTGGTTGAACCATTGGTTTATTGATGGTTCATCACACCATTCTGGTTGGTATAGAATTGGGGTGTGACAACCACTATATGGGTCGAGAACGGATAGTGAAAACTCATTTGAGCAGATGCTAAATAATGATAATCAGATTAGAACAAATCAAAGGAGGTGAACAACCAGGCCACTCTAGCCAATCTACTTGGACTACCAAGTGCCTTGGCTACGATTGTAATATACTTGGCCTGACAAAATGCAAGAACAACAACAGATGAAACTGACTATGCAAGTTACCATGGTAATCTCTACCCAATTTGCTAATGCTACACCAAGACCTCCAGGTCAAATTAAGTACAGTACTAGTTGGTAGCAACACTATACCTCCAGCATATGTTAGCCATAACATAGTATCTACCATATAGCATGTCCCAGTAATGCACACCCCACTGTAGAAGCTTAGTGCACAATAAACAGTGTATCAAGGTGGTTACCCTTATCAGCCACCAATGTATGGGATAGCTACATCATGGCAGAATGATCCGATAAGGGTTGAAGAATATTTTCTGAAGATGAAGCCTCAAGCGTTTTCAGTAAAGGGTCAAATCTATTGTGGCCATATAACTAGATAGGTTTATATAGGAGGCGGTGGATTATTGACTTACTCTTATGATTATAGAGGATGCACATACCTGATTTTAATTCTCGTACCTTGACAGAATATCTTCTTGATTTAACCTGTCAATTGGAGTTATAGATGTTATTTCCTTAGAAGTAGTCCTGATTATACCAATCTAAGATACTCCCATGATCGACACATGAATAGAGATATCAACTGAATGAACAGTTAAAGGTTTAATAATTTTGAATGTACATCTTTCTGATATACCTGACTTATTGATGTAACAAAACTTCTCCAGATTTACTCTTGTAGTGCCTTGACCAATGGCATTATATACCCGATAGAATCTATAATCATGAGGTTAAGAGCTGTAGAACCTCTACTTCTATGTATTTGAACCACCTTGCAACTAATAGTCCTTGGTTATTGGTTCGATTACCATAGATTTACTCCTGATCCTTTAAGCTGAAGTTCACTAAATAGAACAAGTGTTTGTCATCATACTAAATTCGAAAGAAGGAAGTGAATCGCTTTTTGGATAAACATTCTGATTCTTACATTTTCCGACCTTCTTTGATAATGATACTTAGTTAATAAGGGATTTATTGAAGGTAAAATGATTGAATTCAGATTAGATTCTATAGCCAAGAAACCTCAGATGAAGTAATAGATAATCTATTTTGAGATTGCTAGATGGATGGATAGAAGTCATGGTCTGTAAAAGAGTGTATGAGCAAGAAGTGAAACTTCCAGGAGCGGCTAGTAAACAATAGATAGCACTCAAGTAGAATTAAAAATGACCATATCGGTATGAAGTTGACAAGGAAGAAGATTTCTAAAAGCATATCTAAGAGTGGATACAAGGATGAAGTAAAATTTTTTTTTTTGGCATTGATAGTATTTGGATTAGCACAAGTAATACTGAGTTATGCCCAATGTCGAGTGAGATGATTAAGTAAAAGACCAAAAGTGAGTTTGTTGGAATTAATAAGAATATAAGCATATACCCTAATGCTTATAGGTAGACTTGGGATATGAAGTGAGTAACAATTACAAAGTACTTTTTGAGATATATGAAAGAGAGATCAGGAAAGAACAACAGTGATAAAAGAGATGTAAGCTAATGAGTTTTTCGAGATATGAGATTTTTGACGATAGTCTTTGAAAATCATAAGAGATAAAAGGGGATTAAATGTATTCATTAAGACCTTTAAATCAAATTTTGATAGTTCAAGCCCTTTTGGACTAGATGTTGTAGTGGGTAAGTGTTAAAAACAATGTCCGAATCGTATAAATGGACGAAATTTGGATGCAACCTAAATCGACTTGAGATGACAGACTTTAACGTCATCTTAGGAATAGATTGGTTGTCTCAACACTCTACAAGTGATTATGTGCATATAAAATGTTATCATTTAAGAACAAAGATGACACATAACTTGGTTTATTGGAAGCATATTGCTTAGGAAGCGAAAGCTCATCCTCTCTGCACTAAAGGCGAAGAGATGCCTTGAAAAGAAAGGAGTTGAATATATGGTATCTATGGTAAATACTACTAATGAAGCACCACAGATGGAAGATATTGATGTGATGCATAAATTCCCTGATGTATTTCCAAGAGACTTACCTTGGTTGCCAATTGATCATGCAACGAGTTCGTTATCGACTTATTACCTAGGATGGCACTTGTGTCAAAGGCACCCTATTGAGTAGCTCCTACGGAGTTAAAGGAATTAAAGACTTAACTACAAGAATTATTAGACTAAGGTTTAATCTAGTCGAGTATACCACCTCAGAAGCACTAGTGTGGCCCATAAAGAAGAAGGATGGTAGTGTTCGTTTGGGTATAGACTATCGAGAATTGAACAAGCTCATGATCAAGAACCGATATCCACAACCTCAGATCAATGACTTGTTTAAATAGTTGCAAGGAGCAAAGGTATTTTTTAAGATTGATATTCGATCAAGATATCATCAACTAAAGAATTTAGACAGTAATATTTCAAAGATAGCTTTTAGAACTGGGAATGAGCATTATGAGTCCCTGGTTATGTTATTGGATTAACCAATGCCCTTACATCTTTATAGAAGTTGATGAACCGGATGTTCCATGACATGTTGGATACGTCGGTCATAGTTTTCATAGACTATATATTGATTTTTTCCAAAGACGAAGAAAGCCCTATAATGAATTTGAGAACAGCTTCACAACAGTTGAGAAGGGAGAAGATTTATGCCAAGTCCAAGAAATATGAGACTTAATTAAACAAAGTGATCTTCTTGGATCACATAGCATCATCAAAAAGGATTAAAGGTGGACCCTATTAAGATAGAAGTAATCGTATGGTGAGAAATGCCTAAGAACATTGCAGATATCAGAAGTTTCTTGGGTTTAGCTGGTTATTATAGACGATTCATGGAGGACTACTCTAGGATCGCAATACCTCTTACCAAGCTAACCAGGAAGGGAGAGGAGTTTATTTGGACTGACAAGTGTGAAGAATGTTTCTAGACTTTAAAAGCAAGGGTGATATCAGCTCCCATCTTGATCGTTTCGGTACCAGGGGAACCTTTTACCCTATACACCGATGCTTCCGGATTGGGTCTAGGATGCGGGTTGATGTAAGCTAAACAAGCGATTGCATATGTTTCAAGATAACTGAAAGAGCATGAAAAGAATCACCCAACTCATGACTTGGAATTAGCAGCAGTAGTACATGCTGTTAAGATATGGTGACATTATTTGTATGAAGAGAAATTTCATATTAAATCAGATCATAAGAGTCTTACTCATCTTTTTTATCAGAAGGAGTTGAACATGAGACAAAGAAGATGACTGGAATTATTGAAGGAATATGATTGTGATATTCAGTATCATCCAGGAAAAGCTAATGTAGTTGTTGACGCACTAAGCAGGAAAGCTATGACAGAATCCCAAGAAAAAGTTAGTGCAAATGCTATGGCGTGTGTCACAGGGAGAGTATTTAATTACGGTAAAGAGTAGTTCGTGATTGATATTTTGAACGAATCAACCGACCAAGGGTTTATTCATCTGTTCTCAAACATGTTTGCTACATTGAAGATTGTACCTGATCTATTAGACGAAGTGAAAGCTGCTATTAAATCAGACCTTTATCTGAGAATGGTGCAAGAAGACCTCGAAAAAGGTAGGACTACTCCTGAGTTCACCTTGGACGTTGAAAAGGTACTAAAATACAAATGAAAGGTATGCGTTCCTGAAAATGAAGACTTGGATATTAGACACAGATTAATGAAGGAAGCTCACACCACCGCTTATTCGGTACATCCTGAAAGTACGAAGATGTATCATGATCTGAAGAAACTATATTGGTAGAGAGGAATGAAAGCGGATGTAGCTAAATTTGTGTCTCAATGATTGAATTGTCAACATGTAAAGGCTGAAAGGAAATGCCACTGCCAGAACTAGCATGAAAATAGGACTGCATCACTATAGACTTCGTTACCGGGTTACCATTGACTCCCCGAGTAGTTGACGCGGTCTGGGTGATTGTGGATCGTTTAACCAAGACAACTCGTTTCATAGCTATACGACCTCAGTATACCCTAGAGAGGTTAGCTAAGCTTTATGTAGATAATATTTTCTGATTACATGGTGTACCTGAAAGCATTGTGTCTGACAGAGACCCACGCTTTACTTCAAAATTTTGGAAAGGATTACAGAAAGCTGTGGGTACAACATTGAAGTTTAGTACTGCATTCCATCCTCAGACAGACGAACAGTCGGAGCGTACTATTCAGATTTTACAAGACATACTTCGAGCTTGTGTTATTGATTTCAAAGGATCATGAGATGAGAAACTACCATTGATAGAGTTCGCTTATAACAACAACTATCAAGCGACTATACAGATGTCAGCCTATGAAGCAATGTATGGTAGAAAATGTCGAACTCCTTTGTTTTGGAATGAAGTTGGAGAACAGAGTATTGTTGGACCAGAGTTTGTTGAAGAGACTTGTCGAGTAGTCGACATTATCAAGGAAAGAGTCCGAATAGCTCAGAATTGTCAGAAGCAATATGCAAATAATTGACGTAGAGATCTTGAATTCACCATAGGTGATAAGGTATTCCTAAAAATATCTCCTATGCGTGGTTTGAAAAGGTTTGGACAGAAGGGAAAGCTGTGTCTCAGATATATTGGACCTTATGAAGTTCTAGATAGACGTAAAAAAGTAGCATATCAGTTAGCACTACCACCATCCATGTCAAGTGTGTATGATGTATTTCATATCTCATTACTGAAGAAGTACGTCAGAGATCCAACACACGTGTTAACAACAGATCCACTGGATTTGACTGAAGATTTGACGTTCGAAGTAGTACCTTTTGAGATTACTAGTCGGAAGGTGCAACGACTTCGCAACCGTGACATTTATTACGTTAAGGTTACTTGGAGAATCCAAAATGTAGAAAAAGTTACATGGGAAGAAAATAACGCTATGCGGAAGCAATATCCTCACCTATTCGACTCGAAAGGTATGTGCAAATTTTGAGGACAAATTTTATATAAGAGGGGGGAGTTGTAAGACTCGCACTCCACTAACTTGGTCTTACCATGTCGTGCCAGGTCTTCCCATCATTCTTGGACTAAGTGGACCGAGAGTGTGAAGATAGATCACAAACCAGGTATGAGAATCGAGTTAAAAACATTAAAAACATACATAAGGTCGCATGCCTGGGTAGGTATGGTCAACCATAAGGAAGGGAACCAAAACTCTCAAATCCAGAATCCTACGGTCGATGATTTTGTAAGCACCCCATTTTTTCCATCCCCAGCCAAACAGAATTTTATTGGTGTATAGACAGTAAGAGAGCGGAGGGGGATGAAAATTTAGAAAGTACAGGGGAGGCAAGTGAAACTTTCTCAAACCAATAGTCGATCAATTCCTCTGTGCTCTCTATGGTGTTCTGGGCTGAGCCAGAGTGTCCCCAATGTACAAGAGTCTTGGTGGGCATATTCAGAAGGATTGTGGGTCAATTCAAGGTTTGGACGCTAAGCGGTGATTTCAAAGCTGATTTTGGCAGGCCCTACAGCAAGGTCATGAAAATACCTTCGAAATGATACCAGAATCACTCAATTCCGATATCAAACGAAGAAGACGTCGCGATTTTAGTCGGATTGAAATTGGCTTATTTAAATCCAAGGGCTTTTATGTAAATTAACATAAATTAAGGATTTATTGGGCAAATTATCGTGATTTAAATCGATCAAACTTCATTCGACCATATCTTGATCGTTCGACATCCAAATTCGACGATTCAAGCGCCACTGTGCTCCATTGCCTGTCCTCTTCAAAGTGAACATAAAGAATTTTGGGTGGAAGCCGCCAGCGGGTCCCATGTAAAGTTTCCAGTAGAATTATCGTCACAACTCCAATTCTTCATATCTTGATCATCTGAAGTCCAATTCAGGCGATTCAAGTGCCAGTGTGCTCCATTGCCTGTTCTCTTCAAAATGGACGTAAAGAATTTTGGACGGAAGCCGTCAGCAGGTCCCATGCAAAGTTGCCAGTAGGATTATCGTCAAAAACTCCAATTGTTCATATGTTGATCATCCGAAGTCCGATTCAGGCGATTCAAGTGCCAGCGTGCTCCATTGCCTGTCCTCTTCAAAGTGGACGTGGAAAATCAGAGACAGAGGCCGTCAAAATTTTTCATGCGGAATTGCAAGCTGAGAGGATTCATAATAGAAGGAGAAATCAATCCAGTCCATACTTACTCAGCCCAACCCAACTCAAGCCCAATTTAGTCCAACCCCGTCAAACTCAACCAGTCCAGCCTGACCCAATCCAGACCGGCCCAGATTGAGTCAGATCGGCCCATGTGTATTGCACTTTATGTATATTTTATATACTATATACATTTATATATTATATAATATATGCTTTATATATGTTATATTATATATATTTTTATATATTATATTATTATATTATATATATATGTATATATTCAGTCAAGAAAGGAGAATCCGACAAGGAAGAAGAGAGAGAGAGAACGGGAAGAGAGAGGATGAGAGCCGAAGGGAAGGGAGAAAGAGCATTCGATGGAGGGAAAGATGGAGGTGCTGCCACCTCCACCTTTCCCATGCCCATTTCCCCCAAATCGTAGCCACCTCCTCCTCTCCTTGAGCCCAACCAGCCCAACACCTTTCCCATGCCCATTTCCCCCAAACCGTAGCCACCTCCTCCTCTCCTTGAGCCCAACAACTCACACCCCTCCATGCCCCTACTCACTCCCTCACCGCTACCTCCTCCTCTCCTTGAGCCCAACCAGCCCAACACCTCTCCATGCCTCTACTCCCTCACCGCCACCTCCTCCTCTCCTTGAGCCCAACAACTCACACCTCTCCATGCCTCTTCTCCCTCACCGCCACCTCCTCCTCTCCATGCCTCTACTCCCTCATAGCCTATCCATTCTTCACCCCACCAACATCTATAAAAGGAGGTTGGCCGAGAGAAGCAAGAAGGAGGATGGACAAAAAAAAGAAGGGGGAAGAAGGATTACTTGTCACACCCCAATTCTGATCCAACCAGAATGGTGTGAGTGAACCGTCATTGAACCAACGGTTCACACCAGGATCTCGAATAGGCCATGTCCACCCATACAAACCAATTACACATAACCACAATCAGAATATAAATATACAGCGGAAGACTTTAAATAGAATGAACTAAGTGTCTAATGATAATTTAAAGAAATATCCCATTATTCAAATTCAAACACATAGGATAATAATCTTTTACATCCCTTTAGTCCAATAAAAAATAACTGAAATAAATAAATAAAACAAATCAAAGGTACACGCAGAAAGGGCACTCGCATGAAGCATCATGCTCGTCCTCCCCTGCTTGTACATCCAAAGCAGCTACACCTCCATACGCCGGAGCGTTCACATAGTCATCCACAGTGTAACCTGCATCAACATCTAAAAACAATGTACGTACAAAGGGTGAGCACACAACACAGCTCAGTAAGACAATCAGACAGTTTCACAAGATTATGCATGAGTAACGATCAATTTTATGTTGTGGTCTGGTTTTAAGTTTGCAATGTGCTATAGAAAGGTTTGGTGGCCCCCGCACCTCTATACACGAGTGTGTGGCGTCGCACAGTAATCACACTACCACCAACCCACATGCACCCATCATGGAATAGAGATAGAGCTAAGGTATACCCGCACCTCCCCTGATACTCTACCCATACCAGTACCTAAGCCCCTACCGGCCGGGGCTCGCAAACCGGGCTCGCAACTAACCAATCCTATATGTCAACAATGTATGCTCTATCCCAGCCACAGCCGTCTATGGCATAGAGATAGAGCTAGAGCGTGCAGGCCGGGTCGGAGACCACCAAACCTCACCTCCCCCTGATACCCTATCCGCAACTAACCCACTAGGATAGAAACAATACACAGGTAGGCCCTATCCCAACATAACTCCCTACGGCATAGAGATAGAGCTAAAGCATCGTGGACAAGACAGCGTCGACTCGGAATCCTCAGTACCACCCAACGATGGCCGGGACAACATCAATATCGGAGACCATCGTACCACGATCTTCCCCTGATACCCCACCCGTACCAAGCACGTTAAGATAGAATACTACAAAAGCTGCCAGTGTGAAGAGCGATCCCAGGCCCATGCCCCACTCCACACACCAACGAAAACAATCACATGCCTAACAATCACATCCTATGAATGCATGAAAAATAATAATAACTGAAAGTAAAGGATGGCATGTGAATATGCACAAACATCACATCATAGATATTCAATGATTAACAACGATTTACTGTCCATTAATTATTAGGTTTAGGTCAGATTCCCTTACCTGATGCTCGTTCGATTACTTGCTCCACGTCGCAAGATCCAAACGATAAGTCACAACGTCCTACATAATATTAGGGTTTCATTAGAATATATTATTTAGGGTTTCATGTTGGTCGGAAACCAACAAAGATCACAAAATACCCTCACAGAGCTGACCGGTGGCATGTACCGGTCGCAGCTCTGTGGGAAAGACTGGCGACCGATATGGTCAGCCGGTCCCCCACAAACAACCTCCTGAGAGGTAGCGGTCGCAACATACCGGTCGCACTATGTGCAACCGGTATAGTCGACCGGTATGTCTCCAGAAGACCATACATGGGTTCTTCGACTGCCGTCGACCATCCTCCATGGATTTTCAGGGTTTCCTCTATCCATTCTAAGTCTAGGCTTTGAGTTAGAGTTATCCCCAACTCATTCAAGTCTCGTTTCGGTGAATATCATCTCGAAACTCGAATCCGGGGTTTGATGGCAACTTAGGGTTTATTGGCCAATTTAAGGTTTTAGATCAATACCTACTTTGCATGGTATTGATCCACCCACACAACTATCATAGGGTAAGAATATGGATTCAAACACTTACCGTTGACAGGCGTAGCGTGAGCTTCGTCAAACGGTAATGGCGGCTCCTTCTTCTTCTTCCTAGCTCCTTCTCCTTTCCAAGCTCTTTCTCTTCTCTAGGGTTTATGAGAGACAATGAAAAGGATTTGAGGGGTTTAAGGGTGTATTTATAGGCTAAAAATAGGGTTTAGTAACCCTACTAGGATTAGGAAACTTCTAGGATTCGAAATCAGGAAAGCGGGACCCGCAGAGACCAATTTCCAAATTCCCGCACATAGCTGTGCAGGCCATACCGGTCGACCGGTACCATCATCCGGTACCATCGACCGGTATACCTAAAATCAAGTATAATTGGTCGACTTCGGTCCGATTTCGTACCTGTTTGTTATCCGCTTGCCCCGTCTGATGATCAGAAGACCTGTCACGACACGAAACCAAGGTTAGACCGGGTTTTTCAGAGTGCGGGTCTTACATTACTGGTACTGAAAAAGAAATTGAAAGAAAAAAAAACAGTGAGTAAAAAAGGAGAAAAGAAGAGAGTGGCTTTTGAGAATGAGAGAAAAGTGGGTTGGAGAAGACGAGAGAGTGAGTTTGAGAAGGAGCTGCGAAATAGAAAGTCAAGGAGGGAAAGCCGCTTACAAACTTCGGGTAAGCTCTCACCTCCCCTTCTGTTTTATTTTTTTTCTTACTCTCTGTCACCATGCACCCATGAACACCCATAACCACCTACTTGCCAAGCCATTCAGACCATGTATTTTAATTTTAATGTCATGGATCTGATTTATGTGATGAAATTAATCTGAACCCTTGATATGATGAGCTGAACCCTTGAATGATGCCATGCATTCTGCCCCCATTATTCCAACCATGAATTATTTTATCAATCCGATCATGAATGTTTGGAATTGCTATGAATGTTTGAAATTGTTTCGAAATTGATCCAGCGGATGCTGGAAGTAATTGAATGAAATTAATCCCATCACTTACTTAGAATTATTTATGGAATTGATCCGATCATGATTTTATGTAATTGGTCCGATCATGTGATGAAAATTGTAATTGGTCCGACCATGTGATGGGAATTTTAATGTGTCTGGTCCGACCATATGATTGGAATTTTAATGTGGTTAATCCAACCACGTGATCTGAATTTTATGAGAGTTGATCACGACCATATGATTAGAATTTTAATGAGTTGATCATAGCCATTGATCTGAAATTTTGATGTGATTCAAAGCATTGGATTATCTTTGGAAGTGATTTTAATCAATCTGAATGGTTGGATTGTGATCTTGACAATCTAAACCGTTAGATGTTCTTTGGAATTACTTTTAATCAATCTGAGCGGTCGGATTATCATGATGAGCGATCTGGACCGTTAGATTATATTTGGGAATGATTTAAATGAATCTGAATGGTTGGATTATGATCATGAGTGATTTGAACCGTTTAAATTTTTATTGTGAGTGATATTGAGGGATTTGAACCATTGGATCTTGATCATGAGTGTTTTTGATGAATCTGAACGGTTGGATTATCATGATGAATGATCTGAACCGCTAGATTATCTTTTATGAGATCCAAGCCATAGATTTTAGCTATTTTGATGAGATATGAGTCATTGATGATGATTATAACTTGATGTGAGATCTGAGCCGTTGATCTTGGCTGTTTTGATGAAATCTAAGTGTTGATCATGATCATCATTTTTTTTGAAGAGATATAACCGTTAGATTGAGGATCTGATATTGTCTACGTTGTTATATCCATGCATCTATCATGTTCACTTGATTTCACTGTCATATTATGCACTACCATGTTTGGAATGCTTACAATGTTCGCTTTGTGCACACTGCCATGCTGATCTATTGCTGTATGCTATGCTTGAATGATGTTTATGTCGGCAAGAACTTACTTTTCGATACACCCTAGTCGAACTGCCATGCATGTACACTGATAGAAGACACTCCTAGGTGTGGGGACGTGCATGTAGGCACCCACATTCATGGGAAGGGCAATAATGGAAAAATAATAAAAGTCTTAATCAAGAATCATGAAGCCTAGCCAAACACAATTCCAAAATCAGGATTGTAAGTTTCAAGGGTAATGTAGGACGATCCCTACCCCTCAGTTCATTTCCCCTAGGGTGCAGAACCTAGATAGGTGTAATGTGAACCCAACCATAGATCATCTAGGATCATCATTCGGTCCGGCTGGACCGTCCATATTCTGACCCAAGCGGGTCACCCAATGAACATATTTTTCAAACTACGCGGATCCTGATTCTCAGGTCAATCTCCTGAGATACGTAGGTAGTTTGGGAAAGAGACCCAAATACGGACCCATACTCCAATCTTGTAAAATCATTCCATATCCTAGTCTCCTTGCTTGGCGAGACTCTATTCCTGTGCTTGTGAGTACGCATCTCTTTGCTTAGCGAAGTTCTATTTACGAGTACGCGTCCCCTTGCTTAGCGGGACTACCTCTTTGCTTGGCGAGGTTCATCTGTTCCAAAGTTGTGCTTGTGAGTACGAATCTCTTTGCTTGGCGAGGTTCTGCTTACGGGTACACATTCTTAGCTCCTTCAAGTTATCCATATTTATCATCATCTTCACATCTATCCAAAATCCATCATTCGAACTACGCGGATCCTGATTCTCAGGTCAATACCCTGAGATACGTAGGTAGTTTGGGAAAGAGACCCAAATACGGATCCATACTCCAATCTTGTAAAAATTATTCCATGTCCTAGTCTCCTTGCTTGGCGAGACTCTATTCCTATGCTTGTGAGTACGCATCTCTTTGCTTAGCGAGGTTCTACTTACAAGTACGCGTCCCCTTGCTTGGCGGGACTACCTCTTTGCTTGGCGAGGTTCATCTGTTCCAAAGTCGTGCTTGCGAGCACACACCTCCTTGCCTTGCGAGGCTCTATCTTGAAGTCGTACTTGCGAGTACGCACCTTAGTCTTGCGAGACTATCTTACACTCCACTCCCTGAGAGCCACACTCTACTCCCTGAGAGCCACACCCTACTCCCTGAGAGCCACACCCTACTCCCTGAGAGCTACACTCTACTCCCTGAGAGCCACACCCTACTCCCTGAGAGCCACACTTTACTCCCTGAGAGCCACACTCTACTCCCTGAGAGCTACACCCTACTCCCTGAGAGACATACACTAGCCCTTAAGGTTACCTAATCCACCCAAAAACGAACTACGTTGTACCTGATTCCCAGGACCTCTGGAATACGTAGGCAACTTGGAGGACTCTCCAAGTACGGTACCCCATCTTAGTATCCTTAGGTTCCCCATATCCATATCCGTATCCATATCCTTGTTTACTTCAACCCATGTAAGCTATCTCTAGATTCAATCTCCATCAAGCATAAACTTCAACTTGAATAAATTGAACCTAAGAAGGCTTAATCATAATCCACATCCATAAACTTTAATCACTTTTTGTTTCGAACTGCGTTTTTGGACTTGATTTCCAGGATTGGAATACGTAGGCAATTTGAGACGTTTTGGACATCTCAGATTCAGTCCATCACCGAACCATCTTTGGTTCGGTTCATTGTATATTATTTTGTTTGTTTTTCTTACTTTGAGAACATGTTTGGCTGAACTTAAGCTAGAAGAACTTAGCAACTTGACATTGGATCCCACATGAGCCTTAGTCATCATCCATTGACCATGAACAGTCAGAACCATAGAGTCTAAGGAAAGTAGAATCATATAGGAGGCCGATTTTCGGATCGGGCAGCTTTGGGTGCCTAACACCTTCCCAAACTGTACTTTGAACGCTTACCCGTTCTCTGATGGACCAAAGCCGATATGTGGGTCATGAGTCAATAGAAGTTTTATCTCAGGATGAGGCTACATTTTAGGTCCTAGACCTTTAATCTAGGTGGCGACTCCAAATCATTTATCGTCCATTCAGCATGGGTAGACATTTATCCTCACATATTTTGACCTTACGATCGACGATTTATGCAACCGTATGATCGACCGTGAGAACCCAGATCAGACTCCGAGTTTTGGAAACTTTTTTAAACTAAGGGATTGCTTTCCCAATTGAAAGAGGACTTTATATGGAGAGTTTTTCTCTATATAAAGGACGTCCCTCAGCCCTTTTTCACTCTTTTAGAACTTTAGTAAACCCTAGAGAAAGAGAAAGAAGAGAAAGAAGAGAAGGAGAAGAAGAAAAAGCTAAGGAGAAGAATTTGCTGAGAAGAGATTGACTCTCTGTCATAGGCAAAGGTATGAAACGAATCTCTGGAGATGTAAAATCTAAAGAATAAGACTTCTATGAAAGATAGGCAATATCAGCCTATTATGATCTATGTGATTTCCTTGAGAAAATTCCAAGGAGAACCATGAGGAGTGAATTTGATTATTAGGGTTGATAAGAAATTACTAATGATGTCCATAGGATGACCTTAGAATAAACCCCATTGAAGAACAGAAGAATTGACCCAGGAAGAACTCGAACTTCATGTAGACTGTGACCAGAAATCTCAAGGTCACAGCTACGGTCGACCATAGTATGACTAGTATGACTAGAGGATCGACCATAGGCATTTCGAAAGATTTCAGAAATCATATGGTCGCAACTATGATCGCACCATATGCGACCGTAGGGTATCGACCATGGACAGTAAGATCGATACAGCATGAGACCATAGGACCAATTAGACACCTATCAGTGCTCTGTTTCGATTTTTGACTACTGTAACATGTTACATATGAACCCTAACTTAAATTCATATAACTTTTAGGTTGTTAAATCAATTCAAAGAGAATTTCAAGGCTTGGAAGGACATCGAGTATTGCTAACAGGTGAGGGAGCAAGACCTAAACTAATTGGTTAATAGCAAACTATTTATTTTTATTGAGTCCAATGCCATGATTGATTCTATGCTTGTATGCTTGTAATGTGCATATCACATGTCATCCAATATTCCTGCTATTACTATTCATGCAGATTTAATTCTGTTTATTTATAACATGATGATGATGATGATGCTAGGAATAGACATGTGAATGTATGTGTGTGGTTGGTGTGTTGGATGCGAGTTAAGCATCAGGGGGAGGACGTGGCATGGTGGTCTTCGACCTCGTCACCAGACTCTAGCTCTATCTCTACTCAAGTCTTGCCACTAACATCGTTGTATCGTCATTACCTTAGCAGAATTATTACGTCATAGGGCATCAGGGGTGGTGGTCTCAGAAAGTGTGGTCTCTAACTCTGTCGGGGGCCTTATGACACACTCCAATTCTTACTGAGTCAGAAGTGTGAGTGAACCGTCACTGAACCAACGGTTCACACTAGGATCTCAATAAGACCGTGTCCACTCATACAAACCATTGCACATAACTATAATCAAAATATAATAAAATACAGCGAAAGTCTTTAAATAAAATAAACTGAGTGATCTATTGATAAATTTAATAAAATATCCAATTATTTAAATACCGAAACATAGATAAATATCCTTACATCAACTGTATCTCCAATTGAAAATAATTAAAACAAATTAAATCAAATCCTAGAGATACACGCAGAAAGGGCACTCGCATGAAGCGTCATGCTCGTCCTCTCCTGCTTGCACGTCCAAAGGAGCCACTGTCACATCCCAATTTTTGGACTAACCAAAATAGTGTGATGAACCGTCAATAAACCAACGGTTCAACCAGGATCTCGAATAGGTTATCCCACATATGATAAACCAAAACACATTCCACATTAATCAGAGGTAATAAAATAATAGCGAAAGACTTACAGATAATGAACTGAGGTCTAATCATGATAAATAATTAATATTTTATTTATTTTCAAGTTACCAAAACATAATTTAATACATATTACAATATCCAAATACGAAAACTAAACAATAAACGTATCCACCGTTGAAATGCTCGTTTAACGAATCACAATAGTCCTCCACAGCTTGCTCATTCATAGCCTCCACCTGTTCATATGTTGGCGTGTAGACATAATCTTCAATCATAGTACCTACAACATCAGAAACTAAAAATAATTATGCGCGCGAGGGTCAGCTCTCCAACTTGAGCTCAGTGAGTAAACAAAACAATGCAACAAACATATGTATGCATTCATTCATATCTTTGGTCTGGTATATAAGTTTGCAATGTGCTATAGAAAGGATAGGTGACCGCCGCACCTCTATACACGAATGTGTGGAAACGCCCAATGAAAACGGCACTATCGCCCCACATGCACCCACCATGGACAATATACACCCCATGAAAATGGCATGGCTGTACCGGTTGCCCATACCAACATGTAAGCCTCTGTTGGCGAGGGCTTGCAAACTGGGCTCGCAACTAACTAACCCTAATGTCAAACAATATATCCAAGGTCTCACCCCAACATCCCTCAATACATCCATAGAGATAGAGCTAGGGTCTGGTGACCAGGCTGAACCCCAATGTCACGTCCCCCTTGATGCCCTACGACATATTAGTTCCGCTAAGGTAATGACGATACGATGATGTTAGTGGACAAGACTTGAGTAGAGATGGAGCTAGAGTCTGGTGACCAGGCTGAACCACAATGTCACGTCCTCCCCTTGATGCTCCACTCGCATCAAGCACACTAACACTTTCTTAGTGGACATGAATTGAATAGACCATGGCACAATATACCCCGATGAGAACGGCATCGAAGTACCGGTTGATACCATCTCTACCCGCACCATGTACACCAGCCAAACACAAACATTCACATGCCTATTCCTACCATCATCAACATCATCATGTTATAATCAATAAATTTAAATATGTATGAACAGTAGTAATAGAAATATTGGATGACATGTTGAATGCACACTACAAGCATACACGCATATCACAATCATGGTATTGGACTCAAGAAATAAAAACAGTTTGTTATTAACCAATTAGTTTAGGTCTTGTTCCCTCACCTTTGCTTGTTTGTAGGTCCTCTTTCAAGCCTTAAAAATCACCTTTATATCAATATTATATCACTAGAAAACCTAACAAAGTCGACAGAATTTAATTAGAATTTATTCTAATTTTTACAGCTTGCTGTTAACTGGGGGTCGATGCCAGGGTCGAAGGTTCCATCGACCCTGGGTGCGACCACCCCTTTTCTGGGCTTCCCAAATGCTGGGGGTCGATGCTAGGGTCGGATGTTCCATCGACCCTAGGTGTGACCCCCCATGGTTTGAGTCGAAAATATCAAATTTCATCTATTCATTCATGTTTGGGGTCCTATGGCTTGCTTCTACAATCCATTCCACACATGTTCTATGGTTTAGAACTATTCTTTATTCACTTACATGGTTTTAATAATCTCCTCCATGGTTTCCATTGAAACCTAACCATAGATGGATGGTATTAGGGTTTCTCCAAACCTAACTTCATCATAATCTATTCTAAGCTTTCAATTCAGATGGGGATTAAGGTTCATACCTTCTGTAGTCTGAGTTTTCAAGATATCTCTGAACTTCTTCTTCTTCCTTAGCCCTTTCTTCAAGTTTTTCTTCTCTTCTTCTCTTCCTTCTCTTCTCTTTCTCTAAATCCAATTAGGGTTGTAAAAGGAGTGAAAGAGGCTTAGGGACGTCCTATTTATAGAGTAAAACCTCCCAAAATAAGTCACATTGAGTTTAGGAAAGGTTTCAATTGAAATTAGGAAAATTTCCTAATTTTCGGTTCATGTTGTTTTTTTCGATTACCGGGGGTCGATGGGGGGGGGGGGTCAAACAATCCAAGACCCCCTGCGACCCCTGGTCACGGGTCGATGGGGGGGTCAGACCTGCCTGTTTAGGCATGCGACCCTACCCCTCATTTTGACTATTTTTTGAGTAAAATTTCATATTGGGTCTTGGGTTTCTTCACACACTTGGTCCACTTGGCTCGACCATGATATGTAGACGGGTCACGACACGAAATGTAAGGTTAGATCAGGTTCGTGGCGTGCGGGTCTTACAGCCACGCCTCCGTACGCTGGAGCATTCATGTTATCCACCGTGTAACCTACATCAACATCAAAAAATAGTGTATACACAAGGGTGAGCTCACAACTTAGCTCAGTAAGACAATCAGACAATGCAACATTCATATGCATGAGTAACATTCACATCATGGTCTGGTTTTAAGTTTGTAATGTGCTATAGAAAAGATTGGCGGCCATCGCACCTCTATACACGAGTGTGTGAAACCACCCAATGGATCAAACACCACTGTCGTCCCATATGCACCCTATCATGGAATAGAGATAGAGTTAAGGCATCCGGATCAAACACTGCCAACACCTCCCCTGATACTCTACCCATACCAACACGTAAGCCCCTATTGGCGAGGGCTTGCAAACTGGGTTCGCAACTAACCAATCCTATATGTCATCACAGTAGGCTCTGTCCCAGCGCAGCTCCCTAGGGCATAGAGATAGAGCTAGAGTCCAGTGGCCAGGCCGGAGACCACAGTGCCACTTTCTCCCCCTGATACCCTATCCGCACCAAGTATGCTATGACAGAATGATACTAAAGGTGCTAGTGTGAGGAATGATCCCAGACCTCCAGTCCTTCCCATTTCACACACCAATGAAAACAATCACATGCCTAACAGTCACATCCTAGCATAGCGAGTATGCGTGAACAATAATAATAACTGAAAGTAAAAGATGATATGCGAGTATGCACAAACATCATACCATAGAATCATGGTTATTAGCAACGATTTACATATTTATTAAATTATTAAGGTTTAGGTCCGATTCCCTTACCTGACGCTTGTTTGCTAGCTTGCTCCGCGTCGCAGAATCCAAACGTGCTATCACAAGGTCCTACACAATGTTAGGTTTAATTAGAATAGTTTTTCCTTAGGTTTACATTGGCCGAAAAACCAACTGGGTCAAAACACTCCTCACAGAGCATACCGATCGCAGTACTGGTCGCGGCACTATGGGGAAAGGTGCAACCGGTATGGCAGACCGGTCCCCACAGACTAGTCCCCGGGAGGTACCGATCGTGGTCCCGGTTGCATATGGTGCGACCGGTATGGTCGACCGATATGTCTCTGAAAGACTATACATCCGGTTTCTCGACTTTCGTCGGTAACCCCTATTGATCCTAGGATTTCTCCTACACATCCTAGGTCTGAGCATTGAGTTAGAGTTGTTTCCAACTCCATTCAAGTCCTAGCCTCGATGATCTTCGACTTAGAACTTGAATCTAGGGTTTACCGACTAGATTAGGGTTTGACGACAAACATGGTTTAGATAAATATCTGCTTTGCATGGTATTGGTCCAATCATAACTAACCAACCTAGAATACTTAATGTAGAGGAAGGTTTAAGCACTTACTGTTGACTCACGGCAATGTGTTCTTCATTGAACGACAATGGCGGCTCTTTCCTCTCCTTCCTAGCTTCTTCTCCTTCTTCAATCTCTTTCTCCTCTCTAGGGTTTGTGAGGATCAATGAAAGAGATTTTAGAAGGTTTAGAGGTCCTTATATAGGCTAGGATTAGGTTTAGGAAGCCTCTTAACATTAGGAAAGTCTTTCGGTTTGAAATTAGGAAAGTGAGACCACAGAGATCCATTTCTGGATCCAAGTCTGCGCCGGCCATACCGGTTGACCATCGACCAGTACCAAGATCAGTACCATCGACCGGTATCTAAATTTTCATACTTGAATTGGTCTGATTGGTTCGATTTCATACTTGATTGTCATCTGCTCGTCCCGTCTGGCCCGATGATGATTAAAAGACCTGTTACGACATGAATGAAAGATTTAGATCGGGTTCATGGAGTGCAGGTCTTACAACTCCCTCACCCTTAAAAGAAATTTCATCCCGAAATTTTCATGTAGGTTTCACAACTCCCCCACCCTTAAAATAAATTTTGGCCTCGAAATTTGTACGTATCTTGATCGTCAAAAAGGTTAGGGTATTCCTTTCGCATCGCATTCTCTTCCTCCCAAGTAATTTCTTCTACAT
Source organism: Protea cynaroides (assembly GCA_028583415.1). Classification (NCBI taxonomy): domain Eukaryota; kingdom Viridiplantae; phylum Streptophyta; class Magnoliopsida; order Proteales; family Proteaceae; genus Protea; species Protea cynaroides. The sequence goes on along the minus strand of CM053269.1, from coordinate 44,777,412 downwards.
CTTGACTTTTCCAATGCACCTTTACATAATGGATATCCTTGTTTCGGAGATGTTGTACCTTTCGGCTTGTGAGCATCACAGGTACTACTTTAAATGTCAAGTCCTCGGTCAAGTCTGGTGGGTCTGCTGTCAAGATGTGCGATGGATCCCTGACGTACTTCTTTAATAAAGAAACATGTAATACATCATGAACGCTTGACATAGATGGTGGTAGAGTCAGTTGATATGCCACATTACCACGTCTGGTCAAAATCTCGTATGGTCCCATATACCTGGGGCATAGCATCCCCTTCTTACCAAACCATTTCAGACCTCGCACAGGTAATATCTTCAAGAACACTTTATCACCCACTGCAAACTCCGGATCTCGACGTCGATTATCTGCATAGTGCTTTTGTCGAACTTGAGTTGTCTTTACTCTTTTCTTAATTTGATCAATCACTCAAGTTTCTTCGACGAACTCTGGTCCTATAATCCTTCTCTCTCTCACCTCATTCCATAACAGATGTGTATCACATTTCTTCCCATAGAGTGCCTCGTATGGAGCCATTTGGATCGTAGCTTGGTAACTATTGTTATAAGCAAACTCGATGAACGATAGCTTCTCGTCCCAAGCTCCTTTGAAATCTAGAGCACATGCTCGGAGCATATCTTCTAAAATTTGAATAGTTCTTTCTGATTGCCCATCCGTTTGAGGGTGAAAAGCTGTACTAAACTTTAACTTGGTTCCCATAGCTTTCTGTAATCCTTTCCAGAACTTTGATGTAAAACAGAGAACTCTGTCAGATATTATACTTTCTGGGACGCCATGAAGTCTTACTATATTATCCACATATAGCTTGGCTAACTTCTCCATGGTATACTGAGGTCTGACAGCGATGAATCGAGCTATCTTAGTAAGTCGATCGACTATAACCCATACTGCATCCACTGACCTTGGTGTCAAGGGTATGCTAGTAACGAAATCCATTGTGATACAATCCCACTTCCATGCTGGCTCCGATAGTGGTTGTAACAAACCTGTAGGTCTCTGTCTTTCAGCTTTAACTTGCTGGAAATTCAGACATTGCAATACGAACCAAGCTACATCCGCTTTCATACCCCTCCACCAATATAATCTTCTTAAATCATGGTACATCTTGGTGCTTCCTGGATGTACCGAATATGGGGTGTAATGAGCTTCTGTCATAACTTGATCTCTGATATTTGAGTTCTCACTCTCAGGTATACATAATCGTCTACGATACCTGAGTACCTTGTCTGAATCCAAGGTAAAGTCAGGATTGCTTTTACCCTTCTCTAGATCTTCTTGCACAGTCTTGAGGTGTGGATCCTGTAGGATTGCTACTTTGACCTCATCTATTAGATCCGATGAGATTTTCAAGGCTGTGAACATCAATGTAAACTTATGAATTAAGCCCTGTTCCACTGGATCTCCTGCAGTCTCTAATATAAACTCTTCATCATTCTCTATTGAGCTTAAGGCTGCAGCACACAATGCAACATTTGTACTAGGTCCTGCCTCAGGTTTCATTGCCCACTTTCTACGTAAGGCATTGGCCACAACATTTGTCTTACCCAAATGGCATTGGATGTCACAATCATAATCTTTTAATAATTTCAGCCATCTCCTCTGTCTCATATTCAGGTCCTTCTGAGTAAAAAGGTAAGTTAAGCTCTTGTGATCCGATTTAATCTGAAACTTTTCACCGTAAAGGTAGTGTCTCCAAGTCTTGATTGCGTGAATAACTGCTGCTCATTCTAGATCATGCGTAGGATAGTTCTTCTCATGCTTTTTTAACTGTCTTGATGCGTACGCAATCACCTGTTCTCCTTGCATTAACACACATCCAAGACCTAACCCTGAGGCATCCGTATATCAGGTGAACGGTAAGCCTGGTGTTGGGATGGTCAAGATAGGTGCAGAGACTAGTCTTGACTTCAAGGTCTAGAAGCACTTTTTACACTCATCCATCCATATGAACTTTTCCCCTTTCTTGGTTAGTCTGGTAAGTGGAACGGCGATCCTTGAGTAGTCTTCCACGAATCTTCTATAGTAACCAGTCAATCCAAGGAAATTACGAATCTCTGCAACTGATTTTGGTGCATCTCATCCTACTATAGCTGCGATCTTGCTTGGATCTACCTTGATACCGTCTACAGATACTACGTGACCCAAGAAGGCCACTTCTTTCAGCCAAAATTCACACTTCTTGAACTTGGCGTAAAACTTCTCTCTTCTCAGCCGTTGTAGGACTGCTCTCAAATGTGTTGCATGAGTCTCCCTGTCTTGTGAGTAGACCAATATGTCATCAATGAATACGATGACCGAAGTGTCCAACATGTCATGAAACACTCGGTTCATCAGTTCAATGAACAACGCTGAAGCGTTAGTCAACCCGAATGACATTACAAGGAACTCATAATGTCCATACCTTGTCTTGAAAGCAGTCTTCGGAATATCCGTTGCCTTGATCTTCAATTGGTGGTACCCTGATCGAAGATCAATCTTCGAGAAAACATTTGCACCCTGCAACTGATCGAACAGATCATCGATCCTAGGCAAAGGATATTGGTTCTTGATGGTTAACTTGTTCAGCTCTCGGTAGTCGATACATAGCCGTACATTACCGTCCTTCTTTTTGACGAACAATATAGGTGCTCCCCATGGCGATATGCTTGGTCGTATGAAACCCTTATTTAGTAGTTTTTGTAATTGGGTCTTCAACTCATTTAATTCGGTAGGGGGCATCCTGAACGGTGCCTTAGACACCGGCGCCGACCCTAGCATGAGGTCTATTACGAACTCTGTAGCCCTGTCTAGAGGTAGACCTGGTAGATCTTCTAGAAATTCATCTAGAAACTCTCATACCAGATCCATCTTTGGCATCTCAGCAGTTATGTCGACCACAGACACTAAGTACCCCACTCCTCCCTTCTCTAAGCATCTCTTAGCTTCTAGGGCGGAGAGGATCAGCTTCCGCTTCCTAGGTAACTTGGTCCCAGTGAAGCTAAACTCTTTCTCCTTCTCATCTTTAAGCATAAGTTTCCTTTCACCACATAATAAGCTAGCTGAATGATGGCCTAGCCAATCCATTCCCAAGATGACGTCAAAGTCTGCCATCTCGAGTTGAACCAGATTTGCTTCTAGGTTTCGGCCCTCAATACTAATTGTACACAGCCCATAGTATTCATTCAACGCCACTTCGACTCCCAACGGAGAGCGAACTATCAAGCTTGGGTTTAAATACTTGACAGATAATTTGATTCGCTTCCCAAAAGAAATAGAAACGAAGGAGTGCGTGGCCGCAGAGTCAAAGAGTACTCTGGCGGGTAAACCAACTATATTTACAGTCCCTGAAATTTAATTATCCCTTAGTTCTACATGCTCACACACAACAAAAATAGTAAGCCAAATAGGAAGGGATGGAATCATACTAGTAACCACATTAGGTGATGCGGCTGCCTCCTCAGTGGTGACTGCAAATATCTTTCCTTGTTGTGGCAGTTGCTTATTGGGTAGAGTACAGGTCTTTGCATAATGACCCAATTGCTGACAGTTAAAACATTTGACATTTGGGTTCTGTCCAGCAAACTGTGACGATGGTGGTGCAGTAGTGTTCCTTGCAGGCACCACAGCAGACTGAGCCCTGTATGGGCGGAATGGTCTTGTATTCCCTCCACTTGAAGTCTCAGTGGCAGGCCTCTTCAGTCCCCTGTTCTGAGCAAAGAAACTGTCTCTTTGGCTAGATTTAATTACCCTCGGAATCTGTACAGCCTCATTATATACTTTCTTCTCCAAACCCAAGACGTGCTCTCGGATACTTCCTCGTAATCCCATGGTAAACCTACGGGTCTTGGTTTCTTCTTCTTGCATGCTTGTCGGAGCGAAGAAGAACAGCTCTTCATATCTCTACTGGTAAGCATCAACCATCGACTGGGATTGTTGCAGGTTCAGGAATTCCTTCTCCATTTGATCACGGAAGCTCTTCGAAAAGTACTTATCAAAGAAAGCTCCCTTAAATATTGCCCAATCAATCTGAGTGTGCTTTACCTCTAAGTATGTCCGGGTAGAATTCCACCAGGCATTTGCATCTTCCTTGAACATGTGCGTAGCAAAAAACACCTTATCATCTTCCGTACAAGTCATAAAATGGAAGTTCTTCTCTAATTTAGCAACCCACTGTGCAGGCCACAGTGGTTTTCCTGGTTTCCTCTGAAAGTAGGGGGTTTCAGTTTCAAGAACCTATCCACCGCTCGGCTTAGGTCATTCTGCCCCTGTGCCTTCATTCCATACCATGGTGGTGGGTACGGATAGATTCCTTGATAGACAAATGACGATGGAAATTAATGTGGTGGTTGTAGATTCTGTCCTTGGTCCATTGGCCCAGTACTACCATCCATTGGCAGTGTGGTGTCATTTCTTCCAGACTCAGGAGTACCTTCCGTAGGGATATATCCTGGTGGTCTGAACATCTTCAGCATCTCGTTCAGGAACACCTCTGTTGAGCTTCCATCTGATAAACTAAGTTTGTTACAATTGTCTCCGAGTTAGTGTGAGGAGGGCCTGGCAAATTTGTTTGTGCTATGGGAATCTGCCCTTCTCCACCTTCTGAGTTCAGGTTTTGCTCATCAACAGTTCCTGTTTCCACATTATCCTCGTCGGGACGCACCCTGGAGTGGTGACGCTTTCGTGAGCCTCTACGACCATTTTCACCTGCCATCTCAGATTAGTCTGTTTAGATCTGAGAAGAAGACATAACACATGAGGTACAATCGAATAGTCATAGTAGTGTTAGTCTTTAACAAATGCAAGGCGAAAAATCGTAATGAAAACTTAAATTGGAAATTTTTACGATTTTTCTCAAAATTTTCTAGGCTTCGAATAGTTGTCCGGTTGCAACATACCGGTCGCGGCACTGTATATGGTAGTGCGACCGGTATGTCCAGGCGGACAAACTTCTCGGATTCCCAAGAGGTATCAAACGATGTACCGGTCGCTACCCTGTAGGGTATGGTGCGACTGGTATAGTCGACCGGTCAGGATTTTCTCCTGACCGAGAGGTACCGGTCGACTTTACCAGGGGGTTCCGATCGATCGATATGGGCAAAACTGTCGACCGGTATGCCCAGATTACCTTTAAAAATCGGAAAAAGTGAGATTTTTTTCTCACTTTTCCTTTCTTCTTCCTCTCCGGTGGCGATTCCTCTCTGGCTTGCTGAATTGCTACAGTCCAACCGGTGGTCTTAGAAGCTATTTTCTTCCGATCAAGACCTAGAACATCGCCTCCAAGTAAGTTCCTTCCCTCCATTCTTACTTTTTACATCGTTTCTTCATGGTTTCATGCCCAAAAAGTAGGTTTTCTTAGTTTGGAAGATTCTAACCGTAGGAACTCTTTTTCTTCGGCTTAGAAAGGGTTTAGGGACCTCTATGAGCAAAAGCCCTCAACCAATTTGAGGTTCCACTGAATGGTTTTCAAAAAAATCAAATTTTTAGGTTTTTAACCTAGGTTTTTACAAAAAAAAAAAATTGAAATTTTTTGAAAATTCCTAAATTTCTTGTTTGATTGATGTATGATTGGTTTCCCTGTGGTCTTAGGTGATGACGTAAGTCCTCCTCCCCAGGTTTTGGGTGAGTTCGAGGCTTTGCTTAAATTATTGTCGTTATGCTACCGAAATTTTAAAATTTCTAACCAATTTCCCCTTATTTTGTCTTTGTTTTATAGCTCAACATATCTTAACGCAGAGGTGCTGGTAAACATGCCTTTGGTCTTGACATGAACCGCCTGCATCCACCTATTCCACAGCTCGATGAACGGTGGTTTCGTTCCGAGGCGGCGCAAGCCCGCTTTCCTTGGTTTGACGAGAAGAATATTGAGTCAGGGCGACGGGTGAACCTAGAGCAGCTTCAGCGGTTTGATGTGGACGCAGTTTTTGGTAGACTCGGGTGGTTGCCCGTCATTACATACACGGTGACTACCCGCCCCAACTTTGTTAAACATTTCTAAGCAAACCTGGAGATAGAGGGAGATGTCAATGACTTCAGCTGAGGCAGGGAACTCCGCCTTACTAGCTACGTCAAGGGTGTCCCCATCTCCTTCGACACTCACCAGCTTGTCGATCTTCTAGGGATTCCCAATGATGGTGACTTGGTCTACTATGCCCCTAAGATGAAGGGCTTTCTCCCTGATGATCTGCGCCAGGAAGTTTCGGAGCAGATCCTTAACCCTGGAGCGCCTATGAAAGCTGCTAACTTGAGGCCTGTTCCCCGGGTATATTATCGCATCATCCAACACGACATCGTTCCCCAGAGCGGCCATTACAGTGAGTTGTCTCAGCTCACTCAGTACTTGACCTATTGCGTCTGCATTGGGGAGTGTGTCTGTCTTCCCTACATCATTATCAGGACCATGCGTTAGGCTACTCGGTCAGATCAGATCAGTAACCTTCCATACGGCCGGCTTATCACTACTCTTCTACGGCGCTTACGGGTGGACATGAGAGGTGAGGTTGCAGTTGACGACACCATGACCTCTGACATTGACTGGGACGCCATCATTCGGATGAAGATGGACAATCTTTCCATCAGTGATGAGGAGTTAGAGGCTCGTCTTCGTCCACTCAGGAGGGTAGCAGCCATTGCAGCAACAGCAACAGCAGCAGCAGCCAATGAGGCTCATGCAGAAGAGGCAGGGGATGATGATAATCAGCTGGAGGATGTTTCAACACCAGCACCACAGCCCACGCATGCAGCGGGACCATTTCAGCCTCCTCCCGATATCATGATGGGTATGTTTACGGAGACCTGGGATGCTCAGCATGAGATGAGCCGTGACCTGGGGCGTCTTGCTCACAGCCTCAGAGTCACGCAAGAGCAGATACACTGGCTTAGGGTGGCTTATGAGCGTGACTATGACATCACGGATCCTATTCCTCTTATGCCCCCGTCCCTATGATAGCCCTTTTATTTTTCTCTCTCACAGCATGGTTTATATATCAGGGTAACTGTCCGGCTTGTGGACTGTACCCTGTGGCACAATTAACTTTTCACTTATCAGATGATTTATGTTAATAAAATTTTCTTCTTATGGTAATTTTATGATCAATCTACTTGTTACTATGGTTTCCTCCCTAGAGCATGTCATTCATTAATTGCACCTTTAGTATAGTATATTATGCTCTTTCATTTTTAGTCTCAGACATTAAACAAGTGCTTAGAGTGCGTTCTTATTAAAGCTTTTAATTTTTTCTATCTCAGTTCATCGACTTAGTTAAGGGCAAATATGGTCTGTTGGACAGAGTCTAAGAGCTCTGATACCAAGTTGTCACACCCCGATTATGGTTGAACCAGAAGTGTGAGTGAACCGTCACTGAACCAACGATTCACACTAAGATCTCAATAAGACTGTGTCCACTTATACAAACCATTGCACATAACCATAATCAGAATATAATAAAATACAGTGGAAGTCTTTAAATAAAATGAACTGAGTGATCTATTGATAAATTTAATAAAATATCTAATTATTCAAATACCGAAACATAGATAAATATCCTTACATCAACTGTATCTCCAACTGAAAATAATTAAAATAATTAAATCAAATCCTAGAGGTACACACAGAAAGGCCACTCGCATGAAGCGTCATCCTCGTCCTCTCCTGCTTGCACCTCCAAAGCAGCCACGCCTCCGTACCCTGGAGCATTCATATAATCATCCACCGTATAACCTGCATCAACATCTAAAAATAGTGTATATACAAGGGTGAGCTCACAACTTAGCTCAGTAAGACAATTAGATAATGCAACATTCATATGCATGAGTAACATTCACATCATGGTCTGGTTTTGAGTTTGCAATGTGCTATAGAAAGGATTGGCGGCCACCGCACCTCTATACATGAGTGTGTGAAGCCGTTCAATGGATCAAACACCACTGTCGTCCCACATGCGCCCTATCATGGAATAGAGATAGAGCTAAGGCGTCTGGATCAAACACCGCCAACACCTCCCCTGATACTCTAACCATACCAACACGTAAGCCCCTATTGGAGAGGGCTTACAAACTGGGCTCGCAACTAACCAATCCTATATGTCATCACAGTAGGCCCTGTCCCAGCGCAGCTCCTTACGGCATAGAGATAGAGCTAGAGTCTAGTGGTCAGGCCGGAGACCACAGTGCCACTTCCTCTCCCTGATACCCTACCCGCACTAAGCATGCTAAGACAGAATGATATGAAAGGTGCTAGTGTGAGGAATGATCCCAGACCTCCAGTCCTTTCCATTCCACACACCAACGAAAATAATCACATGCCTAACAGTCACATCCTAGCATAGCGAGTATGCATGAACAATAATAATAACTGAAAGTAAAAGATGACATGCGAGTATGCACAAACATCATACCATAGAATCATGGTTATTAGCAACGATTTACTGTTTATTAAATTATTAAGGTTTAGGTTCGATTCCCTTACCTGAAGCTTGTTTGCTAGCTTGCTCCGCATTGCAGAATCCAAACGTGCTATCACAAGGTCCTACACAATGTTAGGTTTAATTAGAATAGTTTTTCCTTAGGTTTACGTTGGCCAAAAAACCAACTGGGTCAAAAACACTCCTCACAGAGCATACTGATCGCAGTATCGGTCGCGACACTGTGGGGAAAGGTGCGACTGGTATGGTCGATCGGTCCCCACAGACCAGTCCCTGGGAGGTACCGGTCGCGGTATCGGTCGCATATGGTGCGATCAGTATGGTCGACCCGTATGTCTCCGGAAGACCATACATCCGGTTTCTCGACTTCTGTCGGTCACTCCTATTGATCCTAGGGTTTCTCCTACACATCCTAGGTCTGAGCATTGAGTTAGAGTTGTTTCTAACTCCATTCAAGTCCTAGCCTCAATGATCTTCGACTTAGAACTTGAATCTAGGGTTTACCGACTATATTAGGGTTTGACGGCAAACATGGTTTAGATCAATACCTGCTTTGCATGGTATTGATCCAATCATAACTAACCATCCTAGAATACTTAACGTAGAGGAAGGTTTAAGCACTTACCGTTGACTCACGGCAATGTGTTCTTCATCGAACGACAATGGCGGCTCTTCCCTCTCCTTCTTAGCTTCTTCTCCTTCTTCAATCTCTTTCTCCTCTCTAGGGTTTGTGAGGATCAATGAAAGGGATTTTAGGAGGTTTAAAGGTCCTTATATAGGCTAGGATTAGGTTTAGGAAGCCTCCTAACATTAGGAAAGTCTTTCGGTTCAAAATTAGGAAAGTAGGACCCGTAGAGATCCTTTTCCGGATCCAAGTCTACGCAGGCCATACCGGTCGACCATCGACCGGTACCAAGACCGGTACCATCGACTGGTATCCAAATTTTCATACTTAAATTGGTCTGATTGGTCCGATTTCATACCTGATTATCATCTTCTCGTCCCATCTGGCCCGATGATGATTGGAAGGCCGGTTACGACATGAATGAAAGATTTAGATCGGGTTCATGGAGTGCGGGTCTTACACCTTAGCTCTATCTCTATGGACGTATTGAGGGATGCTGGGGTGAGGCCTTGGATACACTATTTGGCATTAAGATTGGTTAGTTGCAAGCCCAGTTTGCAAGCCCTCGCCAATAGGGGCTTACGTGTTGGTATGGGTAGGGCATCGGGGAAAGTGTTGGCGGTGTTTGATCCAGACACTTTAACTCTATCTCTATTCCATGATGGGTGCATGTGGGACAACAATGGTGCTTGATCCATTGGGCGGATTCAAACACTCGTGTATAGAGGTGCGACAGCCACCAAACCTTTCTATAGCACATTACAAACTTATAAACGAGACCAAAGATATGAATTGAATGCATGCATATGTTTGTTGCATTGTTTTGTTTACTCACTGAGCTCAAGTTAGAGAGCTGACCCTCGCACGCGTAATTCTTTTAGTTTTTGATGTTGTAGGTATTACGGTTGAAGATTATGTTGACACGCCAACATATGAACATGTGGTGGCTATGATGAGCAAGCTGTGGAGGACTATTATGATTCGTTAAGCGAGCATTTTAACTATGGATTCACTTAGTGTTTAACTTTCATATTTGGATATTTGTAATATGTATTAAATTATGTTTTGGTTACTTGGTGATAACTGAAATATTAATTAATTATCATGATTAGACCTCAGTTCATTATTAATAAGACTTTCGCTATTTACTTTATTATCTCTGATTAAAGTGGAATGTGTTTTGGTTTAACATGGTTGGCATAGCTTATACGAGATCCTGATTGAACCGTTGATTTATTGATGGTTCATCACACCATTCTGGTTAGTCCAGAATTGAGGTGTGACATAGCTAGTTTACGGTTTATGTAGCAGGAGGTTAAGGTTTGAGGTAGGAAAATCGAGAATGGAGGTTGTAGATGCTGGTGGTTGCGATCTGGTTTGCATAGCTGTGGACAGATGTCGACTGAAGTGGGGTTTTGGGTTTAAGGTGGATGGATGGATTTTGGCGGAGGGTGATCTGGTGTAAGATAGGTAAAAGGGAGAATCAGTGAGTTGTGAGGGGGAGTGATAGGTGGTACATGACTAGAATGAGGGAAGATGATAGTCAGTGAGGATGGTGCTGGTCACGACTAATGACGACATGGTTGGGGATTCAGTGAGGTGACAGTGCATGTGGGTGGTGCAAGGTGTGAGTTACAGGTTAAGTTCTTACCTGATCTGCTTCTCCTCCTTATCTTTTCTGATTCCATCGTCTTCCTCTTGTTTTTCTCTGATCATCTTCTGCTTCTCCCGTTTCTGCTCTTCTGCTTCTTCTTCTTCTTCTTCTTCTTCTTTTTCTCCTCTGCTTCTAAATCACCCCTTCTTTGTTAATCTCACTCTCTCTGATTTTTCTCCGTCCTCCCCCTTTTCAAATTTCTCGCCTATATCTCTCACTTAGTCTCTCTTTTCTCTAGATTTCTTTTTTTTTCTATCTCTCTCTCCCTCTCTGATTTCTCTCGATCTCCATTTTTTCTTTTTCCCTCTAGAGTTTCGCCGATCCCCTTTCTTTCTATTTTTATTTCTTTCCAATTACCAGGTCAGCATCTTCCCTTTCCTTTTTCTTCAGATTCTACTTCTTCCTTTCCTCTGTACCGACTCCATCCTTTCTCTCATTTGGTCTCAATTAGATCCTCAGATCTGATTTTTCCTTAATATCTTTTGTTCCACATTATTTCTTTTCAACTTTTCTTTTCTTTCCTTTTTCTTAGATTTTTTCTTCCTTATTGGTTTCGGGTTCTCTTCTTTTCCCAGTTGGTTAGAGTCTCCTGTCCCTCTTTTTTTTTTCTTTTTTTCCTTTCTAATCTTGGCCGAGCCCATTCCTTTCTCTCTTCATAATTTTTTTCAATTTCTTTCTTAACTGACCGTGATCTCTTCTTTCCAACTTCTCCATTCCTTAATTACTTCTTAATCTCTTCTTTGAGTCACCACCAACCCAGCTCTTTTCCATCTTGGTCCCACCCGAATCTTCATCTTAATCAATCTCTCTCTCGGATCTCTCCTTCTTATAATATACTAAATATGTTAATACAATATATATATATATATATATATATATATATATATATATATATATATATATATATATATATATATATATATATATATATATATATATGTTAACATATGTGATATACACACTACACATGCACATGGATTGAATCAAATTGGTCTTGACTGGTCTGTGTTGGACTGGGCTGGGTCAAGATTGACTTGAATTGACCTGGTTTGATTGGTTTCCTCCCTTTCTATTCTTTCATTAGCCCATTTGGCTGCAATTTCATACGAAATCTTTTGACGGCCTTTGTCCCAAATTTTCTACGTCCACTTTGTAGAGCACCAAAAAATGAGGAATAATAGAGCTTGGATCACCAGATTTGGATATAAAATGGCCAACTTATGAATTTATGAAGTTTAAACATGCCAATTTATGATAATTCGACTAGCAACTCTGCATGGGATGCCTCGAAGACCTATGCTTCAAATTCTCCACGTTCACTTTGTAGAGCACCACCAATGAGGAATAATGACACTTGAATTATTTAATTTGGGCATCGAATGAGCAAGATATGAGGAGATGAAGTTTGAATTATCAAACTTACGATAATATGCATACAGGCCCTTGGACATTTATTATTATTTTCCAAAAATGTCCTTATTCTTATCTCTGGACTAAAATCGCCGTATCTCCTTTGTTTGACATCGAAATTGAATGATTCTAATATCATTTCGAAGATAAATTTGTGACTTACTCATCTATGCAGGTTGTAGCCCATGACCTTGCTATGGAGCCCACTGAAAATCACCTCTAAGTCACATCCAAAATTTTAAACTTTCGCTCACTCTCTTCCTTTGTTGTCTTCACACCAAGAAAAGACAAAAATGGGGTGCTTACATCACGACCACTTTAGAAGGTGGGAGATCCCAGAGGAAATGTGGGAGTAGTGATAAAACTCCCAATCTCCATCCAGAGTCATACGAGAGGTCGTGTTCCAACTCGGCAACAGGATACATGTCAAGGAATGTCAAAGTTAACAAGACAGTTTTTTGAGTGTCATTAAAAGAAGTCAATTATATCCGACTTCAAACCTTCAACTCGAACAGATGGTCGACAAGTAGTTTAACAAAGTCTTAAGGCAGCCTTCATACCACACTAGAAGGAGAACTAGTCCGCCACTTTTGAGAATAGGAACACCAAAAAAGAAATACCAACTAGCATTAGCTGACAATGAATTTGCTAGTTGAGACTATTACTGAAGAATAACAATCCCTGAGCACTATACAAGGGGGATCAATGGAGGACCTGCAATAGGTAATACCTCCAAAACTGCAAGGCAGACATATGCAAACAACATATGTAGTGCTTTGACTTCGTTTAACCCTTACGAAACTGGAGATGTCATCATATTCAGTGATAATAATCTACTGCACGTCGACTTCCCCCATGATGATGCAGTAGTGATAACAATGGTAATTAATAATGAAAATGAAATGGAAAGGACCTTAGTAGACACTGGCAGTTCTACAGGTATTATGTATTACCCCGCTTTAATTTCAAAGCTATAAAGTTAGATGACAGGCAACTTCGACTTGTCACTTACTCCTTCATTAGTTTCTTTAGAGATTCGGTGTAAGTCAAAGGTGGAATTCAACTTGGCACCCATGTTGGAATGAAGCCAAGACGGAGGACAGTTTCCATGACTTACTTGGTGGTAGATATACCAAGTCATAATGTAATTTTAGGTCGCCCAAGTCTCAACTTATTAAGGTCTTATGTCTTAATCTATTACCTTGTAATGAAATTTCCGACTGAATATGGGGAAGAGAGTTGCAAGGTTGACCAAAAGCTATCTTATTGATGCTATGCAGCCAACTTGGAAGCACACACGGACAAACTTCCAACCCAGAGTATCTAATGGTGCAACATTTGCACTGAAACTGTTTATCGAAATCGGACTGAACCATTGACATTGGAACCGAGAAACCATTTAGTAGTCGGTTTGATTCTGGTTTAAATCATTACACCATTTGCTTAATAAGTTTGAAATAGTTTAAATCGACGGGTTACACCGGCTAGACATCGATTAAACCGAATAGAATGAACCATTTAATTCCCTAAAAATTAAACCCTAATTTCAATAATTTAGTATGTTATTTCCCCAAGACCCCAACCCCAATTAATAATTATTTCTCCAAGACCCCAAAGTTCCTAATGCCTAACCCCAACCCCAATTAATATATTATTTTCCTAAAACCCCAACCCCAATTCCCAAAGGCTTAAACCATAAAACCAAAACTAAAAAATATAATAGGCATCCAAAAGATGTAGGAAAAGCACCTAGGTTTAGAACCGTTAAGTCATGTAGTAATTTTAATATCCAACACAATGGAAATATGAGATCAACACAACTGAAAACTAATATAATTTTATATGATAAAAATTTCAGGCTAACAAAAATTTCTCTACCTTATCCTTGATTCTTTCCCATTTTTTGCACAATTAGTTAATAGTTTGGTATGCTTCAAAGCTTATGTTTATTCCACTTTATTTTATAATTATATAATTGAAGATCTTTCTATGAATGCGCTGGCATTTGCATTTTCAAGAAACCACATTAATGTCTAAAACTGACCTACATTGGCCATTTGTCCATGAGTCAAGTGATTCCAAATAATGGGCATGAAATGTGATTGAACGGAAAAATAGAAAAGCTTTAACATTCAAAAATTAAGATAAGACAAAAGGAAAATACCAATCAAGTCTACACATTGACCTTTGACTTGTGCTCAACAATGGGTTTATAACCGATGCGTTAAACCGTTTATAAATCGCAATCAAAATTGATTATAAACCATAATCAAAACTGATTAATGAAAAATCGTTTAAAAATCGAAAAGTCGAAACCGATTACTAATCGGTTCTGGTTTCAATTTTGACACCGTTTAGTTAATCGGTATAGTTTTGGTTTTACCCTCTTATACACTGCACCCTCACCGGACTGGATCGTTAAACTGATTACAAACCGTTTAACACCCTTAAGAGTATCATTATCGAGGATCTCGAAGATGAACTCACCTAAGAGTGAGGAACTCCAACAGAGGAACTCGTCTAAATCCCCATCTCTGAAGAACAGCCTAAGAGATATTTTCAAACCGGATCATCTCTTTAGGCTAAGTAAAGGGAAGACTTGATCAACTTCCTCAAGAACAACTTGGTTGTCTTTGTATGGTCAGGGTCAGACATGCCAAGGATCCCCATAGATCTGATAGAACATAGACTTGCTATGGACAAGAAAGTTAGACATGTCTAGCAGAAGAAGAGGAACTTCGCCCTTGAACGCAAAGTCATCATCAAGGAAAAGGTTGATAAATTATTAGCAGTAGGATTCATTAGGGAAGTCAAATACCCACAATGGGTATCAAATGTTGTAATGGTGCCAAAATCCAATGGAAAATGGTACATATGAATTGACTTTACTGACTTAAATAAAGCCAACCATAAAGACTACTACCCTCTTCATAGGATAGACAAGTAAATTGATGCAACTTCGGACCATGAAATGTTGACATTCATGTACGCATACTCAGGATACAATTAAATTAAGATGGACAAGCTCGACGAGATGAATATAACATTTATTACAAAGGATGGACTGTACCGCTACATAGTGATGCCACTTGGGTTGAAGAATTCTAGGGTAACATATCAACGATTGGTCGACAAAGTATTTGAAAACCAGATCGACAGAGTCATGGAGTCTATATAGACGACTTCCTTGTGAAGAGCAAGAAGAGTTCAAGTCATTTGGAATACTTGCAAGAAGCATTTAAAGTCCTTCGAAGCCACTAAATGAAGTCAAATCCAACCAAGTGTGCCTTTGGAGTATTTTCAGGAAAATTCCTTGGCTTCATGGTATTTCAGCTAGGAATTGAAGCCAACGTAGCGAAGATAGAAGCCATCATGAAAATGTCGGCACTAACAGAACCAAAAGAAGTCCAAGAGTTAATTGGCTGAGTTGCGTTTCTCGGTCGTTTAATTCAAGGTCTGCCGACAGGTGTCTACCTTTCTTTAAGACTTTGAAAGGCGTAAAATGGTTTGAATGGACCGAAGACTGCTAGAAGGCTTTTGACGAGTTGAAGCAGTACTTGTTAACTCCCCAATACTTACAATGCCAGAAATTGACAATCAATTACAGCTCTATTTAGCCACATCTATAGCAACTGTCTGTGCGGCCCTGATAAAAGAGTCAGAAAAAGTTCAAAGACCAATCTATTATGTGAGTAAGGTTTTACTCAATGTCGAAACAAGGTACACATTTATAGAAAAATTGGCTATCTCATTAGTGGTTGCAGCCTGGAAGCTAAGATCATATTTTCAAGCTCACACAATCGTTGTATTGACCAATAAGCCATTGAAAAAGATATTGGCAACACCTGAGATAGTAAACGGGGCCGTTGAACTCGGTGTTTGATATAGAGTATCAATCAAGAACAGCTATAAAAGCTCAAGTTTTAGCTGACTTCATATTAGAAATGCCCGCCATCAACAGTTCAGAGATTGACTCCGCCCTAGAACCAGAGTATGAAGCTTAACCAAAAAGGAAGATAAAGGGTTCACCATCTCCTAAGTGGATCGGACTTGTGGATGGATAGTCGAATACACAACAGTCAGGGGTGGGAGTCATCTTTACAAGTCTGGAGAACTTTAAAATTTAAATCACAATCCAGATTTGAGTTCGAAGCAACTAATAATGTTGTAGAATATGAAGCTTTGCTCGCTAGTTTTCGACTTGCAAAAAGTCTAATGATGAAAAGTCTTGAAATTTTTAGTGATTCTCAAGTCATTGTCAGATAAATAAATGGGCAATATGAGGCTAAACAAATTCATATGCAAGAATGCTTAACTAAAGCGAAGTCGAACCGAACTCTTTTTGAAAAATTCGAGATCCAAAACATAAACAGAAAAGATAATGCGGAAACAGATGCCTTGTCATGACTTCTAAATGAAGAACTCTCCATACTGAACAACCGAGACTTAGCACCACTAGTCTCTACCGCTGCTGTCCTCTCCATGTTGTTCACCGGCCACTACAACTCCAACAACAGGAACTTGGTAATTCCACCTGCCCAGTGACCATAGCACAAACCATCATAGGAACCGTCGCGGCCTTTGATAATGGAGAAATAGGTGCCGGTCCTCCATTTGCACCCGTTCCCTCTCTATCATGACTGTTGTAGTAGCAGAATCCTTTGTTTTTCTTTTTTTCTATTTATTAATTCCGTCATTGTAATGATGATCTTTCAAAAGTTGACCTTTAGAAAAAATAGATGAGAAAAATAACAAAATAAAAACTCACATTTTCCTCTTCTTTTTTTTTTTCGATTTCACAAAGGAAAAAACACAAACAAAGCCACTAAACGTAGGTTTTTTGTTTTTAGTTCGTTGAGTAATGATTATTCTTAAAAAAACAAATGAGAAAAAAAACAAAAAATAAACTCATTTTTTTTTCTTTTTTCTTTTTTATGCTTTCCACGCACCTCCTTCTTTCTTTCAGATTAATGATCAATTGACCAAATCTTAGTTTTGATATGACTTATTAAGATTAAGAGAACGTGAATAAAAAGATTTAAGTGGTTCAACACTCCATCGTAGAATGCCTACGTCCATGCCAGAGAAAGATAGATTTCTTCATTCTTAAGAAAAGTCTACAATCTCCACTTGACAGGTTTCTCTCCTCTGTCGGACTTTGCCTTGCTTACGTTTTTTTATACAGATACAATATATAGGCAAATCTAGAAACCCTAATCCCATACAATTACAAGTTTACCTCCGTACATATAATAGACGCAAACCCTAATACAAGTATAACCCAATAACTGTATGAATCCTACAAAATAAAAGACATCAAATCCAATACGAGTTACCCAATCCATCCGTTGATGAGATTTCCTCATGTTTTAAGGAACAATCTTTGAACGAACGTGGAACTAGGTTTCCATATGTACAACTTAGCTAGACCAATTTTTGGTAACTACAAATGGTATACCAGGATAAGTCTCTTACTGGTCCTCACTATGTAGCTCTGTTGTTAAGTTGTCCTTTTGCATCTCTTTATATCACATTTGGTGGAAAAGAATTTGCATAGGTGGACCTCTTCATCCTTCCCTTGCAATAGTTTCCTCTTGGGGTTTGTAGATCCGATTGTTCTAATTTTTTTTTTTATAACTCAAATACATATTTAAATTGTCTTATAGCCTAACCATCAAATCGGGGATTGTCATAATCACATTTATGTTTCAAGCAAAACATTAGCAACAATCACTACAACTAGTTTATACCCTTAATAACGTGAAAGATACTACCGGACCAAAAGCCTAGAAGAGTAAAGATGACCTTAAGGACCAGAATTGATGAGGAGATGATTATATAAATGAAAGAAATCCCAAAAGCTAAGAATATTGTTTTTGTTAATGGATGTCTTATTCAGAGTTCATTAAACGTACGGAAGGAAGGCTTACAATTTAAGCTATTCGTTGACATGTTAATTAGCTTTTTTGATGTTTGGAAGTATCTTGAATATTTCATAGAAGATTTATCTCAGCTTTAGAGGTTCTGTATCAGTAAAAATCAGTACTGCTTCAGAAAACAACTCATAGATAAAATGGTTAAAAATAATCAGATTTGCCATAAAATGCTTTAGATGGGAACAGCCATCTCCTGGTTCTAATCCTCTAAAAATGAGATATATAAGCTCTAAACCTTTCTATAGATATGGCCCCCCCCCCCCCCCAAACTTTGTTTTAAGTCACCTAACTCCTAATTTCACGTGTACCCTCTGCCATTAAGTTGATTAACAGAAAATGTAAAATTATCCAATTACCCTCTCTAATAACTTGACAATCAAATAACAATTTGAGAATCTGATCGAAGGAAAAAGAAAATGAATGTTTAAGAGGTTAAATATTAATGGTTTGAAAGAGGGTAAGATAGTAACTTAATAAATTTGAAAGGGTAGTTTCAAAATTAGAAAATTATAGAGCATGCCGCATCATCACTTAACAGATCTCTTTGTTATGACAGGAACTGTTTGATACATATTTAACAAATGAAGGAATGCGTGAAATTAATTCTGAAGTTGGGGGTTAGGTGACTTGAAAACAAAGTAAGGGAGGGGGGTGGGTGAAATTTTCCTATATAATTTAATAATTAATGGTTTATACAATTGTTAGGATTTGGGCTAAGGTTTCTCATGCCGCTAGTGGGTGAGTGCGTGTGGAATCTCCCATGGCACATCAAAGGGGGCATGGGAAATAGTTTCGTTAATAGGGAGTTCATATGATCAGAGAGGGGAGAGAGTATTAGCGTCAAGCCCATTTGGTCAGGAAATGAGAATGCATTGGAAATGATCCCTACAGTAACAGTGTGGGAGTATTTTTCAATTAAGATTTATCTGTTTGTTCTAGCCTTGGGAAACTATTAGGTTATATAAATTAGGGGAGGGGATCGCCACACCATCAGTGTAGCCTATGCTTCTCAAGCATAGGCAATGGGGATGGGAGCTGTTCGTAATACAGGGAAAACAGAATGGAGAAAGGTGATGAGAGAGAATATGAGAGAAGATTTGGAGATCATGTCGTGTATGATATTTTCGTTATAAAAATTTAGTAAAGAGATTTGAGGAAAAGGAACATCATAAGCAATATTAGCTTCACCTAAATAGTTATAGTGTTATGAAAGAATTTTTATTAAATAAACCCATTTAAGAAAAAGGAGAAGATGAAATATTCCAGACATACACCTTTGTTAACTAAGGCTCTCTTAGGTATAGTTTATAATTATGTTTATGAGTTATTTATGACAAATCATTTATGAAAATAAATTATAAACCATATATTCGTTTGGTTATACTAGACAAAAAAAAAAGTAATAATAAATTATCAAAATAATGGTAAACACTTTCTAATTTATTTTTGTAGATTTTACATTATATTAATTTATTTTATATATAAATAAATATGATAAATCATACCAAAACAACTACATATGTTATAATGTATTATATAATTAATTATATAATACATAAGCCTAAGTGCAATTCAATTTAATTTAACTCAACTATGTCTTATCCCAATTTGCTATATTGGGATCAGCTACATGAAATTGGGCCATGATGTTCTGTTTCAAGATCTAGCCTTTTTTTTTTCTTTTTTTCCTTCTCTTTGCTATCCTATTCTAGGATGCCCATAACCATTTGGAGGAAGAGGAGGAGTGCATTTTGCACATCACAATGAACAAGGGAGAAAGGGTGCATAAATTGCACACAATGATGACCGAAGAGTTTGAACCCATAACCTCGTCGGTGCTTGCACTCCACTATGAGGTATATCGACGTAGTTTGTCCTCCTAAGGGATTTTCTATCATAACTCAAGCAAACATGAGCAAAACTATGGTTTCAATTATTATATTCTAGTTTATTGTAACTCAACTCTTCTATAATATCTCTATTTATCTCCCAAAAAGTGGTAATTGCCTGGCCAATTTTTATTTTTTTGGTACCCAGAAGTTCATTGAGAGAAAAGGCAGATACAAACCAAGGTATTCGTCTTGCAAAGATCCTGAAACCAAGAAGAACTAGACCATATGACCATCTTTGACGATAACAAGACCTTTCGAACAAAAGAATTGGTCTACAGTTATATCATCCCTTGAAATAAATCTGAAAAAACAGGAGTTATAAATCACAATAGAAAACAAGGGTGACAATGTCCTGAATATAGGCTGGATTACTAAGTCATAGCCGCGATTCGGTTGTTTTTTCTTTTTTTGGATATCTTGCGATTCGGATTGTTGATAGACATAATGACTTCGTTGCAATCGAACTTTACTTGACCAAATTTATGAAGAATGTGGAATGATAACGGCATATTCTTTTCTTTCTGTCCTAAGATAATGGCATATTCTAATATATATGCAGTAATGTATGGTATAAACCACTCTCATGAACAGGGGAAAATTATTTCCTAGTAATCGACAGCTCAGCTAAAGTTTTATTTTTAATGCCAGGTGAGCCCACCACTATGGTGGCCCGAATGGGTAGTGGATGTTCAGTGGGATCCAGGGGATGATGGTGAAATTCGGTGCATAGGCTAGGTGGGGGTAGAGTCGAACCCGAGCAACAGCCATTTGTGCTCTTCTCAACTAGAGCTTCTTTAGCTTGTTGTGTGCATTATAGAAGCTAAATTGAATTGAACCTAGTCAGCATTGTAATCGTTTCATATTTTGGTACCCAACCTAGTTGATGCAAGTCAAAACTAAAATGTAATATATATATATATATATATATATATATATATATATATATATATATATATATATATATATATATATATATATATATATAGAACAATTAAATAGGATAAAAACGATCTAATGGACTATTTAACTCAAGGATTAGAGATGATCATTTAACTCTGGTGTCACTTGAGGACTCTCTTACCCTAAGCCTAAGATTCACTCAATATTGAAGGACCTCAACTCAGCACGAGATTCACATTGACACATCTATAATTCTAAAAATACTAATTACTCTCTCTCTCTCTCTCTCTCTCTCTCTCTCTCTTATATCTAAAACCAAAATACAAATATATATAAAATAAACTATTGCAATATAGCTATTGAAATATAGTCATTGGAATATGACCGTTGGGATATAATCGTTAGAATATAACTGTTAATGAGTGTGAAGTTGGAAAGCTTATTGAATACCAAATGATGTCATTGATAACACTATGACTGCATCACTAGTCAAATCTACCAATAAGCATTTGCGGTTGGGTAACCAAAGCCGGTCTTGAAATGGGATTCTTCCAGTTCGAACAGTCTTGGGTTAAGATACTCGCTTTAGTGCTTCACTTGACTCAGCCTAACAAGCATACCACCCTTCATATTCACATATATATATGATCATTAAGATAGATGGTTATGGTTATCTGACTCACACACCTTCTGTTTGTTTTGACATAAAATTTTACATGTATGTTTCGTTTGTTTTGATATGAAATTTTACAATAAAATTTTATGTGTAACAATTTATATGAATTTTTTTTAATGTTTGTTTCTAATAGGTAAAAGAAAATAAAGACCAAGTTCCTTTTCCCTCTCCCTTAAATATCACTATATTTTATCTCTTGAAAACAAAAATTGAAAAATATTTAACATGTAAAATGATGCGGCTATGTTTTGACCTAAAATTTTACGTGTAATAATTTATATGTAATTTTTTTTTTCAATGTTTGTTTCCGAGAGGTGTTAAGGGAACCTATGGAATAATGGTTCTCGGACTCTCAGTGTCCTATACATGCATCAAGTGTAAGCCAATTAAAGACTGCTTGGTTGTATTTTTTGTTTACATGAGAAATGAGAGGGAAAGAAGGTAGGAAGAAAGGAAGGATCGATCCAGTTGCTTTATGAGAAACTGACCGGAAAAGACAATAAAAAGAAAATGAGAAGGACGAAAATGGGTTGATGTACCAAGAGAATATATTCAATCCATATCCATATATTCTTAATGTCCAAGCAAGATGTGAAGTTCTTCCTTCTCCATCAATCAAAAACAATCAACTTGATCTCAAAATGGTTTTATTTCGAGGTGGGTTTCGGTTCATTTCAGGATTTTCCGTAGAGACATGTAGGGTTGGTAGCATGGAAAGGGAAATGTGAAGAAGGATAAGGTTCGGATGAGAAGGGAGGAGAGACGACATAGAAAAGGAAACTCTATGGACTTTCTGAAGAACTTTTTAGTGCTCTCTGCTTTGCTGTTTTCCCCTCCCAAAGTTTAAAGTCACCTCCATTCATCCTTTAGATCTGTTGCTGTTCATTCAAGTTGCACCCAATTTTTTTTTTTTTTTTTTTGGTCAAAATCAGCTAATGACAAGATTTTGAGTGCATGGAAAGAGAAAGGAGAATTTCTATTGTCATGAATGTGTTACTTCAATCCGAAAAGGACTACAAAAAGTATTGGAAACTCATAATAATGGAAAAGAAAAAAGAATAACAATGACCCACATATAAGATCTGCAACCAATTCTCCATATGGGAGGAAATAGGGATGGACGGTAATGTAGATACGATACCATTAGATCGATTCCATTTTTTGATACGTTGTTTTAATCATCTGTTACAGCATCTTTACATATCTTGATCATCCATTCATTGACTAGATTTTTCTGTTCTATTTTCCATCAAAAAACTGATTGCATTATTCCATCAATCCTACTTCATCTAGGACTGCTCATATCTATCAATCCAACCATTGGATTGCTTTGCTTTTCGGATATATGGTTGGTTATTATATTCCAATCTTGTGATCTAAAGATATATTCTATCTGTGAGCTTGATATTCTGTTATTTTCTTTGTCCCTATTCTAGTCCAAACCAGTTCACTGAGATTTTTGGTTTTTGGGAATCTGTCCCTCATCAGAAGGATAAAGAAAAAAGAAAAAAAAAAGAGCAACATTATAGAGTCAGATCCTTATCACTCACTGTTCAATGATGAGTTGGATCAGTCCAACCTTTCTGAGTCCTTTAATTTGTTTATAGTAAATAACTGATAGTTTAAATAAAATGGGTAGTTAACTATTGAATGGAGATGTTAAAGAACAGAAGTGAGTATTAAAAATGAGTTGGAGATGTAAGATGGATAAGATTTTCATTTGTTTATCAGACTTCAACGTGATAAGAAATAGATTGATTAATCAATAGATAGAATATTGTAAAAGAGGGTATGGAGGAAACCAGGCATAAATTCTGTTTTAGTATGCATATGAGCCATCATGACAACTTCCCTTTATGGTTGGAGGAGGTTATATCAAGCTTGTGAAGCCCATTTCCTCTTCAAATTAAAACCCTATTGTACTTGGAGATGGATCAGATCACGTGTCCTATACTTCCTATCTGTGGCAATGGTATACAGCAATGCTAGCAATGTGGTGAGAAACCAAGTTGAGGTTGGTCCACTTACTGAAAACAAGCTTACTTCACAATCAAATGACTCATGAACCCCAATCCGGTAATCATAGGGGACCCTCTAAGTTACATTAGCTACATTTACGGCTGATTTATCAATGATGTCAGCCGGGTCCTTACAATTTGTTATTAACACTGAGCTGTAAAGGTCAATATTTTGCCACATGGATGGGGCCAAGAAATGTGTGGGCATATTTTGGGGTATTAGCTATAATTAAGCTCTTCCATATCCGAGTTGGTTAGAAATAGCCAACTTGATCAGTTGTCACTTGGGATGGTTATAGTTTTATTAACATGTAAAATAGTGGAAAAAGAAAACTTTCATGTAAAAAAAGATTTTTCACTGTTTGTTTTACTGTAAAATACAAAGAAATGAATGAAAAGAGTAGAAAAAATTCATAGAGAAAAATTTTCATGTAAAATATCATTTGCATAGAAAATTTAACAACAAAACAAACATGATCTAGGTTTAGCAATTAAACTCACCATTAGATGAACAATATATTAATATTAATAGTAAAAATGAGATTAGTCCAACATTGGTGAAGGGAAGCACCTAATCTATGTATTATTTTTGAAGCTTTGAAAACCCTATTGATATTGAAATTATTTTGTCTGTTCTAATTGATACAACAGAAGTACATATTTTGGATTATTTGCTCTAGCCGATATATTTGGATGGTTGAGCTATTAAGTGGGGCTCATCCAACATCAATACTGGATCATTTTCTTTTTTAATTCTCTTTTTCTGACCCACCGCATGATATGAGCAGTCGGATATATCCAATCTGACAGTGCATGACAGCATTTTAAAAGGATTGGCAATCCTTCACTTCTTACATCTGGGTTTCACTCTCGCCTTTATTTAGTGTGGTATTTCTTTATGCAATTCCTAAGAATTAAATGATTGAATGGTCAGGGAATGGCCTTTTTTATAAGTGAGGTGGCTTATTCTACAGAATTTTGAGACCTCAAACATATGGGTAGAAACTCAATCTACAATTTATACTATGTACATTGTACACTCACTTGGGGACATCTGTTCTTTAATTTTGTCAGTCCAACTTGGCTGCATTCACCTATTTTATTATAATGTATCTTAACTATGATTATAAAACCCAGTTCTCTAGGGTTATTTGTGTTCGAAACCATACACTCTTCAACTGTGGGATACAGTACACGTTTCATACTTTACATAGGATTTTCAGCTAGGTATCAGCATCACAGGGAGGAATTTGGCCCGAAGGGTTAGAGAGAGAATATATGATGAGTGGCAAGGGCATTCGGATTGGGAACTACTGCTTAAGGAAAATCCCTTCCACCCTTCCTAGACCCAAAGGAAATCTTGTCTTCTTGTCGTACACAAAAAAGTAGCAGCACATGTGTCAAAATAAATAAATAATAAGTCCTCCCCAACTTTTCTCTTTATAAATGGAGTCCTCTCAGACCTCCTCTCCATTGTTCATCCCAATCATCTCGGCTTTCCTTTGATCAAAATCCTCTTCTCTAGCTACCAACATTTCTTTCCTCCCTTTCTCTGCATAGTCCATATCATACTACTTAGAAGGAAAGAGAAGCAATTTAACCCAAAGCAGGGTTCTGTTCTCTTTGGGCTCTGTCTGCCTGCTTGTCTTCCTCAATTCCAATTTTTCTTGCATCAGTTAATGCCAACTTGCCTTCCCTCTCTACAGAAATGGAGGTTGGATCATCAAGCCATGAGAAGGACGGGCTTTTTGCTCGTGGGTGGTGGTGGCTCAAGGCCATGATAATTGGGGTGGTGCAGAAGATAATAAAGTTGGGTCAAGACGACCCGAGAAGGGTCATCCACTCTCTCAAGGTGGGCATAGCTCTCACCTTGGTTTCACTCATCTACTATTCTCGGCCACTTTATGATGGATTTGGAGCTGCGGGTATGTGGGCTGTCTTAACTGTGGTGGTCGTCTTTGAATTCACTGTAGGTAAGCTTTGTACAAAAATTCCTTGTAGGTCCCACTTTTTATATGGAGCTCATAAGTCATAATTCACTAATGCTTTACTAATATCATATCAAATTTACACTTTCAGGTGCAACCTTGGGTAAAGGTCTAAACAGAGGATTTGCAACATTACTAGCTGGTGCTCTAGGAGTAGGAGCCCATCACTTTGCAAGTCTTTGTGGAGAGAAAGGAGAGCCTATAATCCTTGGTCTCTCTACCTTCTTAATAGGTAAAAAATCAGTAAATACATGATCTACTTCATATCCATTTCTCAAGCATTTTATTTACGCTTAATTGGTTATGTTGATGAACCAGTTTTTTATGAATTGATGATTCTAAAGTTTTCATCTCGAAAGTTCGAACTAGTAGGTTGATGGACACACACATATATATAATGGATGGAGGTCATATAGATTATTTGGTAGTCGGTGTGAGACTAAACTCCTAACACCCACATATGTAACAGTACATACTGCAAACAAGTGTGGAGACTAGAGCTGGTGAAAACCTGCTCTAATACCACGTAAAGTTTCTATACCAAAAGTTTGATCTGATGTTTTACAGCTGCGACATCTACATTCTCACGATTCTTTCCACGGATCAAGCGAAGATATGACTATGGGGTGGTGATATTCATATTAACTTTCAGTTTGGTATCAGTATCTGGTTATCGAGTAGACAAGATCATAAAAATGGCTCATCAGAGGCTATTAACGATCATCATCGGCGGTGTTACTTGTGTAACTGTGTCCATTTTCATCTGTCCAGTGTGGGCCGGTGAAGATCTTCACAATTTGGTAGCACAGAACATGGAAATGATTGCTAATTTCCTAGAAGGTAAAATTTCTAACTGAACTAGCTACTGCATTAATGAACCTTTTTTTTCATAAAATATACATAGAATACAACCCAACAAACCACCCAACTTACTTTTTGATTGTATTTAATTCTTTTTGTGGAATCTGGAACTTACTAAAATAATAATAAAACTTGCAGGATTTGGTGGAGAGTACTTTAGAAGCCCTGAGGATGGAGACAGCCCTGTGATCTCTAAGAATCAAAAGCCATTCCTTAAGGAATATAAAAGTGTTCTCAATTCAAAAGCCACTGAAGAATCCTTGGTGAGCGTAGAACCTCTCACTCTCAATCTCTTGGTTTTCTTTAGTCCAAACTGTCTTGGGCAACTTTGTTGTGTGGCCAGCAATGTTACCAATAACACAAAAAAGCAAAAAGGTACCACCACTGTGTTGGTTAATGGAATCGGATGGTTGTTATAGGTTTGCACGGATAAATGATTTGAAAAGAATGAGGGCATGCATGATTCATGCTAATGAGCCATCAACTGTGAGATTGGAATCTCATGGACACTCTTTTCCATGAATTGACCAAAATACGGCCGATGTCCATCCAACAAATCAGAGTGGGGGGGGGGTAAGGGATGGCAAAAAGAAAAGAGTTAGGGACCCAAAACACTACATGGCCATGCATTCTTTTCCTCTCTCCCAATTGGTGGCTAAAACTTAAAATGGCAAGAGATTATATGATCTCCAGTATCTTTCTCTAAGTCTGTAAATGATTGGCTTTAGAAACTGGATTTGAGAAACAGTTTGTTGCATGAACAGAACTGGACTTTACTAACTTAACAAGCAGGTTTAAGAGAAAGATGCTAAGAAGATAACATCTATGCCCACTTACAAGTATTGGGGAAAAAATGGAATTTTTTTTTTATTTGGGGGGAAGGGTGGATGCATACTCCTTAAGCTGGTAAAGATTGTGTTGAAGATACCCGCAGATTAGGTTCAAAATCCACCTACCAGATCTGATTACTGAAAAAGAAGTTTATTTATTAATTGTACCACTTTCTTTCCTGTAGTAACGGGGGAAGAAAAGGTTAGAGATTTAAAGCACGAGTATGCATCAGTTATAGACTTTGAACAGTTGGATTAGGATTTGGAGGCCATTTGTCTGAAAAAAACATGTGGGTGTGGCTGTCAGTTGAATTCATCAATCTGACCATTAATAGAAGTCTTGATAACATCTAACCCATGTACCTTATAAAATGATCAAACATAGAAAGAAGAGTTTACCTGGATGCATTATTGATAACGAAGTTTGTTTTGAAAGGGGGGGGGGTCATGCCCCCCTAGACATGACCCCCCTAGACCTAGATCTTAAATATTTGTGAACTTTCTTCCAATCACCAGAAAAAAAGAGGGAAAGTTTTCTCTGGCGTCTTCCGTATTCTTTTTCCATTTGATCGTTGATTAATATACTTCTATGCTGATTCCTAGAAAAAAAGAAATCGATTCATTCTATGAGGTGTTATTAATTAATTTTATCAATTTTTGCAGGCTAATTTTGCATCGTGGGAACCGGGTCACGGCTGTTTTAGGTTCCGTCATCCGTGGAAACAGTATCTGCAAATTGGAACTTTAAATCGACAATGTGCCTACCTAGTTGAAGCTCTTAATGGCTGCATCAACTCTGAGATCCAAGTATTATAACCAGACTCTCTTTTCCTCATGATCCCTACAACAATTAAATTTTCACCTTCAAAAATCCCAAATTCAAATTAACTGAAACAAAACAATATTGCAAACTTATACTTGAAAAAAAAATCAATTTAATGATACCCAAACAACACCACAAGCTGTCAATAACAATAATTTATTGACAGGTTATGGTGCTAATAGTATTTTTGAAAGATCTAAGTTTAGAAGTGGATTTTTTTTTTTGGGAGCCAGGATAGACATAGATTTTGGTTTTGCTTCTTCTGTTAGGTTTTAGATCTTTGCTAATGGCAATACCAAAGGTGGGCTGAAACTTAATTTGTTTAGTGTAGTCAGTTTTATACGTTTGTTCTTTTATTTTTAGTAGAAATTTGCTGATCTTTAGACCCAAAAAAAAAAAAAGGGGGGGGGGGGTTGAAACCATATTTTCTTTTTGCCTTTTTAGGATGACACAATTTTGTTTTCTAACGAGGTAAATCCTATCAGTTCACATATCCACTCGAAAATGTGCAATGGTAAGACCAACTTTGATAATGACACGATGATACGTCACTCTCAAATTGAATTTGAAAACCTTTTTTTTCACCCTGCTTATATAGCTTTTGAGAATAAAATAAAGGACAATAAAAAAAATTACAATTTCTCAATTAACCTTTCTAGTAACAACTAGTTGCACCCTATGTATCTCACAAATTTTGTTCACCAATTAATCTGAAAAACTTCCATCTAACTCTAACCAGCTTGTGTGTTATTCTTGTAGGTACCATCTGAATTCCGAAAGAAAATTCGGAAGGCATGCACAGATATGAGCTTAGAGTGTGGCAATGCTTTGAAGGAACTGGCCTTGGCAATCAAAGAAATGAGGCAACCTTGCTTAGCGGATCCACCAGTTGAAAGTGCAAAAACCGCAGCTGGTGACCTGAAAACCACACTTAAAACTGCATTCATAGAGAATTCTGATCTCTTAGCGATAATGTCGGCCGCCACAGTTGCTTCACTACTAGTTGAGATTGTCCACTGCACTGACAAGATTGCAAAATCGGTCCATGAACTTGCCAACCTAGCTCATTTCAAGAAAGTTGACCCTACATTAACACCTGAGAAACCATATTTACTTCATAGGGGAACAATAAAACCACTTTCAGAAGCTGATAGCCCTCATCATGTTGGGATCACGATACCAAATTTGCCTACAACTACGACTGAAAGTGTTCATCTTGAATGTGTAAATAATATTATTAACACCTAAACAATTAGGAAACATATGAGCTTAACTTTAAATAATGTAAATTTTATTTAGAGAAAGTGGCAAAAACATCTTTTCTCTTTTCTTTACATCTGTGTATTCTTTCTTTTTCAGTAAATCAAGCAATGTTACTTTTTTTGGAATCCGAAATGGTGCTTCTCCCTTTCCTTTGGTCCATTAAAATAGTCCTCTTCCATCCACCACCGTGGAAGCCAACTTCCATTTTTGGCTGAATGAGAAAGGTAGCTAAAATTAACAGAAAAATATGGAATATAAGGTAATCCATACTCATTTATTGCATAGTAATTTTAAAGTTAGGAAAGTTTTCATTTCAAAAGTTTGACATTGTAGGTGGAGGGACTCCCAGGTGTATAAAGGGGAAAGACTATTTGATAGTTGGTATAAGATTAAACTCTCTACGTTCCGCCTGCATGTGTAACATTATGTACTGTAGACACAGAGATTATAGAAATAATCAAAATCTGCTTTGATACTATGAGCTATTACCCTCATCCATTGCCTCACTATTTGGAGCGAAATTCAAATATTGTAGGCTGATAATAAAATCATTGTTCACCTGATTTGGATAGAAAATTGAGGGCAACAACAGTTCACTCGTAAGGAAGCTCACATGTGTCATTATATATCTCTTTTCACCAGGCAAAGATAATAGAATAATGAATCGTGGTAATTGAATCATATATTCCAGGTGGTCGATTTTTCTACCATTATAATTAATTAATTTATTATTGCAAAAGTAGATGTGAAAGCATTTGAATTGTGGGTTTGAAGTGGGTGAGCCACTTTACCTAAGTAGCAGTACGTACCCATACAAGAGCAGTAGTCATGACTCAAGCATATTGCCTTTGGCACCAGAAATTGAAGAAAATGGTTTTTGTATTGTTCATCTTATACTATTTATATGGGCGCAACTATTGACAGAAACCATTAGACAAATTATAAACCTCATTAATTAAAAAAAATACATTGATGGGAAAATACATAACTAATAAAGAAAATTGCCATTTTCTGATCCCATTTACATAATGTTATCTTAATAGCCTATATGATTTTGCCAAGTGACATGATGATGTGGCAACTCAAACTGTTGGACATCGCATTTGATATGCCATGTGGCAAAGATACACATTTGAAAGACCAGTTAAGCCTCTCTTAGTGGGCCAACCAGTAAACATTCTCCCTTAAAAATATAGAATTTAAGGATTCAAAGCCTCAGGTTCTCAAGAGAACCCACTGGAGATTGTTTAGGTTTTCTTGGGCTGTCTTTAATGGGAAAATGAAGTACAAGCTGCCGATGTGTAATTTTATCTCTATCTCTCTCTTCTTCGAAATCCAAGATTCCTCTCTTACTCTCCTCCAAGTGAATGGCTACTGCTTTTTCTTGTTTTCCCATTTTCCCCACTAGCAAATAAAATTCTAATTTACCCGGCTAGCGTGTAAATCTCTCTCCTGTCTTTAACTTAGCTAAAGGCTGGTTGAACAGGCCTAGGGCTTCGCCAAATATTTCCTCGTAATTCTGTTGCAAATGTGTCCATTGAAGGGTGTCTCAGTGTACGAGGCTCCAGCTATTACAGGGTTTGGGGAGGGACAGAATGTATACAACTTTATCCCCACAACATGAAGAGACTGTTTCTGTGTTTAGAATCCATGACCACTAGATTGCAAATGTGTCCATTAAATCTAAATTAAATTATTTAACAGATATTACTTTTCTCTATAAATAATAGTACATTATTGTGCTTAATTAAGTCTTAACCTAGAAGAAGTTTACAACTATGGACAGGACTACGTATTCTGTTCATATGATTGTCACACATTGTGTTCTCATGAAGGAAGATTCTAGACATGCACTAGTGTGAGTATACATATGTTTGTATATTGAGTTGAATCACACGAAAGTCTTGAATGTATTATTGCCGGTTGTGTTAAGATCAAGATTCTCATTAGTAGGTTGCAATTTGTCCCCAAACCTGAGAAGTCTTTGATGTTGCAGTAGACAATTTGTGTGTACTAAATGGTTATATCTCCCGTATTATGTGTTAGTGTGTTGAATTCATGGTGTAAATCTGTGATTAATTAAAAGAGACGCTCAACAAAGAATCCACTTATCCACAATGAATATCAAGAAAGAGAATGCTTGAATATGATTGGATGGAATTTTAGATCTGATGGCATGTTTCGTAAATAACTTATAAAAGGTTTTCAAAATATTATTAAAGTATTATTAATTATTTTCTAAAGGTTTGGAAACCCTTTTTTTGTATGTAATCAATGATTCAGATTCTTGCATAAAGCTTCCAACGGACTAGGGTGGCGAGTGGTGACAATATATATATATATATATATATATGCCCATAGGTCCATTTATTCAATATTGTATAGTTGAGAGATTTAGAGTTTCTTTGGTATACATATGTAGTTGTTTGGTATGATTTACGGTACTTATTTATATTTAAAATAAATTGATATAATCTAAGATCTACAAATAGGTTAGAAGGTGTTTATCATTATTGTGATTATTTATTATTACTTTTTTATGTCAAATGGTATGAACAGTTATTATTTATTATTCATAATTTATTCTTATAAACGATTTATTATAAATACCTTATAAACATAAATATAAACTATACCAAAGGGAACCTTAGTTATAATAAATTTATTGCCTTGAAGGCATATGTGTTCTATATACTTTATAATGTCTTTGAATACAAATATCTTAAAATAAAAATTATTTTTATTTAAGATGTATAGATTATCCAATGGGAGTCTCTTACCAATTTTTTTTGTGGATAGATATCTCTTACCAATTTGAGCAGCTTAAGAATTATGGCAATCAAAAGTTTAAATAAAGAGGAGGGGTGGAGAAAGAGAGAAGAACCCACACATAGAAGACTCTCTCCATCTCTCCTATGATTTGACCACCCTTCTCTTTTGGCTAATGAGTTGATTTAGTATTTAAACTTAAGTATGTGAAAAAAGATTGACAGCTCATAATTCCATGCAACAATTGCTATGGAGATCATTTGCTTCTTCCTAATCTTGCTAGATTGGATAACAACTATATATTCCCCAGGAAGTATTACACTTGTGGTTTAACAGACAACTTGATGGATCTTGGATGACATTGAGAGGGAAGGTGAATCAGTGTCAAAATCTTTTCCAACTTGACCCTTCTATTTCTCTACTGCCCAGTGCTGGTGAAGAACACAATTGATGCAAACATACAAGCGTAAGCAAATCTACTTCCTTACCACTCAGTGGCTAGGTCTACCAGATTTGCACACCCATCCTACAGTTCATTCCATACACTTCACAAAATATAGAAATAATGCATTCTACAATACAGAAGAGTTACATGGTTTACCACCACAGTGTGTGATGGCTAATCCAAGGAGTAATGCCCAATAGGTTTCGTATTTACTCAATACATAACTTTTAGTCCTTTGTAGGACAAGGATATTTACCCTGTGTTTTTCCAGTATAAAACTGAGAGAGCAAACAATACCAGGGTTCAGGCTATAACAGTCAGTGTCCAGCACCCACTGAACACAATACAAAATGGTAGATTTTGGGGCTTATAGTAATGGCCTACAATAAAACCTAAACTAGCTAAGCATTTAACATTCTTTTTACCTAAACTAGCATACAATGGACTCCTAGACTAGATAGGCATTCAAATGTTTCAACCTATTCTAGCATACATAGCATTAATCAATAAACAGCAAGGGAGTTAGGAAAGTCTCACAACCAACGTTTCCAAGTAGCTGACAGTATCTTTGGAGCTCCACACTACTCTCAGGAGGCTTTAACAACTTCCACCATGGGCAAAACTCGATTCTCCAAGGATCTCCTTACCAGCAAGCCTCATTCTTCCTCTCACAGCCTAACAACCACCATTGATGCACAATAAAGTTTCTACCAACCTCTCATAAGCATTTAGAATCCCATTAATGAGCAATGGAGAGGTCAGTTAGAAACCAAAGCTTTCGAAACCTTAAAACCCCCTCTTCTTCCTTGTTTTTCTTCTTTTTCAATTTTTCAGCTAAACAACCGAGCTCACAACCAGTCCCAACTAATAGAAAATTCAAAAATGAGTCGGGTGCAACTTAAACCATCCGATTTGGATATCGGATGGCCAAGTTATGGCCAAAACAAGATCGGCCAATCATATCATTTTAAACAAAATCTTTGAGCCGCATTTAGTGTGTCCGTGAAGCACAGAAGCCGTGCCGCCACTGGCATGGCAGGCACGATGTCGAGATCGTATTGGTCGATTTGAGCATCTTTCCAAATGGCCATTTGATCTACAGTGAAAAAGCAAGATTTCCTTTTGTCCACTTGATCAATCAGATCGCGTCAGGCGGCGATCGGCTTTGATTTCGGCCAATGGATTGAGATCAGGGCCGCCGTCGTACCGTGAGTTCGCCACACAGAATCACTCTGCCAACACCATGCGCCAGGGACTATTGCTTTATATTGCTCCCAGCATATATAATTTGACCTGATTTCTACGCAACACTGGATCCCACATTTTTGATAGCTGTCGGATCAGAATCTCACATCCGTGGCTCTTTCTTGGCCACTGATTTTGCATTTTCTTCTTTTTTTCTCCCCAGAATGCCCCTGGATATATATTAAATGGCCTCTGGAACCATTGAACTGATCCGAGTTTGATTTCCAGAGAGGTTTTCTCTCTCCTAGAAATCAAACGAACATATGGTGGGCATTGTGGCTTCCGCGGGGGGGGCATGGGCAAGCCCATGAGCGCGCGGGCATGCCATGCAAGCGGGCATGCCATGTGAGCCAGCATGCGCGGCAGCCATGGCTTGCGGCATGCCTTGCTGCGACTTATGGCTCGGCATGCTGCCTGCTGCCTGCTGCTGGCCAAGCTTGGCTTGGCCCTACTGGCCATGGCTATGGGATTGGCTGCTGCTGCTAGCCTCGGCTGTGGCATACGGCATGACCCTGCTGGCCTTGGCTAAAGGGCTGGCTGCCATGGTGGCAGGCCACCTCGGCATGGTGGGTCCCACCATCAATTTTCTCTCTCCTCTATCTCTCTTTGGATTTTTCTCTCTTCTAAGTATGCCACAACATCATAAACACTGTCACATCGCCTGTATCACTGCAATATCACCCGAGGCATTGCCACATCACCTGTGGGGCCCGAAGACACTCTCTCTCATCAAACTTGTCTCACTTTGTCCATTTTACCAACAATTACAATACATTTTGCCAACAATTACAATACCAAAGCCAACACAACTCTTATCCTCTAACACTACTTGAGGTATGATCGATCATGGTAATTTTATTTTTAATAAAAAAAAATTTTAATGTGCATTAATAATAAAAAAAATTCCACCGTGGTTTTCATTGTTGGAATTAGATCGATGAAACACTTTATTTGAATCGGAATCATCTACACTCAATCCAGTTAGTCTAGATCAGTTGATTCACCGATTCTTCCACAATTCAAGCTTTTAGTGTGAGGCCCAACAGTCACCTAGATTCTGATGCCCAAATTTTCAGGCAAAGCAAAGCCAGTAAATATTTAGTTTTCCATCTTGATTCGATT
The DNA here is from genome assembly GCA_028583415.1 of Protea cynaroides. Classification (NCBI taxonomy): domain Eukaryota; kingdom Viridiplantae; phylum Streptophyta; class Magnoliopsida; order Proteales; family Proteaceae; genus Protea; species Protea cynaroides. The sequence goes on along the minus strand of CM053269.1, from coordinate 44,742,522 downwards.
GACACCCATTTCTAGCCCTTATTGTTGAAGCACCGAAAGGCACAAGAAAACAATTTTCGCCAATGAAATACCATGTTTTTCCATTACAAAGCCTACTCCAAGTAATTCTCTCGTCTTTCTTGAAAATAGATTGCTACACAAGCCTCCGCTCTACACCGAAACAGACAGGAACTGCTTTTTCTACTGGTCCATGAAGGATAAGCTCAAGCGCTTACAGCGCGTTGCTCTACTATTGCTGCAAGATTTTCTTCATAAATGAAGCTCGCACGATCTAAAGTTGAGTCTTCCTACAAGTTGAGTTATACCTAAATCCATGCCCTTACTAAACGAATATCTAAACTACCTTCCTACTATTCTAGGAATCTCTTCAAACAACCAAAACCCACAGTCCAGAGATGCGCTATTCATCTACATTATTCCCTTTTATTTCTTTAAGATTCCACGAAGCGAAAACTAGCCACACATTCCTCATTTTTCAACCCACTTTGTCCCTTTCTTTCTTTCTTTCTTTCTTTCTTTCTTTCTTCTGTTCAAAAGCCAAGCTAATACTTTAGCTTATCATCAGAAAGCCTTCATCCTGGGCTAAAGCTTTAATAAATTATAATGCAAGGCTTTCATGTTCAGATATTAAATATGAGTCGAAATATTATTTTCAAAAAAAGAAATAAAATGGAATACATTAAAAGTCTGTTATAATCAATTGCCCTCCACTATAATCCCCGATTTGGACCCCATTAGTTTAAATTATAAAGCAGCCTAAATACATTTAAAAAGAAGGTACTTCCTCTTCAGAATCTGTAGAACATACCACTACGATATCTCACAGAAAACCCTGTAACAACTGTTTTTAGAAGAAAAAAAAATCTGCTTTAATTTGGTCCCATTCCAAAGGGGATTTGACGAGAGAGAGAGAGAGAGAGAGAGAGAGAGGGGGGGACCCCGCCGCGGGGGGTGTGGCGGGGGTTGGGTGGTGGAGTTTAGCAAAAAATGTTGTCATTTATCCTGTCCCCTGATGAATAGACATTACCTAATATCTATTGTATTAAATTCTACTACAGTATTCAATGTTACAACGGCTGATAAGTCCAATATCATCTTAGGAAGGTGAACTGATGATCACCATTGCCACAAGGTATTGTTTCCAGGAGGAGGGGTGGATGTCTTGTATTCTATCACTTGGGTTTACATCATGGATTTAGTTCACAATATCGAAATAGGTATCGGTATTAGTATCAAATACGGATATTAGTCAGGTATCGACTATATATTTTGGTATTGGCCAAGTATCGGTTAAATGCTAGTCAATATCGATGATAAGTGTCGGCCATATACTCACATGGCATACCTTCTCTATATTGGTCAAGTATCTGTTAGGTGTTAGTCAATATCAGCCATTTCGTTAGAGTATCAACCAATATGAATCAGGTATTAGTCCCCATACCGATTCAGCTAAACGATACCATATCGGCCAAGTTTTTGTATCGATCATGGTCGATTTTGATACAGATCGGCCGATAGGGATTCCTAAAACCATAGTTTACTTGGGGTAAGTTTGGAAATTATATCTCTATATGTTTTCTTTTAGGGAAAATTACTCATACTACCCTTGTGCTTTGATCCAAATACACCTATTCACAGTTTCTAAATCTAGCAATCAATATCAATCTAACTGATTCAGCAACCATCACTGAATTATTCAGAAAAAACATCATAGATAAGGAGAGAAGAATGAAATAAACAATTCTAATAAAAGAAAAAAAAAAGAACAACGTTATTCAAAAGCGATTACACCATTGATATGAGTTTAGGCTTCAAAATCCCCCTGAACCGAATGAGAAAACTATCTAGACATTAGAATCTTTTCAGAGAGAGATATAGAAGAAAAATCATTCAAAGAGAGACAGAGATCGAAATTTCCAACTAGAGAAAGAGAGACTATCTTCAACACCAGTTCTCTATAAATGCTCTTTTTATAGAGCACTGGCAATTCTTTGTAGCTTTGAATTCCTTCTTTGTTTAAAATTCTAAATTTGTAGAGTTTTCGTCTTTCCTTGGAGACTTCTCAAATGGTAGTTTTCTTATCTGACTCAAATACCAAATCAATTCAACATCTTCTATTTCAGGTTTCCTAAATTGAGTAGGAAACTCTTTATGGAAATTTCATCCACCGTTGAATATTGCTAGAATCAGATCGTGCGGCTACTTTAATTCGGATTCGGATCAGCTTCTCATACCAGATTTCGAAATAACATTTAGGGGCCCAAACAAACTCATATTTTTACCCATAATGCCATTCTGGAAAGCTTGAGACGTCCTCTATAGCTTTACTGAAGACCACTTTTAAATTCTGAAACTCTTTCCACGTCAAAAACCTACATGAAACTCAAAACGTCAATATTAAGAATGTTGAAATTTTCTTATCTTTTAGCAATTAATTCACAAATTCTCTAAAATATGTCAAACTTATATAATAAATTCTATTCAGCTCAGTAAAACATAAAATCTATTAAAAAGCATAGTGCGAAAGGAATAAAAATATAGAAATCACACACTTATCACCTATTATCCTAAAGTTGAACAATTACATCTACTACCCCTAAATGCCAAACATAGTTACACAAAGGCCCATTCTATTAGTTTTTTACTGTTAGTTGTTGATGTCAGCATAATTTTAATTTTTTAAGGTCTAAAATACCCTTATAGGTATTGTAAAAGACCATAATAGTATTGTGGAGTGAAATGACAAAAAGGAAATTCCAGAGGGGATAAGCCAAGGAAGGGTGTCGCCTGTGATGGTGGCTCTAGCGTCGTTGGTAGGAAAGCCGGCCAGAGGTGAAGGGTTGGCAATGCAAGGATTTATGCTCTGAGGTAGAGGAACTTCCTAGTTATTCTTCCTCTTCTTCTTCACCGTATTCTGCCCCTGTTCTTCAAGTCAAAGATGAACCAGAAGATGAAGTATTCTGCCTTTGTTCTTCTTCCTTTTCTTCTTCACCGTATGCCTCTACTGTCGCAAACATTCACTCACCTCTAGATCCAAATCATCTCCTGTGGTAGGACGAATCCAGCCAAGATCCAAGGGTTGGGTTTATCCGGTGCGTATACCAATACATCGATATGTGCGTTGGATAAAATCCAACCCTTGGCAAGCCATCCTGCCGCAGGAGAAGATTTATAAACCTCACCTCCTCCTAATCTGAACCTAATGTCACACCCCAATTCTGGACTAACCAGTGATGTGATGAACCATCATGAGAACCAACGGGTCAGACCAGGATCTCGTATAAGCTGTGTCCGCCTGGTTAAACCAAACACATTCCACAATAATAATCAGAGTAAATAAATAAATAAATAAAATTTTCATTAATAATGAACTGAGTATCTAATAGTGATAATAAATAATTAAGTTCAATTATTTCCAAATAACTCAAGACATAAAGTCAAATAATCAATTACATGTTCCAATAGCCAAAATAGCTACACTAATCAAAAACACATTGGTTGCATTCACATGACAGATCATGCGCTTCCTCCATAGCTTATATATCCATAGCCGCTACATATCCACACATCGATGGATTTACATAATCTTTCACAATTGGACCTACATCAACAACTAAAAATATTCGACGTCGAAAGGGTGAGCACACATCATGGCTCAGTGAGCAAACAAAACAATGCGCAAACATATGCATGCATTCAATTCATATATTTGGTCTAGTTTTAAGTTTGCAACTATGCTATAGAAAGGTTTGGCGGCCACCGCACCTCTATACAAGGGTGTGTAAGTCTAGCCAATGGATCAAACACCATTGTCATCCCACCCACTATCTTTCTTCTCCTTCGGACCCTCAGGTTCATCTGATTCATATTCCTTGGAAACTAACCACGCTAGGATATCGTCATCAGTAAGATCGTAGAAAGTCTCAATAGGCTCCAGTGGCTGTTCGTTTAAAAAACATTTCTCCCACTCTTGGCAATGCCGAAAGATCTTTTTTCTTTTTTTCTTGAAAGCTCTCGAATAGGCCTTCTTATAAAGGGCACTAAACATGCGAGAAAATACTCTCTTTTAAGGCCTAGGAGTGAATTCAACTATAGCAAAGTCTAGAACAGTGATGGAACCCACCATAGAATAGAGATAGAGCTAAAGTGTCCAGATCACACACCGTCAACACTTTCCCTAATGCCCTACCCATACCAACACATAAGCCCCTACTGGAGAGGGCTTGCAAATTGGGCTCACAACTAACCAATCCTAATGCCATCCAAATGTATCAAATGTCTCACCCCAACATCCCTCAATACATCTATAGAGATAGAGCTAAGGCCCCCCAGCAGAGTCAAAGACCACACGGTCCAAGACCACCTCCCCTGATGCCCTATGATGTAATAGTTTCGCTAAGGTAATGGCGATACGACGATGTCAGTGGGCAAGACTTGAGTAGAGATAGAGCTAGAGTCTGGTGACCAGGCTAGAGACCACAGTGCCACGTCCTCCCCCTGATGCTCCACTCACATCCAACATACTAACCACACACACAATCACATGTCTATTCCTTGCATCATCATCATCATCATGTTATAAATAGATAGAAATAAATATGCATGAGCAGAAATAGCAATGATATTGGATGACATGTGAGATGCACATTACAAGTACACAAGCATAGAATCATTCATTGCATTGGACAAATAAAATAAAATAGTTTGTTATTATTCAATTAGTTTAGGTTTTGTTCCCTCACCTTTAATGATGTTCGATCTTCTCCAAGCTTGGAAATCACTTTTGAACTACTTAAAAACCTAAGAAATTTATGGATTTAAGTTAGGGTTCAAGTTTACCAAGTTACAGTAGTCGAAAACCTAATCTGGTCTCAAACAAGCTTTCCTGAAACTGTGTAGTTGCAGGTGTGGTTGAACCTGTGGTCTCAGTATTTGTGACCGCAGGGAGTGTGGTCGATATGTATGGTCGCATATCCTGCGACCACACATGCAATCATACCTTCTCTAGGATCTTCCCAAGAGTGTGTGGTCAATCATGTGATCACTCTGTGGTCGACCATAGCTGCGACCACACGAAGTTTGGTTTTTTTTTATCCTCAATCCAATCCCTTCATGAGTCGATTCCTTGGTTTATCAATAGGGTTCCTCCTATGATCGGTCTATGGCCTTAAATTCATAATTTTTGCAAACCACCCTAACCTACTCTCCATGGATCTCTCTTAAGTTTTTGTTCATGGGATCACATGGTTGAGATCCCACATTCATTCCACATCTAAATTTACAATGGAAAATCCTATACTATGTAATCTAGTTCTACAGAGATGGTTCCTTACCTTGGCCTTTTGTAGCAAGATAAAACCTTCCTTCCTCTCAGCTTGCCTTGAGATCTCTTTCTCCTTCTCTTCTTCTTTCTTTCTCTCTTAGGTTTAGAGTTTCAATTTGGGTTCTAAAAGATTGAGAGAGGCTAAGGGTCGTCCTTTATATAGAGGAAAAACCTTCATATGGAGTTCTCCCTCAACTAGGAAAGAGATCCCTTAGATTAGAAAAGTTTTCAAAAACTCAGAGTCGGTCTCCTCATCGTGCGGTCGCACGTATGGTCGTAGAATCCATCCATCACATGTCCCAAATATGCGATCACATATTGGATTTTGAGTGGTCTCACTTTCCTAAGGTGTGGTCGACCATACCAGCTCAGGTATGGACCAAACACTCAAAATTAATTGGTTTTTTGGGTCGATTTACATACCTAGCCTTGTAGTTACTTCACGCACTTGGTCCGCTCGATCCGGCCATGATAGGAAGATCTGACACAACACAGTTAGACCGGATTAGTAGGGTACGGGTCTTACACCTAATTTCTACCATACCCTTCATAGCCTTCAACAGCCCCAAGAGCCCACGTCCTCCATCTTGCATCCATGGCTAATGATATCTCATCGCAACTCATGCGTTTCCACCATTGGATTGAGATCCCAAAAGATAGACAAAATAACTAGATTGTTTTGGCTTCATCATTCAAGGATCAACTCTGCAATCGCATAGTTTCCTATGGTGATTGTTCATCGGCATCTTTTCATATCAACTTTTGCGGCGAGATTGATTTTGCAGTTCTATTTTATTTGTGTTTCTTCCCCAACTCCAAATCAATTCGACTCCTTGGAGAGGTTTCTTGGTGGTCAGTCTGTATCCCTAGTCCTATCTTAGCGACAACATTGATTTTACTAGTTCGAGTTCCTGAGTTCCAGAATCGGCGGCGATCTTTTGTTCCCATCAATTCCAATGCAACAATTCGTCGCTCCAGTTGAAACTCTAGTGGAATTTCTTCCCAGCTCGTTCATGATCCTTCTTTATATTTCATTCCTTTATTTTCTGGTGATTTTTGGCATCTCAGCAAGGCTCTAACTAGTTCCTATTGTCCAAGTACTATTCTTTCCCTTTTTATTTGGATTACCATTCAATAATTTGGTTACATGATCACAAGAGGTGGGGAAAGCAGACAGTCTGCCACTCTCAACCTTGCGTGTTCTTCTTCCTCTTCTTCTTCACCGTATTCTGCCCCTACCCCTGTTCTGATGTAGTTACTCATCGTATGTTCATTGAAGACTTATAGGATCCAATCCGTCGACGACGATCTTGGAACTAGCCAGAGTAGTAGCGAAAATAGTTGGAGGTTGGATTATAGAGAGGGAAAAAGAGTTTTTTTATATAAAAATTTGGGAGGGTATTTTGATCATTTCATTGTTTCTTATTTGTAGAGGGTTAAAAAAATCATTTTAATTATATTGCTGGTAAATGAAATAAGGGTAAAATGGTTTTTAAAATTTTTACTTAACACTGTTATAATTTGAGATGCAGTTGTAATTGTTCTCAACTTTAGGATGGTAGATGTATTTGGATCAAAGTCCAAGGATGATATGAGTAATTTTCTCCTTCTTTTAAATGGTTAACCAGAGAGAATACTAGGGTTATGGAAAATTTTTTGTAACACAAAGAGGGGAGGGGGAGTGAAGAAGTAATCTTTTCTTCATTGTTAGTATACAAAAATTGCTCTGATCTCTTTATTTTCTTTCCGCTTTATTTTGTTTTTCTGCATCGTGAATAAAGTTCGATTTGGTGCGCAGATTATATTAATATATTGATAATTACGTGCACTTATAAAATGATGTGGAGAGCACATGCATAAAGCTATTTATAATTCAACGTACTTATACATTAATGCCACATTCATCATATATGGATGATTTTAAGTGGGGTTTTGGAGACCCTACACCATTCCATTGTTTACTTCCAAAATATAATGTAATGGCCGTCAGTCTCTTTCATTGTTCTCTCTCTTCCTTTCCTGTGTTTTATGTTATATGGGGATCACATGCTTAAAATAGACATCATGTGTTAGTCATCATATCCCTTAGGATTATGATTGGCTGTAAAGAAAATTAAAAAGAAAGAAAGAAAGAGAAAAAATATATATATATATTTGAACTTATAAAAAAAAAATTTATAATCATTATATGATTATTTAATTAACTTTAAATCATTCAAAGTAAATATTCAATTCCTTTGTATTTAAAAAAATATATAATAGTTTATACTTTTCAGTCATGTTGGATAATCTGGTATTAGATCGAGATTGGCCAATACTGATACCGATATAAATTGATCGATCTGATACTGGTCACTAAAACAAGATTAGAAGGAGAGGGAACCCTCCCTTTTTTTCTTTTTCTTTTATTATTATTATTTTTGGGTAAGATCCTTGTTTCTTTTTTGAGGTTTATTACATGGAAGTAAGACACCAATAGGTTTGGAAAGAAAGCATGTCTAAGGTAGAAAATAATACCACACTATTAATTAAATGGCAACTAAATAAATGCCAAGTAGGAAAGAAAAAATAGACCATACATTATCTCAACTAATTGGATGGATATCTCCCCTTGTAAAATGGCCCACAAATCCACTTTTCAAGCAAATTAGAACTTATGCTTCCTTGCCACGACTTAGGTTTAAATGCCTAGGGCTGCATGCCATAGTGTGGTATATCTAATCATCTCTAGTGGTACAATGCTTGCCAAGTAGGATAGAGAAAATAGGCCATACATTAGCTCAACGAAATGGATGGGTATCTCCTCTTGTAATATGGCCGCCCACAAAACCACTATTCAAGCAAATTAGAACTTATGCTTCATTGCCCCCCGATTTAGATTTGAATCCCTAGGCTTGCATGCCATATATAGGGTGGTATGTCTAATCATCCCTAGTGGTACAATGCTCCCCACCCTAGAGTGTTTCAGCAACCTTCTCTTTCCCCCTAACCCACAATAATAAATCAATAAATAAATAAATAAAAACCAAAAAAAATCAAAAGAACGATTTTGAACCGTTTATCAAAGCTTTATATGGCCAAAGTGGTGGTGGACTGCTTTTAAATTAAAACAAGCACGCGTAGAGGGAGAGTGGAGAAGACTAAGTACATAGGAGCAAGGTTGGCTACACGAATGATGGAACATACCAATGACCTTGTTTAAAGTTAAGGAACCATTTATGCCCTTTTTTTTTTTTCTTTTTTTATAACAAGGGGATACTTAGATTTAGAACCATGATGTGAATATCATCATGACTTATAATTGGTATGTGAAAAAATACACACTCATTTAAATATTAGAAACTTGCAAAAGAAAAACTAGTGTGGAAACCGTTCAAATACAGTCTAGATGTGGCTGTATCCAGATACCCCTACATAGATGCAAATGTGAATCGAATCTGGATTTTTGACTATCTATTTACATCTCTTGCCAGACATTCCTCCTTCGATAGGATTATTCACTATCAGTCTATGTTTCACTGTCTTAATCTTATGATTCTCTTCTCCTCAATCTCTAAAATCTCTTGAATGTTTAAAAACTCTGAGGATCAATAGTTATTTTAATTTTTTATTATTAACCGAATTCAAACTTTTAACTATTTACATCACCAAGCAAAACAATTATTTGCAACGCAGCTAACTAAGAGCACACGTTGTAGTCTCACCTAAATGGAAGCATAAACAACAACTAAGAAAAGCTAGCTTTAGTTAGATGTTCTGAAAGGACCCTATCTTTAATGAAATTTTCAACCATGGAGGGCCACACCTATATAGGCTATAGATATGGTGGTCTTTCCACTTTCCCACTATGAATAAACATAAGAGAGGAAAATGATGATGATAAGTACTCTTATGTTGAGAAGTGGAGTTCCATATAACTAAACAACACCATAGACAAATTTTTATCAAGAAAGCCTATATACATTTATCTTTTATCTCCAGCATAGTGGTGGCCTAGGAGGGATTGACTGTTCAATGGAGCTTTGGGGAAGTGGGTGTGAGAAGGTAGTTTCAACCATATGGTAATGTTTAGGTTCGATGTATCATATTGTAATGTCTAGGTTTGATGTATGTGTTGAAATGTTTAGGTTTGATGTGTGTGGGAGTGCTGATTCATTTCTCATCAGAAAATAATCCCCTCATATCTTCATATTGACATAAGGAATATCTAGTGGCTGTCATCCACTGTGCGCAATTACCGATGTATTGATATACGATTGACAGCCACTGGAAATTCCTCATGTCAACATGACGACATGAGGTTGACATGAGGACATGAGGGGACTATGGTCATTCATCACCTACCTCACCTACATATATCGAAACCTAGACATTACAACACATATATCGAACCTAAATATTAGAATATGATACATCAAACCTAGACATTACAATATAGTTTAAAACTACCATTTCACAATGGGAAGAGGAGTTATTGGCTGGCCAGCCGATATGTCAGAAAGAGGACTCCAACACCAGATCAAATGATGGGGATTTTGGAGAACTTGTTTCTAAAACCAGCTTGAAATGTGAGGGAATTCAAGATCATTATATTTTTTATGAAAATAATGTAGAATTAACCCCCATAAGACTAATATAGGATTGTAATATCAAACCTCTAACCCTGCAGCAACAAATAAGGATGCAAACCACTTGATGATATCAACCACCCACTCCTTCCAAATCCAGGACCCAAACAATTCCTTTTACCCACATAGAAGACAAAGTTCCCCTAAGGTCAAGTGGGTTAGCATTTTGAGAAAAGAAAAGAGGCTAAAGATGAGAGGATATAAGTGTGCTATGATTAAGACTAAGAAACTAGTTGCTCATCACTTCGGAAATGAAAAGAAAAGGGTGATCCCTTTATAAGTCCCTTCTCAACTTCCAGAAGAAAGTAAGAATATAACGAAAAGATTCGTTATTCCTAACTTTAATTAGCTTGGTCCCTCACCTTTAGATTTTTTTTTAATTTTTTTTTATTAATATTAGGGTTCTCAAAATATATGTTTGCAGAAGCGAAGGGATTGAATTTATCATGATTTGAGATCTGTACCAGTACAGGAGCATAGGGCTTCTTAACCGTTCAAAACTTATCTGTGTTTTTGGTATTATTGTTTCTTAGTCTTAGCAGCCCGACAAGGATCGATGTCAATCAAATAATGTCACATCACAGATAGTTGATGCTGAGCTAATATTTGTGCTTTAAATCATAATCAAATATGAATCTAACCTAACTATAAAAAGAAATGGTTCAAATTTCTCAAACTTTTCCTAACTTTTATCAGCAATATCAAGTCGTACTGGACGTACCAAGGGATGAGAATCATGAGATGTTATTGTTTTATCTGAAAAGGGGACTCCTTAATTTAAGTCCCCCACTTGCAAAAGTAGCTGAGTTGGGGAGAGGAGACTAGGCACAAAAATACTCATGACCTTTGTCTCTTTATTCTAATAAGTCTCAAAAGGTGTTGAAACTTGTTCGAATCTATAAAATTGCAACTTGGTAGACTCACTGAGACATATACGTAGATTGTAGTGGTGTGGTTTTTTTTTTTTTTTTGGACGAGGGTGTAGTGACATGGCATTTCTGACCCACGTGGCATGATGACTTGGCAACTCAATCCTTTGCCTGATCAATTCTAGGACAGCCAGCCCAAGGAAGAACTTAGAATTTTGGTTATGCAAGCCGTGATATGGCTGATTACTGAGGCACCTTCGTAGGCACTGCCTCGTAGAGTGCAAACTATCAGAGAGATAAGGATAAACATCCATCTCCAATTTGGCAACCTAAGCCCCAACCAGCGGAGACAAAAGACAAGGATAGCTCCTAGTCAGGTACTTAATCGATACACCAAAAACTTCAGAATTGATGGAACACATTATCTTAAATTAGGTTGATCCAAATTAACACCCATACACTACATTAATTCCCATTAAGTACATAACAACTCCTACCCATCCTAATTTGGGGATTCAAATCCTTACCAAGTTGATAATCCTGGCACCTTGACATGCACTCCTTCATTAGAATTGAGACAGCAACAGATCAACCCTTGTTCCTTGGTGATCTAATCAATACAGGGAACAAACAGAACAAATAGTGGTAAAGAATGTAACATTCTCCCATTGAATGTGCAGAGGATGTTCAACTGTTGCTGTAAATTGTGTTTCTTACAAATATAATTGTCTTGTTCCTCGGTGCCTGTAATCTCTACGACATTGTAGCTTACTTGGCATTCGCATTATGTTCACGTGTCCACATCAACATCTACTCATGTTATCCTACTTCGACCATAATCAGATCTAGCATGAGACTAGAGCCATAGGAAAATTTGTGATTTCAATCAAACTTTATGACTTGTGGCTGATTCAAATAATGTTAAGTGTTGAATTGGCCAATTTGGCACATCTCCATTGCAAGATCAGGTCAGGAACAGATAATCCTTAAATACAATTTTCAATATCTATCCATCTCTGTTCTTTTTTCCTAATTTGATATTTTATCTCACTCAATTTCTCCACATTATTGTCCTACCCAAGCATGTGCACTAACCTCTTCCACATTAAGGTCCTTACAGTGCTGCTTTTCATAGTTTTGTGTGCCAGGTATTGCCCATGTAGCCATCCTCAGAAACTCATTTCCAGTGAAACAGTAATGAGCAAAAGCCAGACCCCCATCAACTACCTCTGACAATCTAGGGATAGAAAATAGAAAATTATTTGGTCATCTTTCTGCCTGATGCGGAAGTCCCCTGAGTGTTGTTTAAGACTCTGTCTAACTCAGAATACTCCATGAATCTCTTGAGTTGCAGCCTCCCAGGAGAAGTTGTGTCTCTGCTCAGGGGTAAGAGGTTGAGGCTCATTAGCCAATGCTTCTTTCACTCTTGCAACAAAATGCCTTGATGTCTTACAAGTCAAACAGTTGGGGAATGATCTGAAGAACTTATTGGATGGGTGGTCGCACAAGCCACAAATTTTCCCATAGCAAGGACCTCTGCTGTCGCAGTGCATAGAACATCACTGACACTAGGTTTTATGAACACTTTGAAGCTGTAAGATTTAAAAGAAATAATTTGTGTTATTCAACCATCTTGGTTATAAAGAAGTCAAAGAGAAAAATATAAAATAAAGAATAGGCCACGCAAACTATGAGTGCATAAACTAAAGCAGGCTTTTTCAATTAGCCATACAAATGAAAGTCCCTCCCTCCCAGAAAATTGAGGCTCAGGTTCAATTTTTTGGCAACAAACTGAACTTCATGTGCATCCTCTCCATTCCCAAAAACATCCAACTTAAAATCATCAAGATCATTTTTGTCTTAAAATCATCAAGATCATTTTTGTGCTTTGCTAACAAATCTATTAACTCCTTGTATCATTTAGCCCAGACCATCTTGCCTAAGAAATATGCTCCCTTAGAGAAAGTTTTCTGCCCAAGTTGCCTTTCTGCTACCAATTTTCTCCAACATTTAAAAACTTGGGATTCACACCATGACCATTGCATATGATAGACTTTGGTAGATCCTGAGTTGCAACAGAAAGACAAAGAACCTGTGCATAGAATCAAATAGTCCATAACGATGCTAAAGCTTCTGCTTCAAGAATGCAACCACTTAATACCAATTAATAAATAATGAACAGCATCTTCCAGTGCTCAGTAAATTACAAAAACACAAGTTAATAGTTGTTAAGAATAAGGTATTAGCAACACGGGTGAGCACAGTATTCAACAGACAAAATAGGATTAATACCGTGTAGCAGTATGCTCGAGTGACCCAATTGTATGTGTTTCACAAAGAAAGCTTGGAGAGCCCATTTTTCTCTCTCTTGATATACTCCATGAAATTTGTATTGACAATAACAACAACATGGTTAATTTTATCAGTCCACTGTCTGCCATGATGATACCAGTTCAGGTGTTCAGGTTCTTCCAGTATAGCAATGTCAGCTTCCTTGGAAGAAACAAATTGTGAGGTATCATCGACAGGTAATATACTCCGCCTTTCTTTTGAGATCTGAAAACTGAAAGCATAAGAGTCATACATACAAACCAGAGTATCATCAAAATCAACGAAGCACAGAAAATAATCAGATACTCACCTTTCCCGGGTAAAAGGAGATCTTGAAAATCAGCCTTGAAGCCAACCCTTTTCCTGCAGTCAGTTCCATATATAAGCCTCCTGCTCTTCTGGCGAACTGAAGGTAAGATTGTTGGGATAATCTAGCCCCTGGCCTGATTTGCAAAGCCACCGAACCAACAGTGTTATTTTTTGTTTTGCAGACTTGGACAGATATGCTGCTCAGAATAGTGGATTTAGAGCAGTTCCTGTCATTCAAGGAAGACTAGCAGTTGTGACTAGCTACTTGCCTTCTCCTATCGGCTGAGTCGGGCTTTACAAAATCAGTCCATAGGCTGCCATCATAGCAATGCCCAGTACTTTGGAGCACACTGGCTATCTTTAAATCCAGTTCATCATTAATGTTATCATTTCCAACAACAGAGGTTTTCCCTGAAGACAGAGACCTTAAGAGAAGTCGATTCTTAAGTTTGCTGCAGAAAGCTTCCACTATCTTGTCACACGTCTGTAACCATCATGAAAATGTGTTATTAGAAGCAGTGATAGTGTTGCGTTATGTAGGCAGCGGATGCACAAATGAATATGGTACACAAAATTCATGGAGATATTCTTCCTAGCAACCTTTTCAAATTCTGCTTGCCCACAATTATAATTTAGAAAATTTTAGTACAAAATGACTCGATTATTTTATGCAATACATAACGAGTATGAACGAAAATTACCAGGTTCAGTCTCCATTTTAGAAGATGGTTTTGCAAGAGTTCTCCAAAAAAAAAAAAAAAAAATCACTAGACAACCCAGTGGTTTTTAATGGGACTGATGTCATGTTACATGGACATAGGTGCTTCTATCAGAATCCAACATAGACAAAAGGTCGCATTCAATTAATCCTAAAACTGGGATCCTGCATCATGGGGAATTAGAGGTAGAAAAAAAAAATTATATGATACTACAAATTTTGTGTTATTAAAATCTTGTCTTTTCAATGTCATCCACATTCTCTCTACATCTTGTTTAGGTGTAGATGGTGCTTCCATTTAAGTAGACTTCTTAAGATTTCTATGAGCTCTTTAACCTCCTCTTCTCCTGAGCTCGACCAGCTATTCAACATTAAGAAATTTCAACCACTAAGAGTTTGACGTGACCATCTTCAGTACCTCAACAAACACAGAGGAGGACTAAATTGCTGGGTTGTGAAGCTACATCTTGATTTAACACCATGATGGCATGGTAGCCACATGAGAATTTCTGAAGATATGAGACGCAAGCAGGTCTTATAAGCATCCAGATTTGCCAGGCCGGCTAATATGTTTGAAGCAACAAGAATTTAAGTTTGAATCATTTAGTTTGACTTAATTTGGGGTAAAATGTACTTGTAATTCTCAACATGGGCAATTTAGTCCTTCAATTTTCTGTTTGGGCCCAGGCATAGTTGTCTTGGGCCAAGTTTAGTCGGGTTTATAGACGTTTGGATGGACTGGGGAAGAATATGTAATATTGCTTGCTACTTGCCTGAATGCAGATGCAAATGTCAGAAGTTATGGATTCCTTTGGCTCTTTAGTGATTCACGGAGCACCACCAATTATTCTAGTAAGTAAAACCTAGAACTCTCTCCGTTCTTGTCACATTTCCAATAGTATTTTCCGAGATGGAAAAACCAATTTAACAACATGAAGAGAGAAACTCGCTGATTTCTAAAACCTTTATTGTATCCGCCATTTGCACAATTGTTGCTGAAATTTAATTGGCCAAACATGCATACATGCATACACGCATAATGGCCACCTTGATAACCAAGAAAACCAGGAAGGAAATAAAACACACATAGAGAGGGACTAAAACAACTTCATTGTTGGCCAGAGTTTATCCACAGAGGATCCCACAAATTTTCACATATTCTCTCCTCCCCCCTCCTCCTCCTCCTCCTCCTCCTCCTCCTCCTCCCTCCTAATTCACCAGTTAAAATTCACCTTTTCTTCTTTGACATCTGTAAATGTTAGATTTCGTTCAGCAATTGTATGAAATAATTCTAAACTGATCTCTTCTCAGTCTACATTATGACAGGCCCCACAATTTCTAAACCCTAGTGTGGATATTTATCTAAAACTCAACCAAACATTCACAGTGACAAAAAAACAACCAAGCCACAGTAATATACAGGAATTCATCACTTTTAGCAAACGTGTTTCCTCAATCCAGCAGAACTCAAAAGATAAAGAAATATCGTTAATTTCTTTATGCTCATTCCAAGTTCAAGTATCATTTGTACAAATAAGAATCCACTTCCTTACATGATTTCTTCTTCATATAGATAGACATAGGATCTATGGGGCAATTGCTTAGATGTACATTTTGTGCAACAGCCCTTCCTATATGAAAGAAAAGGATCCCATGATCCTGAACCGATCTTACCTGGGATCGCAAATCCCAAGTTTGTCTTGATCCTGAACCAATCTTACCTGGGATCATAAATCCCAAGTTTGTCTATGAAGAGCGGGTCTCTCTCTCTCTCTCTCTCTCTCTCTACAGCTAAAGATCAGAAATATTATACTAAATGAAAAGAAAAGAAAATACAAGAATAATAAAAGGACCCAAACTAAGAAGGAAATCTATCCACATCTTCGGCATGGCCCTCAGCGGGGAGGGAAACCACAGAAACAAAAACTAGATAATGCAGTACCGAGGACGCTCCTGAGCATCTAAGCTCACATCCCTCAGAACAAAAAACCAGTGCTTCAGTCCACGAGTTAGAAGACTTAGAACGTGCACCTGAGCGGGACAATGCATCTGCAACCGAATTTGCTTCCTTGAAGCAGTGCGTCACCTGCCAATTAATCCAATTAGGATAACCCTTCAAACAAATCCAATCCTGCTGACATTGCCAGGGATACTTTTAGTAAGAAGCCCTTCCACCACCAAAGCAGAATCACTCTCAATCCGCATGCATTGAATACCTTGGTCGAACGCTGAGCATGGCTGCAGAAAATTCCGTAATGTAGTTTGTAGTGACACCTACAAAATCTGCAAAAGCAAAATCCACTAATCCTGAACAGTTCCGGAAAACTTCCCCAGCTCCTGAGCAAGATTGCCCAGCGAGCTACCATCAATATTGAGCTTGATCCAACGTCCAACAGGCAAAATCCATTTAACTGTCTGAACCTTAGTATGCTTCCGAGGTTGAGTACAGAGAGAGAGAGATGGTTAACAATAACCCACTCAGTCATAGTCGAAATAAAAAGAGAAGATAGAATTGACGCTTCTTCAAATTTCGGCATATCTCCTAAAAAACGCCAGCTACCGATGGCACCACTCCATCATAGTATGCAGAGTTGCGATTCAACCACATCCTTCTAGCAATCACAACCAAACCTGTCACCCAGGTTTTGTTCAGACAGACCACACGATATTTCCTCTTCCACCAAGAAAACAACAGTTACACCGAGGCAAAACCTTCCCAATGCAAGTTGATAATGACAAGGAACTTCCTCCATACCTGAACAGAGAAATCACAATGAAGGAAAACATGTAGAAAGCTATCGTCATACGAACAACATAAGTGGCAGCGGGGATGCAAGTGGAACTCCACGCCTAGAAATTTTATCGTCAGTTCGCAGAGCTAAATGAAACCATCTCCAAGCAAAGACCGATTGACAAGGCAACAACTGAGATCCCCAGACTGCCAGCGTCCAGCTAGGAGAAGGCAGATTGGATTGTACCTCCCTCCAAGCAGACTGAACCGAAAAGGACCCCGATGTTGAACCAGTCCAAACTAACTTGTCCTCAGTATCCCTCTTGGAAGCTTAATTTCCTTGGCAACATCAAATACCACGTTAAGAAAACGAGTCCACACGAGGGAAATCCCAACATTTGTCAACTATGAAATCAGATAACTGAGCATGAAACCTCAAGAAGGAATCTGGCCCTATCCCCGAAGCCTCTATAATAGAACCCTCACCAAGCCAATTGTCCTGCCAAAAATTAATACCAGTGCCATTCCCAATCACCCATCGACACTTGTCTAAGAACCAGGTCCAAACCTTTTTTAAGCTCATCCAAACTGCGGACGAACCAAAATCCTGCTTGAGGGAGCCATCTACCTCAAAATATCTTCCTCTAAAGTATTTTGCCCAAACAGTATCCGAAGTTTTGATGAGCCAGCAATCTTCACGCGACAAAGGACATCCCAACAAACCACTACGGCCTTCCTATGATCAGGATCACCATCCAAATAAAGTTGCACATCCACCTCTCAGCTAAACAAATTAGTATCAGGAGGCCATAAATAAATAAATAAATTGTGCATGAAGGCACTGCGAAGCACCGACCGCACCAGCTTAACACGCCCAGCCATAGACAAAAGACGACCCGTCCAACCTGAAAACTTTTGCTTGCATCTGTCCATGAGCAGATACTGGAACTCCTTCTATCTACCCCGAAAGATCTCCACTTTAAGATATTTGGTAGGAAAATGACCCTCCGAGAACTCCAGAATGGAAAGCAAATGAGATTTGCAAGGTGTGGGAATATTTCCAAAATATCCTTTACTCTTATCCAAATTGATCCTCTGACCACTCCACTCTCAATAGGTATCCTGAAAATATTTGATAGCACGAGTATCTCGAACCGCTGTGTCATAAAGATAAATATATCATCAACAAAAAGCAAGTGGGGAGGGGCTAACACAGTCCTTGAGCAAGGAAGGGTGCTGATCACACCCTGATCTCTGAGCCATTGCAGACCCCGGCACAGAACTTCCTCCACTAGAAATGAAGAGCATAGGGGAGAGAGGATCCCCCTGCCATAGACCTGGCTTGGCTCCAAAAAAATCCAATCGGCCCACCATTAAGAGGATCGATATCCTGGCTGACTTCAATATCTGGTGGATACGGTCAATAAAAGTCTCAAAGAAACCAAACTTTCAGAACACCTTAAACAAGAAGACCCACTTTACAGTATCAAAAGCTTTCTGAAAAACTTCGTAAGGCCATGGAAATATTGGCAGACTAATCTCCCCTTAGTGAAAGCTCCCTACTCTTCTGATACAATGCCACCCAAGAACCTACCAAGACGGGACGCAAAAACTTTTGGAATAATTCTGAAGAAGAGTTCCCTATACATATCGGCCTGAATTGGGAAATTGACCTCGCTTGCTCAACCTTAAGGACTAAGGTGATGAAGTTGTTGTTAACCCCTTTGGTTATCACACCATGCTCAAAGAAATTTCTAACAGCTCTACACACATCCTTTGCCACAATATCAACAAACTTCTATAAAACAAACTTGGAAATCTATCCGAACCAGAAACACTACCTCCATTTAGATCAAAGACTGCCCTTCTAATTTCATCATCCGAAGGAGGCATATCCAAAGCAATGTTCGCATCCACTGAGACAAGGTGAGAGATGCAATCAAGCGACTCCAGGTGGGAAACAACACCCACCTTCCAATGAAAACTCTCAAAATGGTTTGCAAATAGAGGCCAGGCTCAACCTGATCAGAGATGACCCCACTGCCCTCTTTCTGCAACTCAAGAATCGTACGTCTAACCATTGTCGTCAAGGCGCCAAGGCGTTGGAGGCCTGACAAGGCGTCTAAAAGGCCAAGGCGCCCAATTTTCCAAGGCGTCACAAGGGCATTTGGGTGCCTAGGCGATGCCTTGACAACTATGCTTCTAACCATAGTTGTCAAGGCATCGCCTAGGCGTCTGGGCTGTTTTCATAGACCTGGGCGCCAGGGCACCTTATGAACATGAGAAAGGCGGTCACCCAGGGTGCCTGGGCGTCACCTAGGCGATGCCTAGGGTTCCTTGGACGCCCAGAATGTCTGGGCGGCCTCCTTGTTTTTAATGTATATTTTTTTTTCTCATATTTTTCCTTGATCTCTAAATTTTCTTTTACAAGATTTATTAGGCTAAACAGAAACAACATTTATCAGACAGTACTTATTTATGACTAATATCATTTAAGTAAATGTTTCTTTACTTAAGATATTATTCATAAATAAGCAAATACCCCCCCTTTGAATCCAATAAAAATAGTCTAAAATTTAAATTCCAGAAGAATAAAAAGTCAACTCTCTAATTCAAGAACAAAAACCGTATATTTGGGTGCGGGGGCAATTTTCAACTTCCAAATGCTAGATTTTTTTTTCCAAATATAAAAATTCCATAAATTTTATTATAGTAAAGCATCACTAAAAACCAAGAGCACTCCAAACTAATCTCTTGCTTTGATGCCCAAAAATAATTACATTCAAACAACTTTAAACAGCATTCGCGTACTCCGAACAATGTTTGACCGGAGTGTAACTCCTTCATTATAACTCGGATAAAAGCAATCTCGGATTTGTTGGAAAGCTGATTATGCTAACTTTGCAACGAATTCGAGATTGCTTGAATCTGGACTATATTAAAGGAGTTACGTTCCAGTCAAATTTATTAAGTACGCAAATGTTAAGTCATAAATACGTATTGCCTACTTAACTTTAGATACAATCCTAGGTCTCAGCGTATACTAGCAAACTTGGGTACACACCATATATTATCATTTTGGATGTTTTTATTTAAACTAATGTGGGAATATGTGTAAAATGGTTAAAATAGGCTATAAAAAAAACTCAGATCAAGAAAAACATTTTTGGGCTCTCGAAACCAAGCTTCGAGATGTCTCGGGAAAAATATCAGGTTTCGACCAAGTTTTGGTCGAAACCCGAGATATCTCAGTTTCGAGGCTGGCTGAAACTGGCCTCGAAACCAGCACCTTGAACCTTAGGTACAAGCTTACTTTTAGAGGAATAGAGGCACAAGCACTTATTTTGGCATCATAAAGGTAAGTAATATTTTAGTCTTTCTCTTTACAGTCTTGTTTCTTACTTATATGCTAGGGTGTTATAAGTTCTAACTTCTTACTTTATTGATTTGTGATTTTTTATTTATTATAAATATTTTTTTTATATCCTACACTTTATTCATTATTTGTTGCCTTGTTGGTTTTCTCATATTAATTATGTCTTAAATATTGATTATTTATGTAGAATGTTACATATATATAAACATTAATATAGCATTAATATTTTAGAAATAAAAAAAAAATACACTGGGAACGCCTTGGTCTCTTAGGCAACGCCTAGACGCCCATGATGGCTCCGAATGCCTTGGATCGCCTTGACAACTATGCTTCTAACCCTACGCCCCTTGGCAAAGAGTGGAAAATTCTGGTATTCTAATCGCCGCTCCTAAGCCATTTAATTCTTGACTTTTCCACCATAGTTGTAAAGGCGTCAAGGCAAACCAAGGCGTTGGAGGCCTGACGAAGCCCCTAAGTAATCAAAGCGCCCGATTTTCTAAGGCGTCACAAGGGCACCTGGGCGCCTAGGCGACACCTTGACAACTATGTTCTCCGCCCATAGTTTTTCTTGAAGAAGCAAAACATTATGATGTCTACACCTCACCTCCAACTCATTTGCAATAAGTATATCATTAGACCCCACCATTTCTATAGTTTCTTGAACGTCTTCCAATTGAATCCTGGGTTGACAGACATCCGCTTCAATGTTTAAAAAAGCCTGTTTCGCCCACTGATGAAGAACCACTTTCAAATTCTTCAACTTTTAAGTAACCACAAATAACGGCGTGCCTCGAACCTTAATCAACCAAGCATCACAAACAATCGAGAGAAAAGTCTTGTGCTCAAACCAAAACCAAGTCATTCGGAATGGCACATTTGCCGGCCATAGGATCCCCTTACAACCAATCAAGATAGGACTGTGATCCGAGTATAACCGCGGAAGTACCCGCTAGAACGTCCCCTCATATTGTTGAGACCAAGCTGCATTACAGACTCCTCAGTCCAGAATAGCTCTAACATTACCAATGGCTCTATTATTTGACCAGGTAAATGTTAACCCTTCAAAAGGCAAACACATTAAAGGGATAGTATTAAGCAACGCTAAGAACTCTGTTGCCCTACCCTCATTAAACTGGCCAAGACCCCTCTTTTCATGAGGCAACAAACACATATTGAAATCACCCAGCAGCCATGGTAAACTAAGATTGATTAGTGAACAAAGCTCACACCAAAGGTTACGAACGACGAGGAATCCGAAAACAACTTGCATGAACAAAAGAGACCAGATGAATGGATCCCTTCAAAACCCACATAACAAAAATTTGCTGCTCTGAACTTGATACAACAGTTAACTTTTGCAAACTGTTTATCGACATCATCCATAGATTTGGATGGTTGGAAGACCGAGAAATTGTGAGCCTTTAGGGAATCTCGATGGATGCACCTTAGGCTCCGCTAAACAAAGCACATTTGGATTGTGCTCCCTTCGTAAAATTTTCAGAGTGACTCTTGCTCGTTGATTCAAGACACCCCGAATATTCAAGAAGATTGCTTTCATTGGAAACGGGTTGGTTTAGCTATCCGAGTGGATCTCCTTGGCGATCTGTCACCCCTGGGGCACCTATGCCTTCCACAGCTCATCGTAGTGAAAGTAACAGAGTCATCCTGTAAATGAGCATCTACCAATGCCAGGGTGTCGGCTCGGATTCACCCGAGCCCTAGGTGTCGTCCATCCAATGGGGCCACCACCTCTCCTCCAGATTCTCTTGGAGATATATATCTTTTTGGTATATAAATCTTTTTCAGTCTACCTCCCAACGGAACAAAGACCAAACCAGATGTGGAAGACCCAACAGCTTCATGATCACCCCCGCCAACTACAACGGAGAGGCATCACTTCCCTCAGCAAGAACCACATGCGCATGGATAGTTCCAAAGATCTAGAAGCTGAGTCAATATCCCTACTTGGAGTAACCAAACCTGCAGAAAAAGAACCTGACTCCTCTTTATCAGAATTAGCCAGAGGTGGGAGAGAGACCTCTATCAGATCTTCTTTATTGAGATTTCTCAACCAGAAAAGGAGAAACAGCCCCCGGTGCTTGAGCAACATGACTCGAGCCCGAGTGATGGCAAGGAGGGCTCAAAATACATCAAATTGACAATTCCTCTTTGCTACAGGATCTTACACAGTCCAATCACAAAAAAAAGATTTAGTAATCAATAGGAAAATCAACTTATCTGAGGATCCGGCCGTTGAACACACTTGAAATTGATAGGAGATCTTCTTAGCTTCAATTATGAACACTAATAGGGATTTAGAGTCGATCAAGAGAGTTTTGAAGTTGCTACAGCCCCTGCAGAGCTACTGTAGTAGCTACCGCCCAGCCTAGATGTGCTTCAGACAATGTTGATGATGCCTTGACGAAAACAACAAAGATTTGGTCTAGAAACAGTAAACTTCAATGTCGTCCAACAGTAAACAAAAGAAGAATATAACTTAAGGGAGTTAGAGTAAAAGAAGGAGCAAAGAAACACAATTGGTTGAGTCTCACAACCGTAGGAGACTCAACTAGAAAAATAAGAGTTTAAGTCTTTCTTTTTTTCTAGAAAAATCTCTTCCCTCTATCGCCAGCCCTCTTTCTTATTTATAACTTCTAAAAGGTTACAATAGAATAGGAAAGTTTCAAAACTGAAAAATAGGAAACTAAACTTCCTTTATAAAGTAAGAAGTTTCTAAAATAAAAAAATAAGAAAGTTTCCAAAACTGAAATTAGAAAACTAAGAGAACTCCTAACAAATCTCCTAAATAATTGATTGCTATAATTTAGGAAACTAAACAATGGAAATAACTGAACTATATTTTAGGAAACTAATTAACACTCTTAATCAAAAGAGTCCAAAATAAAAAAGTCCTAATATTGCTGTCAGCTACTAGCTGTTGGCGGTAAGTTTGAGGAGGCTTGGCTGAGTTGCTTCCTTTTCTGTCCAACCAACCTTAGGCTGGCCCAATGGCCCAAGCCCATATAACATCTAGCGGCCCCCCCTTTCTTGAGTAATCCAGATCTGCATCAGCTCCCTCCCACTTAAAATAAACTCATCCATGAGTTTTGAAATGGTGAAGAATGACTTCAGAGGGGTCGGTAGGCAGTACCTGTTGATCTTGAAACTTGAACTGTGCTTGCGAAGTTGGAAGAAAATCCACCACCTTGGGTCCACCCTCTTTAAGATACTTGGAAGGTATCACAAAATCAATATGCTCAACACTTTGAGAGAAGTCAAATGTGTAGGTGGTACTCATGGGGACTATTATATTCAGCTCTTTGTCTTCCGCATTTGTCTCCATAACACAGTGGTCTTCGTCATAACTATGGTCGCCATCACTGATCCACGGGGTTTCAAAAGAGGCATCAAAATTAACCATATCCACTTCTGAGGCAACCAAAACCATACTACTGATCATATGGATTCCATATGAATCCTCATCATCATCTGTGACATCCATATTAGTAACAAGAGTGTCATCACTTTGCGGCTCACATACCTGTGTATCTGGGTTAGCCTCGATTACAGTAACTAAAGAGTTTATCTTTAACTTTTGTGGGCAATCTTTGGCAAAGTGACCACATGCATTGCAGTGATAGCATTGCATGTCTATAGCTGCTGTCAGTTTTACCTTTATCTGTCATTGGAGTAGTATGAGATGTAAACTCTATGGAGTTGTTGTTCGATATGGGGTGCTTCTCCTCATAAGAACTTGAAGTGGGCTTCTGTGTTGCCTTCGACAGTTCCTCGGCTTAAAAAGTTTTATCCATACAATCGTTGATACTGACAATATCAACCACAGCCAATTTGTTCTCTAATTTCATGTTGTAACCCCAAACGAAACCAAGATATCAACTGATCATCACTGTCTCGTGATCCCGTCCGTGCACATAATTGGTCAAACTCATATACATAATCTTCCACACTCATAGTTCCTTGTCGAAGATTATTCAGTTGATCATGAAATCTCCTTTGGAGGACCATGGCAAATATTTTTCTTTTAGTTCTTCTTTCATCTCTTCCCAAGTAGTAGGTTCCATTTGCCTCCTTATGAGACTATACTTATAATTACGCCACCAATCACGGGCACCCCCCATCAGTTTAGAGCAAGCCAATTTCAGCTTTCGTGGTTCGGGAAGATCAAACCAATCGAAATAGTCATCTAGGGCATTCAGCCAGTCATGAAATGTTTAGGGGTCTTGTTTCCCATGAAATTCCTTGAGGTCTATCTGTACTTTATGGGTTTGGTAACGGAGGGTTTGATGGTCTCTATAATCTTCATAGGGTAGGTCTTGATATTCCTCTCTAGGGATTCTTTGGGGATCCCTAGCAATACGTCTTGGCACCAGGTTGGCCATAGGACCTTCTCTTCTAGAGGCTTCAATTCTAACCGGCCTAGGGTTAATTCTTTCCTCCAAACTATTCATTCTTCCATCCATATTATCTAGCTTTGCATTCATTTTGGCCAATCGTTGGAGAACCAAATTAATAGGGTCATTGGGGTTATTGGACTAATTAAGAGAGTTCTAATTCTCCTTAGTCATGCTTTGATACCAATTAATGGCAAAGAGGGTTCAAAATACATCAAATTGACAATCCCTCTTTGCTACAGGATCTTATACAGTCCAATCACAAAAAACAGATTTAGTAATCAATAGGAAAATCAACTAATCGGAAGATCCAACCGTTGAACACACTTGAAGTTTATAGGAGATCTTCTTAGCTTCAATTATGAACACTAGTAGGGATTTAGAGTCGATCAAGAGATTTTTGAAGTTGCCGCAGCCCCTGCAAAGCTACTGCAGTAGTTACCACCCAGCCGGGATGTGTTTCAGACAATGTTGATGATGCCTAGACGAAAACAGCAAAGAATTGGTTGCCGTCCAATAGTAAACAATAGAAGAAAATAACTTAAGAGAGTTAGAGGAAAAGAAGAAGCAAAGTAACACAATTGGTTGA
The DNA here is from genome assembly GCA_028583415.1 of Protea cynaroides. Taxonomy (NCBI): domain Eukaryota; kingdom Viridiplantae; phylum Streptophyta; class Magnoliopsida; order Proteales; family Proteaceae; genus Protea; species Protea cynaroides. The sequence goes on along the minus strand of CM053269.1, from coordinate 44,717,236 downwards.
GTCTCACAACCGTAGGAGACTCAACCAGAAAAATAGGAGTTTAACTCTTTCTTTTCTCTGAAAGAATCTCTGCCCTCTACCGCCAGCCCTCTTTTCTTATTTATAACTTCTAAAAGGTTACAATAGAATAGGAAAGTTTCAAAACTGAAAAATAGGAAACTAAACTTCCTTTATAAAGTAGGAAATTTCTAAAACAAAAAAATAAGAAAGTTTCCAAAACTGAAATTAGGAAAATAAGAGAACTCCTAACTCCTAAACAATTGATTGCTATAATTTAGGAAACTAAACAATGGAAATAACTGAACTATATTTTAGGAAACTAATTGAAACTCTTAATCAAAAGAGTCCAAAATAAAAAAGAGTCATAATATTGCTGTCGGCTACTAGCTGTTGGCGGTAAGTTTGAGGAGGCCTGGCTGAGTTGCTTCGTTTTCTGTCCAACTAACCTTAGGCTGGCCCAATGGCCCAAGCCCATATAACATCTGGCAGCCCCCCTTTCTCGAGTAATTCAGATCTGCATCAAAGTGTATAACCTTAACGGCATCGGTGAGCAGCTCAAAGCCCTGCCAAAAGATACTCAAACGAATGATGTTGCTAACTTTGAGATGATTTCTCTTATTGCTTGGCTTCACTCTATGCACGTTCTTATTTCTCTGGTCATCAATCTTGACAAGCCTTTATATCATCTTGACAATAAAAATGACTTTTTATATGATGATTTACATGAAGAGGGTTTATATAAACCAACCTCCGAGTCTCTGACGTATGTTGCTCAGAGTGAGAGTGTACAAAAAGTATGTAAGCCTTGCAAGGCTATTTATGGATTGAAATAATCCCCAAGAGCTTGGATTGACAAGTTTAGCAAGGTTGTTTGATGCAGCCAAACAAGACCTAAGCCAGCCACTAAACCAAGCCAGCCAAGCCAACAAAGGCCAGCTTATGGCTGAGCCTTGGCCAGCCGTGACCAAGTCAAAGAGAGCTATACAGCTCGGTACAGCTGGCCAGCACTAACAATAGATCCTTATTGCTTTCCTAAAAAATAAACTACCATGTAAGCATGTCTCTAATACTAATAATTATATTTAGAGAGTTGCCTAAGTTAGGAGTTTTATTTTTTTAGAAGTTTTCCATTCTATGTTTAGGAAAGTTTCATGTTAGTTCGTTTCAGTTTTAGAAAGTTTCTAGCAAGGAAAGATTGAACTTTCCTTCCATGTTTTTAGTCAATAATGGAAGGATTGGACAGATCTCCCTTCCATAATTATGAAGCACTATACTCTATATATATGGATGAATAAGATGAAAGAAGTAAGACTTTAAAAATACAGAAACTGCTCCTGTGTTTCTGGTTGAGTCTCCAGGTTGTGAGACTCAACCAACCCCCTATTCCCTTCTCCTCTCTTCTCTCAATCTCTTCCTCTATCTCCCCTACCGTCCCTTATTGCTCGCGCAATTATCACCCTTCAAAGATCCATCGGTTGCTAAGATCAAGGAGTTACTATTACTGCTGTAAACGTAGACCTATTTTCAGATGATAGCAGTTTTGAAGAAAATCCACAACTCTTCAGCCCTTGGTTGGATTGATCTCAAATTCGGATATGGTTGCAAGTATATCCTAAGCTACAATCCCTCCAAGTTTTGTGACTAGGGGTGCAACTTGAGCCCAAATCAACCCGAGATGGCCCTAAGGACTTTGTAGTCCTTAAGGGATTTTCCTAACTACCCACGTCTTCAACTCTTATTCCTCCCAAAAATGGTTGGAAAGAGGAACGTTGGACCACTTAAAAATTGATGTTTTCAACGGACCACCTGAATCATAATTAGAGATGACTACGTAAGTTATCCTCAAAATTTTTGTTTTTGGTTCTTTCCACACTCACTTTTTTGAGTTTTGTTTTTATACAAAATCTTATCTTTTATGCTTTCAATAGTTTTGTTTCGGTACACAGGTCTCTCGATAATCTCCGGATTACAGTGTCGGTGGTCTCAGGTATAGGGCTTTATCTTATCTTTTTGTTTTAAACTTCATAAATGATAAATCCTGCACTGCAAAGGTAGTTGATAATCTAATAAATCTCCACTCTCCAGTAGAAGTAGAGACTATCGTAAACCAGCTCGCTCTAAAGCCGGTGGCCCAATCCTCTTTATCACAAATTTCTTGGGATTTCTCTGATCAGAAACTTCTAACTTCAAAAAGGAAGCATCAACAGAAGAAAACTCAAGAAAAAAGAGGACCGAATAGAAACTCGAAACCAAATACTATTGAGGATATAAGTTATCTCCAAGAACTATAAGAAACTTTCCCGATAAAGTGTATCAAATAAATTTAGGAACTACTAGGAGTCATTGTCTTCATCATTTAACTAGACTACAAAGCAATTTGGAGAAAAATTTTGACAACCGCATAAGTGAAATCTTAACAGAAATAAAAAAGACTCATAACTCACAGGGTTAAGACAACGAATTTTGCGCGCGAAAATCTTCCTGGTATCAGAGCCCTAGTTCTGATGATCCAGGCGTGCGAAAACTATATGTATTAGAATTAGGTGTCACGTCAAAAAACTTGTACACAAAACAAAACAATTGAAGGCATAAAAGATAAGATTTTGTATAAAAACAAAACTCAAAAAAATGAGTGGAAAAACCAAAAACAAAAATTTTGAGAATAACTTACACAGTCATCTCTCATTATGGTTCAGGTGGTCCCATTGAAAACATCAATTTTTAAGTGGTCTAACATTCCTCTTTCCGACCATTTTTGGGAGGAATAAGAGTTGAAGACGTGGATAGTTTAGGAAAATCCCTTAAGGACTACAAAGTCCTCAAGGCCATCTCGGGTTGATTCGGGCTCAAGTTGCACCCCTATTTGTGACCAACCAACGGTTGGATTGCTCTCAAAGATAAGTTTTCTTATTCTGGTTCCCTGGTTTTGATTACATTCTTATTGAGACTGGTTGTAAAAGATCCTATAGCAAGGCCAAGGGTCTAAAGTTGATCATAAACCCTAGCCTTTACATCATTGTTACTGGTTATGGGTTTACACAGTCCTATTTTGACCATTCTTCTATCTGCCGCCACTATTCTAGGGTGATAGTCAAGGTTTAAGATCTCAGTAAAATTTCACAAAAAATGCCAATTTTTCTACGTTTTAGGAGGTTTTGAGATGAAATAACATGACTTAGTAGGTTAGCATTTTTCTGGTCAATATTTTGGCATTTCAGTCGGATTTCGATCATTTCGGCCGGATTATGGTTGGAGATTTCAGTAAGCATCTCCAATTCTGGTGCTAGTCTTCTCCACCTCTACATCGTGTCTCTAAGACCATCTAGCAAGTAAGTAAGATTTTGACACCATCGAATTCTAGAGTTCGAAGTGATGTGAGATTGTGGATCCACTCTAGCAATACAATCAGACTACACAGTTAAAAATTTGTAGACATTCCAGCATTGTAGAGTGGCTTAAGTTCCTTGGCAAAGACATCAACTGAGGCAGGCAGAAAATATCTAGTACTTGAAGGGAAGTGAGGTACCAAAAATCCTCTAATTGAGAAAGTTCTAGCTCATGAAAACCATTAATATACAAATGCTCGAGAGCTGTTAAATATCTCATCCTTAACAGAGATGCTAGTCAGTCACAACACTCAATCCTCAATTCTTTTAAAGAGCTCAACCCTCAAATTGGGTCTCATCTTCCCACAGATTTCATAGCATAGTAACTGGAGATGCTTACCTACCAAATCGGATTGCTATCATTTTCAGCCATTTCAATCAGATTTTGGTTATTTCAGGGTCGGAACCTTAGACTTGGTAGCCACCGAAATGGATGTCAAATCTGAGATTTAGAACCGTGGTGATAGTGTTAGTCGTTTATGCTGATGACATTATCATTTCTGGTAACGATCTAACAGGCATCTTATTTGCATCAAGACATTCAAATGATGGATTTGGGCGCTCTCAAATACTTAATGGGGATTGAAAATTGTTCGCATCAGGAAGAATATTAGCTTGTCTCAAAGAAAGTTCATGTTAAACTTCTTGTTGAGACCATAGTTGTCAAGGCGTCGCCTAGGCGTCCGAGCGGTTTGTACAGGCCTGGGCGCCAGGGCGCCTTGTGTACATGAGAAAGGCGGTCGCCCAGGCCAGACAGGAACAACATTTATCAGGCAGTACTTATTTATGACTAATATCATTTAAGTAAATGTTTCATTTACTTAAGATATTATTCATAAATAAACAAATACCCCCCTATTTGAATCCAATAAAAATAGTCTAAAATTCAAATTCCAGAAGGAAAAAAAGTCAACCCCCCTGTTCAAGAACAAAAACCATATTTTTGGGTGCGAGGGCGATTTTCAACTTTTAAATGCTAGGCTTTTTCTAAATATAAAAATTCTATAAATCTTATTATAATAAATTATCACTAAAAACCAAGAGTGCGCCAAAATAATCTTTTGCTTTGATGCCCAAAAAATAATTTACATTCAGACGACTTTAAACAGCATTCCCGTATTCCGAAACAAGGTTTGACCGGAGTGTAACTCCTTCATTATAATTTGGATTCAAGCAATCTCGGATTTGTTGGAAAGCTGATTATGCTAGCTTTGCAACGAATTCGAGAATGCTTGAATCCGAACTATATTAAAGGAGTTACGCTCCGATCAAATTCGTTAAAAGTGCGCAAATGTTAGTCATAAATAATTGTTTACTTAACTCTAGACACAATCCCAGGTCTTAGTGTACATTAGTAAACTTTGGTCCACACCACATATTAATTAAGTTATGTCTTAAATGTTGATTATTTATGTAGAATGTTGCATATATATAAACATTAATATTTTAGAAATAAAAAAAATGCACTGGGAACGCCTTGGTCGCCTAGGCAACGCCTAGGCGCCCAGGATGGCCCCAAACGCCTTGGATCGCCTTGTCGCCTTGACAACTATGGTTGAGACTGACATGGTAGGCTCTAAGTCAGTTTATACTCCAATGGATCCTCTTCCGAAACTTGGAGGTTGTGATAATAAGGAATTCGTGGATAAGCATCAGTATAGGAGGTTGGTAATTAAACTTATTTACTTTACTGTTACTAAACTTGACATATTATTTGCAGTTAGTGACTTGGTGCAATTAGCCAGTTTATGGAAAGTCCAAAGGAAGTCCAGTGGGAGGCTACATGTCGCATCTTGAGATACCTAAAAGGTGCTCCAAGGAAAGATCTTACTTATAAACTACATAACCATATTGAGATTGTTGGATGTTCATATGTTGACTGCACTGGAACTAAAGGTGATAGAGGGAATACAACTGGATACTATACTTTGTGGTAATCTAGTCACTTGGGGGAGTAAGAAACAAACTACAGTGGCAAGGTCTAGTGCAAAAGCTGAATATAAAGCTATGGCTCATACTGCAGTCTGCAACAGAGTTGATGTGGCTGAAGTCATTCAAGAGTTGGGGTTATCAATTAACGATCCTATTAATATGTTATATGACAATCAAGCCAGTATTTACATTGCTAGTAATCCGGTCATTCATGAGAGAACAAAACATAGGAGTTTAGTTGTCCTTTTGTTCATGATGCTCAGATGTTGTGATGTGGAAGCTGATTTCCACTTGGTCCTTCTGATCAACTTGGTGATATGTTTACCAAGGTTTAGCTTGGAGTCTGTCTTTAAGGCTGTTCTAAGCCGAAGGGGAGTGTTAAGATCTGCAGGAGGGGTGTTTTAAATATGTTTCTTTGTAATCTAGGGGTTCATATGTAAATACGCATAAGCTGAGTCATTCTATTGCAATTACTAAGAATTGATACATTATAATTACACTTTAAGCAACCGATTGGAGTATTTTTCTTCAATCAGTCCGATTTCTTGTTTTCCTCATCGTCTCTGCTTTCTCTCTTTTCTTTTCATCTTCTTCTTCCCTTGCTCAAGGTTAAGTACAGATTATACTTGTTTTGGTTCTATTACAAAGGGGCAAAAATTAATACCCTTGGTATTTTTCAGGCAGTAGGTGCTATTGCCGAAACGTGGTTGTTGCTGCCACCAGGCGGTGGCTCATGGCTGTGCCACTTCTTCTCTTCCTTTGCAGCGTACTGTGGAGTATCAATTTGTATTGATGGTATCGAGCTATATTGACCGATATGGTATGATACTTTTTTTTTTAATAAGTACCGTATCAGGTAGGTATTGTATCAACACCTACCGATACCCATAGTTGTCAAGGCGTCGCCTAGGCGTCCGGGCCGTTTTTATAGGCCTGGGCACCAGGGCGCCTTATGAACATGAGTAAGGAGGTCGCCCAGGGTGCCTGGACGTCGCTTAGGCGACCCCTAGGGCGCCTTGGACGCCCAAAATGTCTGGGCGGCAACCTTGTTTTCATTGTTTTTTTTTTTCTCATATTTTTCCATGATCTCTGAATTTTCTTCACAAGATTTATTAGGCTAGACAGAAACAACATTTACTAGGCAGTACTTATTTATGGCTAATATCATTCAATTTTATATTTCACAAGTAAATGTTTCTTTAATTTTATATTTCATTTTCTTTAATTTTATATTTCATTTACTTAAAATATTATTCATAAATAAGCAAATCCCCCTCCCCCCATTTGAATCTAATAAAAATAGTCTAAAATTTAAATTCCAAAAGAATAAAAAATCAATCCTCTAATTCAAGAACAAAAACCGTATTTTTGGGTGCAGGGGCGATTTTCAACTTCCAAATGCTAGGCTTTTTTCCAAATATAAAAATTCCATAAATCTTATTACAGTAAAACATCACTAAAAACCAAGAGCACGCCAAAATAATCTTTTGCTTTGATGCCCAAAAAATAATTTACATTCAAACGACTTTAAACAGCATTCGCGTACTCCGAACAAGGTTTGACCGGATTGTAACTCCTTATTTATAACTCGGATTCAAGCAATCTTGGATTTGTTAGAAAATTGATTGAATTCGAAATTGCTTGAATCCGAAATATATTAAAGGAGTAACGTTCTGGTCAAATTTATTAAAAATACGCAAATGTTAATCATAAATACGTATTGCCCACTTAACTCTAGACACAATCCCAGGTCTCAGCGTACGCTAGCAAACTTGGGTCGACACCACATATTATCATTTTTGATGTTTTTATTTAAATTAATGTGGGAATATGTGTAAAATGGTTAAAATAGGTTATTAAAAAAAAAAAAAAAACTCAGATCAACAAAAATACTTTTGGGCTCGATAAACCAAGCTTTGAGATGTCCCAGGAAAAATACCAGGTTTGGACCGAGTTTCGATCGAAACCCGAGATATCTTGGTTTCAAGGCTGACCAAAACAGGCACCTCAAACCTTGGATACAAGCTTACTTTTAAAGGAATAAAGGTATTTTGGCATCATAAAGGTAAGTAACATTATAATTTTCCTCTTTGCAGGCTTGCTTCTTACTTATATGCTAGGATGTTCTAAAATCTAACTTATTACTTTATTGATTTATGATTTTTTGTTTATTATAAATATGTTTTTTTATGTCCTATACTTTATTCATTATTTATTGTCATGTTGGTTTTCTCATATTAATTAAGTTATGTCTTAAATGTTGATTATTTATGTAGAATGTTGCATATATATAAACATTAATATAACATCAATATTGAAAAATAAAAAAAAAATACATTGGAAACGCCTTGGTCACCTTAGAAATAAAAATAAAATTACACTGAGAACGCCTTGGTCATCTAGGCACCCAGGATGGCCCCGAACGCTTTGGATTGCCTTGTCGCATTGACAACTATGCCGATACCCATATGTATCAGCTGATACCTACCGATATGGTATGATACTTAGAACCTAGCATATAGGACCAAACACATAGAGCCAATTGTATTCCTTCCATTTTCCCATTATAAAAGGCATTGCTACCAATATAAAGAGCCCATGACCTCAATTATCTAAATCTAAAACTATCTTTCATCTTACAGTGAACCTGGTGGCACATGGTGCTGGAATTTATTTACAGAATAAACTGCTAGAAAATATATGCAATGTCATTAGAGCATTAGCAGAATTAGAAAATATAAATAAAGATTTATGATAGTAATTGTAAATTGAGAAGTCCGAAAAAGATAAAATTGAAGTTAAGGCTCAACCTTTGACTCTTGAGGCTCTTTGCGAATTGCTTTTTCAAGAAGCAACAAAGTAAACAAGTAAAATATACTTCTCATCATAGGAAAAATATCAATGCATATCAAATGGACAAATATGTTACTAACAATTGAAGAAGATCTACAACAAATAAGAGTTATATATATATATATATATATATATATATTTATTTATTTATTTATTTATATATATATATTTGCATTATGGAAAATCAAACATATCACTTCCATGAACATAACCAAAACAATACTCTTCCACAGCTGAATGATTAGAATGTTACTTACCCCATTAAAAAAAGAAATAAGAAGACTAGAATGTTTCATCCAGAAAAGAAAAGAAGAAGAAGAAGAAAGAATAAGCGAATAAGGCAACTAGATTTAAGAACTATTATTTGGGAAAAGAAGAAATACACAGTATACATATTTCTTTTGAGAAAATTTAAGTGTCACAAAAAGCATGTAACATAGCACCGACAGCTTGATCAGCAGTAATAAAGACTCTAAATTACGCATCATTCCTTATAAGCTTTTAGGGATTTTTGCAGCCATGCCATTGCATTTTCCAAGGGATTCATTTCAAAATAACAGCAACAAAGTACCAAACAATCAAACAAAGCACATCTAACATTCTCGACTATAGCATAAACAGTAAGCCACAACAATGATATAACAAAGTTATCAATGTTGATGCTGTTATGCAATCAACAATGAATACAACACTGTCAGACGCAGACTCTACCAGCTTCCATAGATACAAGGGTAAGAACACTCCAGCATGTTCCTCAATGGTCCCTATGAAACCCACAGCCTAAAAGCTCTGTAGCTACGTATTCCTGAGCAACGACATCATAACTAGAAATCAGTGCATAACTGACCACCTCCAAGGGAAAATTCTTTTGTCAGTCACCCAACTAAAGCTCATAACTCAATCAGTTGACAGACCTCAGTACATTTGAAATTTAAGCCCAACAAAAGTCACAACCCCCATGCGTAAGCATCTGGCGCTAAAGAAAGAAAGGAAATAAAATAAAACAAAATAAAAATGGGGTTTCAAAGAAATAAAAACGTACCAGGCTCGATTTTACTTTCTCCACAAACTCGTTGTTCTTTATATTGCTGAGTATCCTGATGAAGAACTCTTACGCTTGAATTCCCTCGCCTCTTCTTCAACGCCCGAATAGGCTGCCATTCTTTCTGCCTTCCCTCGTTATCTCTCCTCACTCCCACCGGAAGTCGTTATCTTCCTCGACCTCAGAGACAATACGGATCCTAATCTCCGATAGTTCGACCCGAATCCTAGGTCTCCATTTGACGAGTATGCCCAGCGGAATTCAGATAGCTTCGGCTGTAATCTCTTGACAAAATCAGTATCAGTAGACGAAGTTGATCCGACGGCAGGAACCCAGAACGAAGAAGCCTAATTGAAGAAGTTCTCGAGCTCTCTGTCGAAGGAAGTGGCGAGGTTCTTGAAAGACTTGTCCCTGGCTCTCATTAAATCGAAATCTGCATCAGCTGAGTCTCTCATCTCCCTCTAACCTTTGGAGACGAAGGAGAAAGCCTTCCCCGCAGTTGCCGCAGAGGTCGAAGATCGAGCGTCCGTGCGGATATTCATCATGCCTGACTAGAATTCCTCACCGAATCAATGGTTTCAAATTAGGGTTTCCGTGATCCTCGGTCTGGGTGACAAAGAGATCAATACAGAGCTTGATATCGCAACAGGAAAGCATCAGACACGTGAAGGCTTTCCATTTTGAAACTCTCACAATCGGTCTATCGGATTATGCGATCCTATAATTGTCAAACTTCGAGCAAATATACCTGAAAAATCAACTGTATTCCATCCCTGGTATATCCACGGCCACGACCTTCTTACCTTCAATTTCCGCTACCCTTGCGACCCTTCGGAGATGGGATCGCAGCAACGGATTCATCACCTTTTTTACTCACAATTTATTCGCCACGGCTTGAAGTACTTGATACCAAGCCCGAACCCCAATGTCTGTAAACCCAAATGTCTGTCTTCCTTTTCTCTTCTCTTGTTCACCTCTGATGATTCTTCTCCACAGCTCATGGAAAACTCGGCCCAGCGTGTCTACCAATTTCCCCATGACGGCTTGTTCGAAATCATAATAGCCCATTCATATTCAATCGTCGAGATTTAAGAAGTTAATTCAATTGAGATTTTTTAGAAAAGATTAAAATCGATGAATAAAGACAAATAAGGAGGCGGAACTGCAAGCTTTCATAGATGGCTGTAATATGTGCAGATGAAGGGCTATATAAACATTTCAGGTCGAAAGATAGATATTGACGTTGTAGCTTGTGAGCTCGCTTAGCGTTTCTGAGTCCATCTACAAATCAGGAAACACATCTCCATCCATCATCAATGCCACAAAAAGATCGTCCAAATCGATCCCTTCCAGAAAATTTCCAGCCCCAATTGAAACCTCTTCGCCATATCGCTTCGCTTTTCACCATTACAGCTTGTTAAAGGTGACAACAAGCATTCCAATGTAAATTGAAAAATGGAGGGCAAATATTATTCACCGTAGAAGGAAACAAGATCGCCTGTCACCCTTTCGGAGAAAAAAAAGGTTCCCTCTTCCCTAGAAATCTTTGAAGGGAGTGTTTGATATCGCTCCAGAATCCAGATTCGGCTTCTAGAGCACAAATAGAGCAGAATTCCGATTGCTAACCCAATTTGGATTCTGGAGAATACTGGAGTAAATCGATTTCAAATGGATTCCAAAATTCTTTTTTTTTTTAGAACATCAAGTAGATGCTTTTCAATTTTAGAGTATAATTTTGGAATAGAAAGAATCGCTCCACACCACCACAATCACTACCAGCCACCATCACCACCACCACAACTACCACTTACCACCACCCACCACCATCATCCACCGCCGCCACCACCACCACCCACCACCACCGCCACCATCCTCAACCACCACTACCCACCCGCCACCACCCCCACCACCCAATGCCACCACTACCCACCACCACCCCCACCCCCCATTGCCACCACCATCAGCCACCCACCACCGCCACCACCACCACCACCACCCTCCATCACCACTCATCGCCACCACCCACTCATTAGTACCCTTCGCCACCACCTCCCACCCATCACCACCATCACCAACCATCATCATTCACCACTAGTGCCATCATCCACCACCCACCACCCACCACCCATCACCACCATTTTCGAGTCCATGATTAAATTATTAACAAAGATGTTTATATTCCCTATATGCTACGGAATCCGTTTGAAACAAAAGTAGAAATTTGAACCACAAGTAAGAATTCTAGAGTTTAAGTTTTATCAAACAGCCCCTAAGGGATTCAAATCCTCTCTTCCAGGAGAATCTGGATGAGAGGTGGTACCCTTATTGGATGGACAACACTCCATTTGAGCCCTCCATCTGAGTTGACACCAAGCCGATAAGCTAAGCCGACAGGGGGTGTCGGCTTAGATGGAGGCTCAGATTCATCTGAGCCGTAGGTGTCATCGGATCTACGTCATCTCTTCCCAAAGGTTCGAGAGGAGGGGGGACGCCCCCATTGAATGGCCGACACGTGGGGCTCGGATTCACCCAAGCTCTACGCGTTGGTCATCCAATGGGGGCGTCCCCCTCCTCCCGAATCATTGGGAGGAGAGAATTTGAATCCAGTGTTGTCCATCCAATGAGGGCGCCACCTCTCTCCTCTGGATTTCCTTGGAGGAGAGGATATGGATCCATTTTTAAGGGTGTTAAACGGTTTATAATCGATTTAACGATCCAATCAAATACGATGCGGTGTATGAGAGGGTAAAACCAAAACCAAATCGATTAATTAAATGGTATCAAAACTGAAACCAAAACCTATTAGTAATCGGTTTCGATTTATTAGTTTTTAAACTGTCTTTCATTAATCAGATTTGCTTGCGGTTTATAAACGGTTTAACGCATCAGTTATTAATTGATTTTTCATAATTAAAAAAATGTGCATCCTTTGGCAATTCTATGCTTCCCTTGTTGATGTAGATATTGTTAACCACAAAGCACACTTGAATAACCGAACATTGTATCACTATCATTGTATTGTAAAAATTAAAAAGAGTAATAGATGAGATGAGTATACCTTCTGACTTTATCCGACATCTAGCTCCAGTAGTGAGCAGTCTGACTCCAGCAACTCAAATGTCAAAGACTAATTTGAAAGTTCAAACTTCAAATGGGAAGGAGAAACGAAAGAGTCTAGACTGGAGAGAATAAAATTGTTGCTGTAGAAATTGATTTTGCTGATGTGTCCCGCCACTTGCAAGGTAGAGCAAAGTGTTTATCGGTGCCGGACAGGGAGTTCGGAGTCCCGCTCCGACGATCAAGTTAGTAAATAGAGCAAACAGTATGGAGCTTACGATAAGAGTAGTAAGCTTCTCTGAAGAATGTGGGGTCCCCGGGTATTCTCAGGATAGCAAAGATGATTTTGATTTAAGATGATTTACCTTGTGATCGTCAGAGGTTTTTATAATTATGTCGTTCATCCTTGATTGGATCTTTGACATGAATGTTTACGGATTTCCATCCCATGAGTCAGAGGAGAAATCCCGGATTCTCAATTTGGGCCGTAGGATTAAGATCCTACGGTGTTGCAGAACTAGCACTCAATCCTTCGCGGGTTGTCATACACGTCTCTGATGTGTTAGTGGAAATCCGTTGGCACGATCAACTTTCCACCCTTGATTGAGGCCCTTGACACATGCTCAAAATGAACCACGAGCGTCATCCTATGTAGATGATAACAATCTTAATGGTGCCATAGTGGGATTGCTCTCTGTCATAACACGTGTCTCTTTTCTACTGAGTTTGATGAGTTCATACGTGTCGAATGGTGATAGGCTTGAGGAAACATACTATTAACAGTAATGTTGTTATGCTTAATGGAGTAATATTTAATGACTATTGTGTTTTCCAGTTTTACCGTTTTGGTTTTATGGTTTAGACCTTTCGAAATTGGGGTTGGATCTTGGGAAAATAGTATATTAATTGGAATTGGGGTTGGCGTCTTCAATCTTGAAAATAATATATTAATAATATAGGAAATGAGATTAGGTTTTATTAATTTAGTTTTTAAGGAATAAAATGTTTATACTCTATTCAGTTTAATCGGTATCTAGCTGGTGTAACCTGACGATTTAAATCTGATTTAAATCGTTCGATCCTATTTTGATAAATGGTGGCAAATTTTAAACAAAAAACGAATCAATTACTAAACGTATGGTCTATTGGTTCAAGTGTAAACGGTTCGGTTTGATTTCGATAAACGGTTTTAGTGCAAATGTTGCACCCTTACCCTTTTACTTCATCACCTGTCACCTTTTTGGATTGAAGACATTTTTTTCTCAAATCGATGACATGTGTTGCCGAAAAAATTACACAATCGGATCCCAATCGTCTCCTTCGAGGAGATGCGGCTGTGACCCGATTGTGACCAATCGATGCCTGACATGTGGGTGTCGACTGAATCTGAGCCGTTTAGCCAGAATTCGAACCCTCTCTCCATCTCTCACCTTGGAATCTGGCTGGATGGCTCGGATTCAGCTGACACCCACTTGTCAGGCATCAGCTGGTAGCAGCCTTGTCCTGCCGACCCCCTGGCAGGAGACGATTTGAATCCTATACAATCGACAAGTACGATTCTAAAACGATGAAAAATGTGAAATGTCGAAAATGAACAAGATGCAAAGATATAAATATATATGTGGTTTGATAATGTGTGGTAGTCTACGTCCATGGGACAATCTCAACGGAACTCTATTTGTTGTATCAAAGAAAATTACAAATCATACCCTTCATATTGACAACACAATACATGGTTTTTACACTACAAAATATCTCATAAGTATAATTCCCACAAGTATTTCCACAAGAAACACTTATCCGGAGAAGTCCTACATCCCAAGAGATCTTACAATTGAACCCAAACTCAATACAAGAAAACTAATCCAAAAAGGACCAAAGCTGATCAATCGTCTCCCTTCTTTTAATTTCCTTGAGCTTATGTTGTTGTGTTGTATTGTGTGTTATATGTTTAAAGCTCATTTACTCCTTTTATCTTGGGGCTAAGATCGTCTATAGTACTTTGATATAGTAGATTTGATTTTGACCATTGAGAGTACATCAAAACTTATGATCGATGCACTGTCAATGGTTTGAATGCACTCTCTTATAACAGGAAACTTCAAACAATGTTTTTCCTTTATCTAGAGGTAGAGGAAAACCTCGTTTCCTCCGTCATGATTTTTTCCATGTAATTTGTGGCAGGACATAAACAATTCATTAAAAGTGGGCGAGGTGTTAAACACGGTCACCGCCCACGTTTATGAATATGACTTTACATATGCTTTTGCTTTTCGCTTTTTTTCTTCATTTGACATGCAAGAAATGCTTTTTTTGTAGGTGACATCACCCACGTACAATCACTCATGTTCACAAGATGAAAGCCCTTGAATGTTTCTCTGATTTTGTTTAAATTTGACGGCAGGTTTGACAGAAGATGGAAGCTTAGGTAGAAGGGGAGAGGATAGTGGATTTTACAGGGAGAAATTTTGATGGAACAAGATACGAGCTAAATTCCTTCGTTCTTTGCCATAAACGATTAGATATGAGGACTCCTGCACAAGATTAGAAGAGAAGATCACACTACCTTGACCTTCTGAATGTGCCTCAGGGTTTTGATTAATATTAGTCTCTAAACTAAAACTCCTTTTGTTGGACCTGTTAATCGATTTTTCCGTGGGAAAGTAAAAGAATTTGAGAGAAATCACTAGACAGGAAACAAGATTAACAAAGAATAAGAATCGGGGCAAAAAATCAAAAAGAGATGAGATGAGATGAGAACTCACCTAAGAATAAAGAAAGGAAGATACCCTTTGCTGTACGCGGTTCTACGACTTGCAAACAAGAAGATGAATGCAGTGTATTTTGGTATTTTAGAAAAAAATATGGTATGCTTACATCAGCAATTACTGTCTATTTCATAATCGAATGGAATAAAATGTTATAAGTTTCATTTTACGAAAGAGGTCCTTGTAAGTCAATAAGTGCGAAGGGAAGTCTGTGTAGTAAACTAAATGTCAAGGGGAGGTTCGAGTAATTTTCCCTTACTTTTTCGAAAGTGAGAAATTTTATTGATCTTCAACGCTTTACTCAACCATATACGTAGAATGTGAGAGATAAAACTCATGGACCATAGTTGAGGACATAATTGGCCTTACAAATGCCAGAACTTGCCTTCCACTGTAGTCAATCAAGTTCAGGATTGACCATGGTTGAATCTGAGCCAAGTCGACCATTTTGGCAGAGCCAAATTGGTCAATTTGGCATAGTCAATCCCAATCCCTAAAACCATGGTTGTATGTAAAGCAGCCATGAAAATGAACCAATTTAACAAGGTTGGAATTCAACCAATATGGTTGGTATTTTTATTTTTTTTGGTGGATAAGTAGATAATTTATTAAATCCATGAGAGAGAACAGAAACAAATTAGACCATCAAAAGATGAGAACCATAATAGAATCAAACAAAACAAGAACATAAAACCAAAACACAACTAGACCACCATAGATGGAAGAAGATTACAATCACTACTTTAATTTGTTTTGCATCAGTATCAAAATCACATGAACCAATTTCAATATATGCTCTCTTAATATAAAAAATTCAATACAACACTAGAGAAAAGTACCCATCAAAACTAAACTGTCAAAGTTTCCTTATCATTTTCTAATGATTCCACCATGCTTGTCTCATCCTAATTGGATTAACATTTGTATATCCATCCTATCTTTGCTGAGTTCTCGTTCTCATATAATTATTTGTTTATTATTGCTAAAAAAATTAATCAAAATAATCAGATGATAGATAAGTTAGCCTCCATGCTTGCTTGTTTGAAGGTGGCCATGTTAGGATCCTGTCGTTAATATTCTTTTTTCTTTTCTTTTCCTTTTTTATGTCAAAATGGGCCCATCATTATAGTTGGCGGGACAACCTTGGGGTGGGCCAGAGGGGATGCCACATACGAACGTCCAAGGTGTGGTGTAGGGAATGTTAAACATGAAACCTTTAACTTAGAGTGGACGAAGAATTCAAAGTTGCCTGCGACCAACTGCTACTGGTTTTGGGAGCATATGTCATTTTGTACTTCAGTGGACGAAGAGTCCAAGAGCACAAGGTTCACGAAAAAACTAACAAAACTAGAATGAAAGGCTCACACCCTGAATTGTCACATCATTTACTGTTTTTCCACCATGTACGCAGCTTATAGTCTTCAAAATGTTTCACAGTTTCACAGTTTACGAAAGATTTTCAGCTAGGTATCACCATCATATGGAGGAATTTGGCACAAGGAGGAATTTGGCACCTTAGGGTTTAAAGAGAGGTTATATGATGAATTGGCAAAGGGTATTGGGATTGGGAATTATTGCTTGAAAAGAATTTTGATCTGGATATGTTTCGTTTGACCAAAATAAATGTAGTTTGAGTTTATCAAATCGAGTTCGGATCACCTGTATGTACATGTACTCTCCATGAGATCTTATCATCGTAAATGTGGTGTGAGACCCACCTCTAGAGTGTGGGACCCACTGAATATGAACGTTGATGAGATCCCATGAAAAATACAAGTACATGCAATAAACTATTGCGTTCAAATCGTCTCCTGCGGTCCTGCCGCTTGCCAAGGGCCGGATTTCAGCCGGCCCACCCCCCAATGTATTGGCAGGCGGCCAGACTGATCCCAAACCCTTGGATCAGCCACAGGAACCGCCTGCCGCAGGAGACGATTTGGTTCCTAAACTATTCTCCATGAAATCAACCTTTTTTATTTGACCCAAATAAATGCAGTTTGAGGGTATAAAATCTCAGTTTTAACTGGTTTGAGGGTATGAAATCGGTTTAGCTAGATCTCGTTTTTCACCTTAGCGACCTTTCCTTCCAAAACCTTCCAGACCCAATGAAAATCTTGTTTTCCGTACATAAAAAACAGCAGTTGCAGGAGTCAAAATAAACTAGTAACAAGTCCTCCCCTCCAACTTTTGTCCTTATAAATGGACTCTTCTCAGTCTTCCTCTCCATTGTTCATCGCAATTCTCCTCGCATTCCTTTGATCAAATTCCTTTTCTTTACCTACCAACATTTCTCTCCTCCCTTCCGAAGGAAAGAGCAGGGTTCTGTTCTCTTTCCTTTTTCTCTTCGGGCTCTGTCTGCCTGCTTGTCTTCATCAATTCCAATCTCTCTTGCATCAGTTAATGCAAACATGCCTCTCCTCTCTAAAGAAATGGAGGTTGGATCATCAAGTCCTGAGAAGGGCCCGCTTTTTGCTCGTGGGTTCTGGTGGCTCAAAGCCATGATAGTTGGGGTGGTGCAGAAGATAATAAAGCTGGGTCAACAAGACCCGAGAAGGGTCTTCCACTCTTTCAAGGTAGCCATAGCTCTCACCTTGGTTTCACTCACCTATTACATTACGCCACTCTATGATAGGTTTGAATCTGCGGGTATGTGGGCTGTCTTAACCGTGGTGGTCGTCTTTGAATACACTGTAGGTAAGCTTCGTACAAAAAAATCCTTGTACGTCCCACTTCTTATATGGAGCTCATATATATAACACGTGATCCACTAATGCTAACTAATTTCATATAAAATTTACACTAACAGGTGCAACCTTGGGTAAAGGTCTAAACAGAGGAATTGCAACATTACTAGCTGGTGCTCTAGCAGTAGGAGCCCATCACTTAGCAAGTCTTTGTGGAGAGAAAGGGAAACCTATAATCCTTGGCCTCTCTACCTTCTTAGCAGGTAAATATAAGTAAAAATACATGACCTACTTCATTAAGTATCCATTTCTCAAGCATTTTATCTAGGCTTACTTGGTTATGCTGATGAATGATGAATTGGTTTGTTACAAATTCATGATTGTAAAGTTTTCATCTTAAAAATTCAAACTAGTAGGTAGATGGCCTCTCAAGTGTATAGAGGGTTGTAAAATATTTGGTAGTCAACGTGGGACTACTAAACTCCTAACAATGATCTGATGTTTTACAGCTGCGACATCAACATTCTCAAGATTCTTTCCACGGATCAAGCAAAGATATGACTATGGAGCGATGATATTCATATTAACTTTCAGTTTGGTATCAGTATCTGGTTATCGAGAAGACAAGATCATAGAAATCGCTTATGAGAGGCTAACAACGATCATCACCGCCGGTGTTGCCTGTGTGATTCTGTCCATTTTCATCTTTCCAGTGTGGGCCGGTGAAGATCTTCACAACATGGTAGCACATAACTTGGAAATGATTGCTAGTTTTCTAGAAGGTAAAATTTCTAGCTGACTAGCTAATGCATTAATGGACCTTTTTCTACATAAAATATACATAAAACACTACCCAATTAACCAACCACTGTTTGATTGTATTTCTATTTGTGGAATCTGGAACTTACCAAAACAATAATAAAACTTAATTGCAGGATTTGGTGGAGAGTACTTTAGAAGCCCTGAGGAAGGAGACAACCAAGTGATCTCTGAGGGTAAAAAACCATTCCTTAAGGAATATAGGAGTGTTCTCAATTCAAAAGCCACTGAACAATCCTTGGTGAGTGTAGAAACTCTCCCTCTTACAGAGATTTGTTTTCTTCAGTCCAAACTGTTTGGGGCAACTTTGTTGTGTAGCCAGCAATGTTACTAATAACACCAAAAAGGAAAAAAGAAACCACTACTGCTTTGGTTAATGGAATCGGATGGTTGTTATGGTATTCAAATCGCCTCCTCCCTGTACTTCAAGGAGGAGATGCGGCGCCCCCATTGGATGGTCGCCATGTGGAGGTTTGATGAATCCGACCCCTCTGTTTGAGCCGACACTCTCTTGTTGGCTCGACTTGTGGGTTCGAACGGAGGGGTCGGATTCATCCGACTTCCACATGGCGACCATCCAATGGGGTCGCCGCCCCTCCTCCCGAATCTCAGGGAGGAGACGATTTGGATCCATTGTTATGGGTTTGCACTTACTGAGGATAAATGATTTGAAATGAACGAGGGCAAGCATGGTTCATGCTATTAAGCCTTCAACTGTTAGATTGGAATCTCATGGACACTCTTTTTCATGTAGGGACCAAATTAAAATACCCCCAATGTCCATCCAACAAGGTGGTTTTAGTTCTTTAGGACTCCTTGTTATCCCATCATTGGACAAGGGTAACCATCTGTGCAGAATAACAATTATAATAAACCCAAATAGCCATTAAGGATTTCAGACGTACCTCTAGTGTAGGGATCGATTCTGGTTATGTCTATCCACCGGTGATGTTATTGATTGAGATGTTGAAGCTCTATCTGCTTCTCCTTAATGCTCCCTTATGTAGTGATTCACCAACACACAACAATTACGTACGGTGTCTTCTGTATTCTTTTTCCTTTTGAATGTTGATTAATATACTTCCTTGCTGATTCCCCCCCCCAAAAAAAAGAAAGAAAAAAAAAAAGAAAAAGAAAAAAAAGGAAATCGATTCATTCAGTAATATGTATTTTGTGAGCTGTTATTAATTTTTTTATATCAATTTTTGCAGGCTAATTTTGCATCGTGGGAACCAGGTCACGGCTGTTTTAAGTTCCGTCATCCATGGAAACAATATTTGCAAATCGGAACTTTAAATCGACAATGTGCCTACTTAGTTGAAGCTCTTAATTGTTGCATCAACTCTGAGATCCAAGTATTATATCCAAACTCTTTTTCCCTCATGATCACCACCACAATTAAAATTTTCATCTTGACAAATGCCAAATTTAAATTAGTTAAAAACATAACAATATTGCAAATTTATACTTGAAAAAAATCAACTTAGTGATACCCAAAAAACAGCAGAAACTCTCCATAACAATAATTTACTGTCAGGTTATGGTGATAACAGTATTTTTGAAAGATCTATGTTTTGAAGGAAATTTTTTTTTTTCTTTTGAGAGGCCTAGGATAGACCTAAATTTTGATTTTACTAATTTTTGTTAGGTATAAGTTCTCTGTTGATGGCAATACCGAAGGTGGTGCTGAAACTTAATTTGTTTCTAGTTAGTTGTATACATTTATTCTTTTATTTTTAATAGAAATTTGCTGATCTTAGCAAAAAATAGAAAGTGTTTATTTTTTTTTTGCCATTTTAGCTAGGATGACACGTTTTCTTTTTTCAACAAGGTAAGTCCTATTGTTTCACATATCCACTCAAAAAAGTGCAAAGACTCAACTTTGTTACTGTCACAGTGATAGAGCACTTTCAAATTGATTTTAAAAACCCTTTTTTACCCTTAATTATCATATATAATTTTTGATAATAAGAGAAAGGACAATCAAAAGAACATTGCATCTTCTTACTTACATCTCTGGTGATAACTAGTTGCAACCTAAGTAAGTCACAAATTTTGTTCACATATTAATATGAGGTACTTCCATGTAACACTAACCAGCCTGTGTTATATTCTTGTAGGTACCATATGAATTCCGAGAAAAAATTCATCAGACATGCACAAATATGAGCATAGAATCTGGCAATGCTTTGAAGGAACTTGCCTTGGCAATCAAAGAAATGAGGCAACCATGCTTAGCTGATCCACCAGTTGAAAGTGCAAAAGCCGCAGCCAGTGACCTGAAAACCATACTTGAAACTGCAATCATAGCAAATTCTGACCTCTTAACAATAATGCCGGCTGCCACAGTTGCTTCACTACTAGTTGAGATCGTCCATTGTACCGAGAAGATTGCAGAATCAGTCCATGAACTTGCCAATCTAGCTCATTTCAAGAAAATCGACCCTACATTAAAACTTGAGAAACCATCTTTACTTCTAATGGGAACAGCAAACAGGCTTTCGAAAGCTGAGAGCCATCAGCATGTTGTGATTACAATACCCAATCTGCCTGCAACTACGATTGAAAGTGCTTATGTTGCACCCTAAAACCATAATGTTTTAGTATGATTATGGATTCCTTGCATGTAAGTGTATCCATACTAGGATCCATTCACATTGTTCATTTATATTCACAATAGCCACATCAATCACATCTACCAAATAATTGTATAAATCAGAGATAACAAATAAAATAGTGGAATCTTATATTAAAACTTGAAGCCATTGTCTAGATGTCATAAATACATCATAAAAGTTTATGCTTCTGTATAAATACTAGCAAGTAGTTCAATATTCAAACTCAAGCTTAACTATCACAGGTCAAAACATGCCCAAAGACAAATGAAAATAACCAAACCAAAAACTAAGTAAAAGTCTAGTCTTTCGATGTAGAGACATCTTCACATTAATCAAAATCCTATCTCTAGTCAATAGAGACAGTCATCATATTCACATGTAGAATCATGCGAATCATCTTCAAAAACTTCATCTTCAGATATATCGACAATTATTATTATTACTTACAAAACAACCTAAATTTTTTCATAGAAAGGGGTGAACAAATTACATGCTGAGTGAGGAAATCAGCACACACAAGCACACAAATGCATAAATATTTTATTGGTGGCTCTGGTCTATAAACAAGCATGTACTATTTTGCTACACACCAAGTACAGGCATGAACACTCAAGCACGGGTAAGTAAGTGATCCATAATTGTTTACTCTGCATGTGAACCATTACTTAAAGAATGAAGATAACGACATCAAGACACCTATTAGCATTCCCCTGTCATAGGCTTCATCCTGGCATCAACAGAACTAAGCCTTAATCCTTTACTGGGTAACACGCTTAATCCCTAAGGTAACTCCATCATTGGATAACATGCCCAGTCCTTGAGGAAAAACACTTAGAACGTGACTCATCCCTAGTTTCACTCCCTAGAGGAAAGCTATTGACCCATATCCAGTTCACTCCCTTTAATGGTCAGTCCCTTTATAAATAAGCCTCTTTTTTTTTGTGTGCTAAAGATCCAATATATTAATAAAAAATAAAGAGAAGAATAGAAAGCCCTAATAGGGAAAAAACCCCACCTTCGGCAATGCCATCAGTAGGGCTTCCCCGGGCTGAACAAGGTTAACAAAATTGATCTAGGCCATTGGGAAGCATACCACACAGCCTCTCTACCTACCTCATTTGGACAACTATGCCAATAGTAATATCTTTTGTCATGGGTAGCCTTTTTGGCGAGCTTGTCTGCTACTGAAATAGCTTCTCTGAAGTAATGCGTGAAGCGGATATTACAATTGGCAATGTCTTTAGAAAGAGCTTGCCATTCCTTTAGTAAATACCAAAGTAGGCGAGCTATAAGAAAGGCATTCACCACTGAGCTTGAGTCTGATTCCACCCATTTATTTTGATAGCCTAAACGAATCACTGCTTTTAATCCAATAACAACTGCTTGGAATTCAGCATTGTAATTGGTGGCTATACCCAGTGATTCTGTAAAGGCAAATGCAACCTGACTATTATTAGCTCTGATTTTACCTCCTGCACCTGAAACTCCTGGGTTTCCGAAGCTAAAGCCATCAGTATTTAATTTACACCAACCCACTAAAGGAGGAGTCCAAACGACATCAAGAGTAGAACTGGCTTTGGACTTAGATATCAATAGAGAAAAGACCTGCAACTCGAAGATCAACTGTGGTTTTAACTTTGCAAGGGCACTTGACCGACATATCCTTCCCACCTCTCTTTATCACAGTCCATGTTGACTCCACATTTAATTTAGTGTTTCTATGCATAGAGTTATTGCAAGCAGTCCAAATGCTATGAACCACAACAAAAAGAATGCCATTCCAAATGGCACAGAGAGGGATGACTCTGCCTTTTCACTCCACCAAGCCAGGAAAGAGCTGCATGAATCAAAAGAGGGTATAGCAATCCCAAAAGCTGCGCTAACCATTTGCCATATGGATTGAGAGAGGGTGCAACTGCAAAAGAGATGATCAATAGTCTCTTCAGCTGAGTGGCATAATACACATCTCGACGTTAGCATCATACCCTTTCGTTTCACATTATCTTCAGTAGGAAGCCTCTGTAAACACAATTTCCACGCCGTCCAACTGAGATAAGGGGTGAGTTCTTTGGCCCAAATCATACCTGCCCAGCTTAGCTTCAGTTTTGGAGTCCGCAATAATTCCCATGCAGATTTTTACACTAAAAGCCCCAGTTTGCTCTCCTATTCAAGTCATTTAGTCGTCAGATTCTATTACCGGAATATTAGATGCATTATGTAAGCAAGTTTTTAGCGTGCTTGAATTGACCGAAGGCCAAACCCACTTATCCTTTTGAATGAATCGGCTCAACCTGCAATCATGACCTTTAAGCAAATCCATTCCCAAACCCAGGTGCTCCTGAAGTGTAAAATTCCCCATCCAACGATTAGACCAAACATTAAATTTCTTCCCATCACCTATAATCCACCTGGTGTGCTTTGAGGTTTAGTCCCATACCTTTTTGATACTTCGCCTAATGGGAGAGGAGCAATGAGGTTGACGAACACATCCCTCCTTAGAGAGATAATCTAAACCCCTATTAGCAAGGGTTGCTATTCATGGGATGTTGAAACTTAAACCATGAATATTACTAATGCAGGTACTCATACCCTAGCTTAACAGACCAAGATGAACCGTCTCATTCTAACCATCCAGATCCACTAGGATACAAGAATATGCTAAACAATCATGTTATCACACGTCCATCATGTAATTAATCCAAAACACAGATAATATGCAAGAATGCATGAACAAATATAATTGATATTGATGGCATGTTATCACCCAGTAATCCAATTATAGACATAATCAGAGCATGCACATGGAAAACAATAAAAATAAAACAAGCTAATCCCCTCACCTATGATAGTGAACTAGTTACTTGTCACACCCCAATTCTGGATTAACCAGTAATGTGATGAACCGTCATAAGAATCAACGATTCAACTAGGATCTTACAAAGATTGTGCCAACAATCCAAACCAGATTCACCTTCCACAACATAATCAAAGGTAACAATATAAATAACAGAAGTCTTATTAATAATGAACTGAGGTCTAACATGATAAATAAATATTTAAATCCAAATTATCTCTAGTTAACTCAAAACATAAAGTAAATAATCTATTACAAGTTATAAAACTTAATTGTAAATAGTTACTAAAAAATACATTGGAAGCACTCGCATAAAGGATCATGCACGTCCTCTAGAACTTGCGCGTCCATAGCCGCTACATGTTTGTATGACGACACGTTTATATAGTCATTTACTGTGGTACCTGCATCGTCAACTAAAAATATATTATGTGGAGGGGTGAGCACACATCACGGCTCAGTGAGTAAACAAAACAATGCGTAAACATATGCATGCAGTCACATTTATCTTGAGTCTGGTTAAGTTTGCAATTGTGCTATAGAAAGGATTGACGACCATTGCACCTCTATACACGAGTGTGTGAATTTGTCCAATGGATCAAACACCATTGCCATCCCACATGCACCCACCATGGAATAGAGATAGAGCTAAAATGTCCAAATCACACACTGTCAACACTTTCCTTGATGCCCTACCCATACTAACACGTAAGCCCCTGTTGACGAGGGCTTGTAAACTATGCTTGTAACTAACCAATCCTAGATGTCATCATAATTTGTATCCAAGGTCTTACCCCAGCATCCCTCAATATGTCCATCGAGATAGAGCTAGAGTCTGGCTGTCAAAATAAATTACGATACCGCGTCCTCCCCCTGATGCCCTACAACATACTTGTCACACCCCAATTCTGGACTAACCAGTGGTGTGATGAGCCATTATGTGAACCAACGGTTCAAATCAGGATTTCGTATAGGCCATGCCCACCTGGTTAAACCAAGTACATTCCACAATAATAATAAAAATAAATAACAATAGCGGTAGTCTTTATTAATAATGAACGGAGTAACTAACAGTGATAATAAATAATTAAATCTAATTATTCTAAATGACTCAAGACATAAAGTAAAATAATCAATTACATGTTCCAGTACTCAAGAATAACTAAACTAATAAAAAACACATTGATTGCATTCGCATGACGGGTCATGCACTTCCTCCATCAGTTCCCTGTCCATAGCCCTTACGTGTCCATACATCGACACGTTCATATAATCTTTTACAGTGGGACCTGCATCAACAACTAAAAATATTCGATGTCGAAAGGGTGAGCACACATCACGCCTCAGTGAGCAAACAAAACAATATGCAACTATATGCATGCATTTAATTCATATCTTTGGTCTGATTTTAAGTTTGCAATGTGCTATAAAAAGGATTGATGACCATCGCACCTCTATACACGGGTGTGTAAGCCCACCCAATGGATCAAACACCATTGTCGTCCATGTCACACCCCAATTCCACACTCTTCAGAATGGTGTGATGAACCGCTAGCAAACCAATAGTTCAACCAGGATCTCGGACAGACGATATCTATTTTATCTAAACCTCATACATCCACATTCATAATCAGAATAATACACAATAGCGAATGTCACACCCCAATTCCGCACATTTCAGAATGGTGTGATGAACCACTAAATAACCAACGGTTCAACCAGGATCTCAAATAGGCTATCCCCGCGTTACCTGAACCTTCATATACTCACCATCATAATCAGAGTAAATACACAATAGCGGAAGTCTTATAAATAAATGAACTGAGAACTAAATGGTATTCATAAATAATAGCAAATTATTCTGTGTTCAAACTGAGACATAAATAATTAAGTACCAAATACATGTCTTATAAATCCAATAAAGAAACCTATAAAAACATCTAGTCGAATACACACGAGTTGCACTCGCAAGAGGAGTCGTGTGTATCGTCTTCAGCTTCAACTTCCATAGCTGCTACATTCCCATACGCTGACGCGTTCATAAAATCTTCAACTGTATAACTTGCATCATCAACTAAAAATATTCGACGTCGAGGGGTGAGAACACAACACGGCTCAGTGAGTAGCCAAAACAATGCAACATTACATATGCATGCAAAAAGTCAATTCATATCTTTGGTCTTAGTTTATAGTTTGCAATGTGCAATAGAAAGGTTGGGTGGTCAAAGGTTAACGTTTATTGACACCGCCTCTATACACAGGGTGTGGAAGCCCGCCCGAAGGTTAACGTTTATCGTCGTCCCCATCCACCCTACCATAACATTATACAACAAAGATTAACGTTTATTGCTATATAATGCTATACCAACACGTAAGCCCCTGTTAGCGAGGGCTTGCAAACTGGGCTCGCTACTAACCAATCCTAATGCCAAACAGTGTATCCAAGGCCTCACCCCAACATCCCTCGGAACATCCATAGAGATAGAGCTAAGGCCCCCGGTAGAGTCGAGACTACAAGGACCGAGACCACCTCCCCGATACTCTACGACAAAATAGTTTCCGCTAAGGTAATGGCGATACGACGATGCCAATGCACAAGACTTGAGTTAGAGATAGAGCTAAAGTGCTGAGACCCGCCAAAGGTTAACGTTTATTGACGTTCTCATCACACCTCCCCTGATACTCGCTCGCATCAAACACATCATCCACACACATACAAGCACATGCCTATTCCTATCATCATCATCATCATCATGTTATAAACAATAAAATAAATATGCATGAACAAGTAATAGAAATATTGGATGGCATGTTGTATGCACATTACAAACATATTCGCATAGAATCAAACATGGCATATGACTCAAGAAATAGAAAACAGTTTATTATTAACCAATTTAGTTTGGGGTTAAGGTTCCTCACCTTAGCTTGCTAAAAGATACTTTTCCAAGCTTTAGAATCACCGTTATAACGTAATTATATTGCTAGCAAACCTAACCAAGTCGATAGAATTTAATTAGAATTAATTCAGAATTTAAAAACCATTCTGTCAACTGAGGGTCGATGCTAGGGTCGATGCTAGGGTCGATAGGTCTATCGACCCTCCCTCCATTCTGAACTTCCCGAATGCTGAGGGTCGATGGTCAGAAACACCTAGGGTCAGATGGCCTATCGACCCTCGGTGCGACCCTTGGTGCACTCTGGTCCAATTTCCACTTTTAAATCCATTCTTCGTGTTTGGGTCCTATGGCTTACTTCCTACATTCATTCAACAGTCATTCCATGGTCTAGAACCATGTATAATCCATCTAAATAGTTTTCGTGCATCCTCTTATGGTTTTCCATGAAAACCTAACCATGGATGGATGGTTTGGGTTTCTCCGAAATCCTACACTCAACCATATCTAACCTAAGGTCTGTAGAAACTCATGGAATTAGTATCCATACCTGAGAAGATTATTTTTCTATGTAAATTCTTCTCCTTTTTACTAAGCCTTCTTCCTAGCCTCCTTTCTTCTTCTTTTCCTTCTTCTCTCTTTCTCTCAATTCAATTAGGGTTGTGAAAGGAGTGAAAGTGGCTTAGGGACGTCCTTTAAATAGACTAGGAATGTCCTATAATAATCCCATTGAGATTTGGAAAGAATCCCAACCGAAAATTAGGAAATTTCCTAATTTCAGTTTCGTCAGAAACCAAGGGTCGATGGGAGGGTCGATGATCCCGTCGACCCTAGGGTCTTAAGCTGTCCGACCCCTCCCTTCAAAACCGAGGGTCCGACTTTCCGTTTTGGGAGGTCCGACCCTGCTTAGCTGGGTGTGCGACCCTCCCCTAGAATTAAGTGTTTTTGGGTCGATTTTATACCTGGGATCTCGATCTCCTTCATGCCCTTGGTCCATTTGACTCGACCATGATGGGTAAACCTGGTTCAAGGTGGTAAGACCGGGTTAGTTTGACACGGGTCTCACAACTCCCCCCAACTTATAAAAATTTCGTCCTCGAAATTGTACGTACCTTCTGAATCAAACAAGTCAGGGTATTGCTTTCTCATAGCATTTTCTTCTTCCCATGTAACCTCTTCCATGTCTCTACTTTTCCATGTGACCTTAACATAGTAAATATCTCTGTTACGTCGACATTGAACCTTTCGACTAGTAATTTCTGTTGGTGTTACTTCAAATGTCAAATCATCAGTCAATTCCGGCAAATCTACTGTCAAAACATGTGTTGGGTCTTTGACATACTTCTTCAATAAGGATATGTGAAATACGTCATGCACACTTGACATAGATGGTGGTAGTGCTAACCGATAAGCTACTTTTCCACGCTTAGCCGGAATCTCATATGGCTCGACATATCTTGGACTTAGTTTTCCTTTTCGTCCGAACCTCTTCAATCCTCGCATAGGCGATACCTTCGGGAAATACCTTATCACCTACGGCGAACTCTAGCTCTCTGCGTCGAGTATCTGCGTATTGCTTCTGACGGCTCTGAGCTACTCTTACTCTTTCTTTGATGATGTCGACCACTCGACAAGTCTCTTCAACAAATTCCGGTCCAACAATACTACGTTCTCCAACTTCATTCCAAAACAAGGGAGTTCGACACTTCCTGCCATACAGTGCTTCATAAGGTGACATCTGTATGGTAGCCTGATAGCTTTTGTTATAAGCGAACTCGATCAGTGGTAACTTTTCGTCCCATGATCCTTTGAAATCAATCACACATGCTCGTAGCATATCTTCTAAAATCTGGATTGTACGCTCCGACCGTCCGTGCGTGCGTGGGTGGAATGCGATCGAACTTCAATGTTGTACCCATAGCCTTTTGCAGTCCTTCCCAAAATTTGGAAGTAAATCGTGGATCTCTATCGGACACAATGCTTTTTGGAACACCATGTAACCGAACAATATTATCCACATACAGCTTTGCTAACCTTTCCAGTGTATACTGGGTCGTATCGGTATGAAGCGAGCTGTCTTAGTCAGACGGTCCACAATCACCCAAACTGCGTCAACTACTCGAGGTGTCAATGGTAGTCCCGTGACGAAGTCCATAGTGATGCAGTCCCATTTCCATGCCGGTTCCGGTAATGGTGTAATGGTCCCCGCGGGTCTTTGTCGTTCCGCCTTTACCTTCTGACAATTTAGGCATTGAGACACGAACTTAGCTATATCTGTTTTCATTCCCCTCTACCAATACAGTTTCTTTAGATCATGATACATTTTTGTGCTTCTAGGATGTATCGAATAAATGGTGGTATGGGCTTCCTTCATCAGTCGGTGTCTAATGTCCATATTTTCTGTTTCAGGTACACATATTCTTCCTTTATATCTCAGTACCTTTTTGTCATCCAAGGTGAACTCAGGGTTAATCCTACCTTTCTCGATATCTTCTTGTACTATTTTCAGATAAGGATCTGCTTTGATAGCTGTCTTCACTTCGTCCACTATATCCGGTATAATCTTCAATGCCGCAAACATATTCAAAAACCGATGAATAAACCCTTGGTTGGCTGATCCATCCGTTGTATCTATCACATATTGTTCGTTGCCATGATTGAACACCATTCCGTTGGTATACATTGCTGCAGTCGTGCTAGTTTCTCCTTGAGATTTTATCATTGCTTTTCTTCTCAATGCATCTGCTACTACGTTCGCTTTTCCCGGATGATACTAGATATCACAATCATAGTCTTTCAATAGTTCCAGCCATCTTCTTTGTCTCATATTTAACTCCTTCTGATTAAATAAATAAGTAAGACTTTTATGGTCGGACTTAATCTGAAATTTCTCTCCGTATAGGTAGTGTCTCCATATCTTGACAGCATGTACTACCGTCGCTAACTCCAAATCATGAGTGGGGTAATTCTTCTCATGTACCTTCAACTGTCTCGATGCATACGCAACCACTTGCTCTCCTTGCATAAGCACACATCCTAATCCCAATCCCGATGCATCAGTGTATAAGGTAAATGTCTGTCCTGGAACGGGAATGGTCAAAATTGGGGCGGATATCAATCTGGTCTTCAGTGTTTGAAAATTCTTTTCACACTTATCCGTCCATACAAACTTTTCTCCTTTCTTGGTCAAACTGGTGAGAGGTACGGCAATCCGAGAATAGTCTTCTACGAATCTCCGATAATAACCAACTAGACCCAGAAAACTTCTAATTTCTGAAACACTCTTTGGTGCTTCCCACTTCACAATAGCCTCGATCTTACTAGGGTCCACTTTGATTCCTTCAGCAGATACTACATGGCCTAAAAAGGCGACTTCACTTAGCCAAAACTCACACTTCGAAAATTTGGCGTATAGCTTCTCTTTCGTTAAACGCTGTAGGGCTGCGTTTAGGTTCTTAACATGGGTTTCCTTGTCTTTGGAGTACACCAATATGTCATCAATAAATACTATAACCGACGTATCCAACATATCGTGGAAAACCCGGTTCATAAGTTTCATGAATGTTTCCGGTGCATTAGTTAATCCGAAGGACATCACTAAGAACTCATAATGTCCGTATCTTGTGAAAGCTGTCTTCGGAATGTCACCTTCTTTAATCTTCAGTTGATGATAGCCTGATCGAAGATCGATCTTTGAGAATACCTTCGCTCCTTGTAACTGATCGAACAAGTCATCGATCCTGGGTAGTGGATATCGATTCTTGATTGTTAGCTTATTCAACTCTCGATAGTCGATACATAATCGAACACTACCATCCTTCTTCTTTACGAACAACACCGGTGCTCCCCATGGAGATATACTGGGTCTAATATAACCCTTATCCAGCAGTTCTTGTAATTGCACCTTTTAATTCCTTCAGTTCAGTAGGAGCCATTCTATAAGGTGCTTTTGATACTGGTGCGGCTCCAGGTATTAGGTCTATTACAAACTCCGTGGCACAGTCGGACCGTAATCCGGGTAGTTCCTCCGAAAATACATCAGGAAAGTCTCGCACGACATCAATATCTTCCATTCGTGGCACGTCCTTGGTTAGGTCGACCACTGATACTAGATATCCGACCGCTCCTTTCTCAAGGCACTTCTTAGCCTTTAATGCTGAGAGTATGAGCTTGCGTCTCCTGGGAAGTTTGGTTCCCGAGAAACTGAATTCTGCTCCTTCTTTGTCTTTAAACGTTAGCTTCTTCTTGGCGCATAACAGATTTGCAGAATGCCGAGCTAACCAGTCCATTCCTAAGATGACGTCAAAGTCTGCCATTTCAAGTTGTATTAAGGTTGCATCCAAGGTCTGCTCTCCAATGAGAACTGGACATGGTCCATAACCTTTCTCTAATTCCACTTCTAATCCCATCGGTGACCGTACAAGTAATTTGTAGTTTAATGTTTTGATGGGCAGATTGGTCTTCTTTCCAAACGACACAGATATAAACGAATGAGTAGCTCCTGAATCAAAGATTACTCTGGCGGGTACGCCATTGATAGGTACGATACCTGTGATTCGTTTTTACTTAGTCTACATGCTCAATCAATTCTAATTATAGCCTTACAAGTTTCGGTCATAACTGTGACCACATCGGGCGATGCGGCAGCATCCTCTGATGTAACGGCATATACCCGTCCTTGATGTAGTTGCTTCTTGGGTTTTGGGCATTCTCTTGCCATATGCCCTGGTTGGTTGCAGTTATAGCACTTCGGGGCTTCAAAATTTGACTTTGGCTGTGGTTGAGCTGCGGAAGTAGACTTTGGTGCAGTTGGATAACTCTGAGGACGAAAAAGTTTATACGTCCTATTATTGCCTCCATTATAGGAGTTTCCGGCTGGTCTCTTGATGCCTCTGTTCTGGGAGAAATAGCTCTCCTTCTGGCTCGATTCAATTATTCGAGCAATTTGGACAGCTTCGTTGTAAATCTTCTTTTCTAAACCCAGAACATTTTCTCTTATGCTTCCTCTTAGTCCCGCGACGAATCTACGAGTTTTGGTATCTTCTTCTTGCATGCTAGCCGGTGCGAAGAAAAATAGTTCTTCGTAGCGCTGTTGATATGCGTCTACGGTCATCTGTCCCTGGTACAAACTCAGGAACTCTTTCTCCATTGAGTCTCTGAAGCTTCTCGGGAAATACTTCTCGAAGAATGCTTCTTTATATATAGCCCATGTCAGTAGGGCGTGCTTGGTTAATAAGTATGTCTTTGTAGATTTTCACCAATGGTGTGCGTCGCCTTTGAGCATGAAGGTGGCGCATAACACTTTTTCTTCATCAGTGATGGTCATCATAAGGAAGTTCCTTTCCATCTCGTCTATCCAGTGTGCTGGCCACAGTGGATCAGACGGCTTGCCATTGAATTCTCTCGGTTTCATTTTCAAAAATCTCTCCACTAGTCGGGAGTGATCCAGTTGATTTTGGTATGCCCCAAACATAGGGGGTGGATACTGATAGTTCCCTTGGGCTGCTTCTGGGACTTGCACTGGAATTGGTGTAGTCGGTTGTTGAGGTGTCTGTTGAGCTGGGTGGTTACCCACTGGTGCTGCACTAGCTTGTCCAGTGTGCATGGCTGCAGCCTGAGTGGCTTGAAACATAACTCCCATCGCAACCTGCATTTGAGCTTGTGCATGTTGCATTTGTTGTAGCCGTTGTGCGATTCATCACCACTGTTGTTAGCTCTGGTGGTGGTGGTGGCAAATTTATAGGGTTTGCCGGCTCGGGATTACCCTGTGCATAATTGTTCTCTTGACTAGTCTCATCCGCCGGTGGTGGTGGTGGGACTGTGTTTCGGGTCTGTCGGGTCACTCTACGGCCAGACATAATTCCTTTCGGTGATTGTCGGTGCCTGAAAATTCATCAAGGTAGGTTAGAATTCATTTATACTTCATGTAGGCACGCTAACCGATATAAAATTTAAAATCTCCAATTCATTCTGGAATAAATACTGTCTTTTCTATGTAGGGTCGATGGTGAGGGTCGCTGGTGTGTCCGACCCTTGGTATCCGACCCTGGGAATGACCTGTTCTTCCCGAGAGCTAAGGGTCGATGCGAGGGTCGATGGGTGTCTGACCCTCAGTCCGACCCTCGATTTTCTGTCAGATTCCCGAGAGCCGAGGGTCAATTGGAGGGTCGATGGTGTCAGTCGAATTGTCCGACCCTCGGACCAAAAATCAGATTTTTAAGATCCGATTCTGGGTCAATTCTCACTATTCCTCCTCCGTTTCGACTCGTCTCTACTCTCCGAGTTGCTACAGTGCTACTTCACTATTGTGGATCGTTCTTAGTCCGAGTTTCGACATCCACATCACCTCTACAGGTAAAATTTCCCAACTTTCCCTGTTTTTATGTTTTTATTTCTAGGTTTTTGCTCATTTAGCTCGTATTTTCCAAATTAAACTTTTTCCAACCGTAAAAATTCGATTTTTATTGGGGGCTTTTGTTGTTGGGGTCTTGAGGAACGAAAGCCCTCAAAAATTTTTGAGTTTCATCGGTTGGTTATCGAGAAACTTAAATTTTTCTTTTTTTGCCCTAATTTATCAAAATTTTTGATTTTTCTTGAATTTCTTCAAATTGGACATCGTCAGTTAAAATTTCCTACTGCATGTGGGTTGTAGGATATGTTTAAACCTTCGTAAGTTCTTATGCCCACTTATATAGTGTGGAATGGGCTTCTATTTTAAAATTTTTGGATTTTTATCCTATTAACTCCTTATTTCTTTTCTCCTTCTTATTTTTGCAGATACTATGGCCCGTACCAAAGTGCCAAGATTGCGTGATCCACTTCGCTTCCGTTCGAACGAAGCCGAGGCACAGTATGCTGACTACGCCCGTAAGAAAGTGGAAGGGGGTCGCATGGTGAACTTGGCTGAGCTAGCCTTGTTCAATGTAGAGGGAGCATTCGGTGATATGGGGTGGCTCCCTGTCATCACATACGACGCGTGCACCTGTCCAGATTTGGTGCGCCAGTTCTATTGTAATCTCCAGGTGGTGGGGAATTACAATGACGTTGAGCACGGTCAGGAGTTGCGCATCACTAGTTACGTCAAGGGGGTGCACATCTCCTTTGATTATCGACAGCTGGCCGATCTGTTGGGCATTGCCTATGATGGCCCCATGGTGTACTGTGCGCCGGGAGAGCCACAGTTTGTTGAGATGGAGATGAGAGCAGAGATCGACAACCAGTTGCTCCGTCCCGATAGATGGCAGATGAGAGCTTGCTACTTGCGTCCAGCTCCACGGGTCTTCTGCAAGATTATCCAGCATAATCTGATCCCGCAGAGTGGGCACTATGAGAGGGTGTCTTAGCTGACCCAGTTCTTGATCTACCGCATCTGCACTCGTCAGTCGGTCTGCCTTCCTTACATCATCATGCGGACGATGATTAGTGCTACCTTGTCCGGTCATAGGGGAAACCTACCCTACGGACGCATGATTACAGTGTTACTGACCCGTCTGGGGGTGGATCTGGTGGATGAGAAGATTCAGGAGAAAACCTTCTCGTCACCTCTAGATTGGGAGGCTATCTGCAAGATGGGGCTGCGAGATGCGGAGGTTAGTGATGAGGAGAGGAACACGATGGTGCGCCCTCACACTCGGGTTGAGATGGTCGATGCTGAGGCTGCTGCTAGGGCTCGTGGGGATCCGATCGACGATGATCGCTTATATATGGATGTCGATGTGATACCACCGCCATCACCCACGCATGCGTATAGGGCTGGTACTTCTACTGCGGTGGCTTCGGTACCCGAGACCAGTCCTTCTCATGATGCTGGTCCTTCACGCCCACCTTCTGATATGATGGAGATATTGCGTGAAATCAGAGAGACTCAGCGCAGATCGGACCTGAGGATGGAGGAGTTGCTAGATGCTCAGCGCATGAGAGTGGATGAGCTGTTGGCTGCTCAGCACACATCTGAGGCGCGGATAGGTGAGCTCATGGAGATCCAGCGTGCGACTGACAGGAGAGTAGCCGATCTCACAGCTAGTCTACAAACGACCAAGACTCAGATAGCCTGGTTGACTAGAGTCTATGCTGAGGACTACGACAGAGATCGTGAGGCTCCACCTCCTCCTTCACCTCCAGCTTCCTGATTGTACTTTCCTTTTCCTTGTACTACAGAGTAACTGTCCGGGTTGTGGACTGTACTCTGTTCTAGATATATATTTACTCTTTGTTTCGCTCTCATTGTATATCAACTTGTTTCTCCTTTCAATAGATGTATTATACTTTTTTTTAAATTTGGTCTCAACATCACTTGTGCTTATAATGCGTTAATATTACTATTTTTATTTTATCCTATCTCAGTTCACTATTGCTGTGAATGTATGATAGTTCAGCGGGCAAGGCCTGAGATGCTCTGATACCAAGTTGTCACACCCCAATTCCGCACATTTCAGAATGGTGTGATGAACCGCTAAATAACCAACGGTTTAACCAGGATCTCAAATAGGCTATCCCCGCATTACCTGAACCTTCATATACTCACCATCATAATCAGAGTAAATACACAATAGCGAAAGTCTTATAAATAAATGAACTGAGAACTAAATGGTATTCATAAATAATAGCAAATTATTCTGTGTTCAAACTGAGACATAAATAATTAAGTACCAAATACATGTCTTATAAATCCAATAAAAAAACCTATAAAAACATCTAGTCGAATACACACGAGTTGCACTCGCAAGAGGAGTCGTGTGTATCGTCTTCAGCTCCAACTTCCATAGCTGCTACATTCCCATACGCTGACGCGTTCATAAAATCTTCAACTGTATAACTTGCATCATCAACTAAAAATATTCGACGTCGAGGGGTGAGCACACAACACGGCTCAGTGAGTAGCCAAAACAATGCAACATTACATATGCATGCAAAAAGTCAATTCATATCTTTGGTCTTAGTTTATAGTTTGCAATGTGTCATTGAAAGGTTGGGTGGTCAAAGGTTAACGTTTATTGACACCGCCTCTATACACAGGGTGTGGAAGCCCGTCCGAAGGTTAATGTTTATCGTCGTCCCCATCCACCCTACCATAACATTATACAACAAAGGTTAACGTTTATTGCTATATAATGCTATACCAACACGTAAGCCCCTGTTAGCGAGGGCTTGCAACCGGGCTCGCTACTAACCAATCCTAATGCCAAACAAGTGTATCCAAGGCCTCACCCCAAAGATCCCTCGAACATCCATAGAGATAGAGCTAAGGCCCCCCGATAGAGTCAGAGACTACAAGGACCGAGACCACCTCCCCTGATACTCTACGACATAATAGTTCTGCTAAGGTAATGGCGATACGACGATGCCAATGCACAAGACTTGAGTTAGAGATAGAGCTAAAGTGCTGAGACCCGCCAAAGGTTAACGTTTATTGACGTTCTCATCACACCTCCCCTGATACTCGCTCGCATCAAACACATCAACCACACACATACAAGCACATGCCTATTCCTATCATCATCATCATCATCATGTTATAAACAATAAAATAAATATGCATGAACAAGTAATAGAAATATTGGATGGCATGCTGTATGCACATTACAAACATATTCGCATAGAATCAAACATGGCATAGGACTCAAGAAATAGAAAACAGTTTATTATTAACCAATTTAGTTTGGGGTTAAGGTTCCTCACCTTAGCTTGCTAAAAGATACTTTTCCAAGCTTTAGAATTACCGTTATAACGTAATTATATTGCTAGCAAACCTAACCAAGTCGATAGAATTTAATTAGAATTAATTCAGAATTTAAAAACCATTCTGTCAATTGAGGGTCGATGCTAGGGTCGATGGGTCTATCGACCCTCCCTCCATTCTGAACTTTCCGAATGCTGAGGGTCGATGGTCAGAAACACCTAGGGTCGGATGGCCTATCGACCCTCGGTGCGACCCTTGGTGCACTCTGGTCCAATTTCCACTTTTAAATCCATTCTTCGTGTTTGGGTCCTATGGCTTACTTCCTACATTCATTCAACAGTCATTCCATGGTCTAGAACCATGTATAATCTATCTAAATAGTTTTCGTGCATCCTCTTATGGTTTTCCATGAAAACCTAACCATGGATGGATGGTTTGGGTTTCTCCAAAATCCTACACTCAACCATATCTAACCTAAGGTCTGTAGAAACTCATGGAATTAGTATCCATACCTGAGAAGATTACTTTTCTCTGCAAATTCTTCTCCTTTTTGCTAAGCCTTCTTCCTAGCCTCCTTTCTTCCTCTTTTCCTTTTTCTCTCTTTCCCTCAATTCAATTAGGGTTGTGAAAGGAGTGAAAGTGGCTTAGGGACGTCCTTTAAATAGACTAGGAATGTCCTATAATAATCCCATTGAGATTTGGAAAGAATCCCAACCGAAAATTAGAAAATTTCCTAATTTCAGTTTCGTCAGAAACCGAGGGTCGATGGGAGGGTCGATGATCCCGTCGACCCTAGGGTCTTAAGCTGTCCGACCCTCCCTTCAAAACTGAGGGTCTGACTTTCTGTTTTGGGAGGTCCGACCCTGCTTAGCTGGGTGTGCGACCCTCCCCTAGAATTAAGTGTTTTTGGGTCGATTTTATACCTGGGATCTCGATCTCCTTCATGCCCTTGGTCCATTTGACTCGACCATGATGGGTAAACCTGGTTCAAGGTGGTAAGACCGGGTTAGTTTGACACGGGTCTCACAGCGAAAGTCTTATAGTAAAATGAACTGAGGATCTACTGTGATATTAATATTTAAATAGTAAATTATTCTGTATCAACTAAGACATAAATAAATATCAAATACATGTCTTTACTAAATCCAAATAATGAAAATAAAATCTAATCGAATACACATGAGTTGCACTCGCAAGAGGAGTCATGCGTATCCACTTCATCTTCAACATCCATCGCCGTCATGTGCCCGTACACTGGAGCATTGACATAATCTCCGACGGTAGTACCTGCATGTCACACCCCAATTCCGTACTATTCAGAATGGTGTGATGAACTGCTAATAAACCAACGGTTCAACCAGGATCTCGAGTAGGCTATATCCGTGTTATCTAAACTCCATACATCCATAATCATAATCAAAGTAAATACACAATAGCGGGAGTTTTATAATAAAATGAACTGAGAATCTACTGTGATATTAATATTTAAATAACAAATTATTCTGTATCAACTGAGACATAAATAGATATCAAATACATGTCTTTAATAAATCCAAATAAAGAAAACTAGAAAAATATCTAATCGAATACACATGAGTTGCACTCGCAAGAGGAGTCATGTGTATCCACTTCAGCTTCAAACTCCATCGCTGCTACGTTCCCGTACGCTGGAGCATTTATATATTCTTCAACTGTGAAACCTGCATCATCAACTAAAAATATTCGACGTCGAGGGGTGAGCACACATCACGGCTCAGTGAGCAAACAAAACAATGCAACAGTACATATGCATGCAATCAATTCATATCTTTGGTCTGGTTTATAGTTTGCAATATACAATAGAAAGGTTTAGGTAGTCAAAGGTAACGTTTATTGACCCCGCCTCTATACACAAGTGTGTGACGCCACCCGAAGATAACGTTTATCATCGACTCACAAGCACCCAATCATGAACATTATATAACAAAGGTTAACGTTTATTGCTATATAGTGTCATACCAACACGTAAGCCCCTGTTGGCGAGGGCTGCAAATTGGGCTCGCAACTAACCAATCCTAATGCCAAAAAGTGTATCCAAGGCCTCACCCCAGCATCCCTCAGAATGTCCATAGAGATAGAGCTAAGACCCCCCGGTAGAGTCAGATACTACAAGGACTGAGACCACCTTCCCTGATACTCCACGACATAATAGCTTTACTAAAGTAATGGCGATATGACGATGCTAATGCACAAGACTTGAGTTAGAGATAGAGCTAAAGTGCTGAGACCTGCCAAAGGTTAACGTTTATTGACGTTCTCATCACACCTCCCCTGCTACTCGCTCGCATCAAGTACAACAACCACACACATACAATCATATGCCTATTCATATCATCATCATCATCATCATGTTAAAAACCATAAAGTAAATATGCATGAACAAGTAATAGAAATATTGGATGACATGTTGTATGCACATTACAAACATAGTCGCATAGAATCAAGAATGGCATTGGACTCAAGAAAATAGAAAACAGTTTGTTATTAATCAATTAGTTTAGAGTTCTGTTTCCTCACCTTAGCTTGCTAATAGATACTTTTCCAAGCTTTAGATTCACCTTTATATTGCTATTATATTGCTAGAAGACCTAACAAAGTCGATAAAATTTAATTAGAATTTATTCTAATTTTTAAAACCATTCTATTAACTGAGGGTCGGAGGTAGGGTCGGAGTCCTGATCGACCCTGGGTGCGACCCCTCCCCAATCTGGACTTCCCGAACACTGAGGGTCGATACTCAGGATCACCTAGGGTCGGATGGTCATCGACCCTCTGTGCGACCCTCGATGTATTTTGGTCAATTTCCCTCTTTTAGTCCATTCTTCGTGTTTGGGGTCCTATGGCTTGCTCTTACAGTCCATTCAACATTCACCCCATGGTCTAGAATCATGAAGCATCCACCTATATAGCTTTCGTATATTCTCCCATAGTTTTCCATGAAAACCTAACCATAGATTGATGGTTTGGGTTTCGCCGAGATCACGTTCTCTTCATTATCTAATCTAAGGTCTGTAGAAACTCATGGAATTATTATTCATACCTGAGAAGATTACTCCTTCTCTGCAACTCTTCTTGTTTTGGCTTTTTTCTCTTCCTTGCTTCTCTTCTTCTCATTTTCCTTCTCTTCTCTTTCTCTCAATTCAATTAGGGTTGTAAAAGGAGTGAAAGAGGCTTAGGGACGTCCTTTAAATAGAGTAGGAACATCCTAAAATAAGTCTCTTTGAGATTAGGAAATAATCCAAATCGAAAATTAGGAAATTTCCTAATTTCAGTTTCGGCGGCAACTGAGGGTCGATGGGAGGGTCGATGATCCCGTCGACCCTAGGTTTTCTAAGTTGTCCGACCCTCCCTTCAAAACTGAAGGTCTGACTTTCTGTCTTGGGGGGTCCGACCCTCCTTGGCTGGGTATGCGACCCTCCCCTTAAATTAAGTGTTTTAGGGTCGATTTGATACATGGGATCTCGATCTCCTTCACGCCCTTGGTCCATTTGACTAGACCATGATGGGTAAACCTGGTTTAAGGTGATAAGACCGGGTTAGATTGACACGGGTCTTACACTGCATCATCAACTAAAAATATTCGACGTCGAGGGGGTGAGCACACATCATGGCTCAGTGAGCAAACAAAACAATGCAATAATACATATGCATGCAATCAATTCATACCTTTGGTCTAGTTTAAAGTTTGCAATATGCAATAGAAAGGTTTGGGTGGTCAAAGGTCAACGTTTATTGACCCCGCCTCTATACACAAGTGTGTGACGCCGTCCGAAGGTAACGTTTATCGTCGACTCACAAGCACCCAATTCATGAACATTGTACAACAAAGGTTAACGTTTATTGCTGTACAGTGTCATACCAACACGTAAGCCCCTGTTGGTGAGAGCTTGCAAACTGGGCTCGCAACTAACCAATCCTAATGCCAAACAGTGTATCCAAGGCCTCACCCCAGCATCCCTCAGAACGTCCATAGAGATAGAGCTAAGGCCCCCAGGTAGAGTCAGAGACTACAAGGACCGAGACCACCTCC
Source organism: Protea cynaroides (assembly GCA_028583415.1). NCBI lineage: Eukaryota > Viridiplantae > Streptophyta > Magnoliopsida > Proteales > Proteaceae > Protea > Protea cynaroides. The sequence continues at coordinate 44,676,578 of CM053269.1, read as the reverse complement.
CCTGATACTCTACGACGTAATAGTTCTGCTAAAGTAATGATGCTAATGCACAAGCCTTGAGTTAGAGATAGAGCTAAAGTGCTGAGACCCGCCAAAGGTTAACGTTTATTGACGTCCCCATCACACCTCCCCTGATACTCGCTCGCATCAAGTACACCAACCACACACATACATTCACATGCCTATTCCTATCATCATCATCATCATCATGTTATAAATAATAAAATAAATATGCATGAACAAATAATAGAAATATTGGATGACATGTTGTATGCACATTACAAACATATTCGCATAGAATCAGGCATAGCATTGGACTCAAGAAAATAAAAGAGTTTGTTATTAACCAATTAGTTTTTAGGTCTTGTTTCTTCACCTTAGCTTGTTAGTGGATCCTCTTTCAAGCTTTAAAATCACCTTTATATTGTTATTATATTGCTAGAAGACCTAACAAAGTCAGTAGAATTTAATTAGAATTAATTCTGAATTTAAAAACCATGCTGTTAACTGGGGTCGGAGCTAGGGTCGGAGTCTTGATCGACCCTGGGTGCGACCACCCCTATTCTGGGCTTCCCGAACATTGGGGGTCGATGCTCAGGGTCTGGTAGGGTCGATTGGCCATCGACCCCCCATGCGACCCCCTGTGGGTTTTGTCGATTTTTCTTCCTTCAATCCATTCTTCGTGTTTGGGGTCCTATGGCTTGCTCTTACAGTCCATTCCACACATGTTCTATGGCCTAAAACCACGATTCATTCACCTATATGGCTTTCATGATTTCCCCCATGGTTTTTCCTGAAAACCTAACAATGGGTTGATGGTTTGGGTTTCTCCGAGATCATACTCTCTTCATTATCTACCCTAAGGTCTTTAGAAACTCATGGAAATAGTATCCATACCTGAGAAGAATACTCCTTCTCTGCAACTCTTCTCCTTTTGCCTTCTTCTCTTCTTTCTTTATCTTCTTCTTCTCTTCCTTCTCTTCTCTTTCTCTCAATTCAATTAGGGTTGTAAAAGGAGTGAAAGAGGCTTAGGGACGTCCTATTTATAGAGTAGAAACTCCTAAAATAAGTTCCATTGAGATTAGGAAGAAATCCCATTGAAATTAGGAAAGTTTCCTAGTTTCAGTTTTTACCGAGTACCGGGGGTCGATAGGGGGGTCGGAGATCCCGTCGACCCCTGGTCCTTAAAGTGTCTGACCCCCCATATAAAACGAGGGGTCTGACTTCTATACTGGGGGGGGGGGGTCCGACCCTCCCTTGCTGGGTATGCGATCCTCCCCTTATTTTAAGTGTTTTTGGGTCAATTTAATACCTGGGATCGTGATCTCCTTCACGCACTTGGTCCATTTGGCTCAACTATGATGGGTAGACCTGGTTCAAGGTGGTAAGACCGAGTTAGTTTGATACGGGTCTTACAACTCCCCCCTACTTATAAAAATTTCTTCCCCGAAATTGTTCATACCTTCTGAGTCAAATAAATGAGGGTATTGCTTTCGCATAGCATTCTCTTCTTCCCATGTAATTTCTTCCATGTCTCTATTTCTCCAAGTGACCTTAACATAATAGATATCTTGATTGCGTAGTCGTTGAACCTTTCGGCTGGTGATTTCAGTTGGTGTTACTTCAAAGGTCAAATCATCAGTCAAATCAGGTAGATCTACTGTCAGAACGTGCGTTGGATCCTTGACATACTTTTTCAATAAGGAAATATGAAATACGTCATGCACACTTGACATAGATGGTGGTAGTGCTAACTGGTAAGCCACTTTCCCACGCTTAGTTAGAATCTCATATGGTCCAACATATCTTGGACTTAGTTTCCCTTTTTGTCCGAACAGTTTCAAACCTCGCATAGGCGATACCTTCAAGAATACTTTATCACCCACGACGAATTCAAGATCTCTGCGTCGAGTATCTGCATATTGCTTCTGACGATTCTGGGCTGTTCTCACTCTTTCCTTGATAATGTCGACCACTCGACAAGTCTCTTTAACAAATTCCGGTCCAACAATACTACATTCCCCAACTTCATTCCAATACAACGGGGTTCGACACTTTCTGCCATACAGTGCTTCATAGGGTGACATCTGTATGGTAGCCTGATAGCTGTTGTTATAAGCGAACTCGATCAGTGGTAACTTTTCATCCCATGATCCTTTAAAATCAATTACACATGCTCGTAGCATATCTTCTAGAATCTGAATTGTACGCTCTGACTGTCTATCTGTTTGTGGATGGAATGCAGTACTAAACTTCAATGTTGTACCCATAGCCTTTTGCAATCCTTCCCAAAACTTGGAAGTAAATCGTGGATCTCTATCGGACACAATGCTCTCTGGTACACTGTGTAATCGAACAATATTATCCACATACAGCTTTGCTAACCTTTCTAGTGTGTACTGAGGTCGTATCGATATAAAGCGAGCTGTTTTGGTCAGGCGGTCTACAATCACCCAAACTACGTCAACTACTCGAGGAGTCAATGGTAACCCTGTGACGAAGTCCATAGTGATGCAGTCCCATTTCCATGCTGGTTCCGGTAACGGCTGTAACAGTCCTGCGGGTCTTTGTCGTTCAGCCTTTACTTTCTGACAATTTAGGCATTGAGACACGAACTTAGCTACATCTGCTTTCATTCCTCTCCACCAATATAATTTCTTTATATCATGATACATTTTTATACTTCCAGGGTGTTTCAAATAGATGGTGGTATGGGCTTCTTTCATTAGTCGGTGTCTAATGTCTACACTTTCTGTTTCAGGTACACATATTCTTCCTTTGTATTTCAATACCTTCTCTTCGTCCAAGGTGAACTCAGGGTTAGTCCTACCTTTTTCGATGTCTTCTTGTACCGTTCTCAGGTAAGGGTCTGATTTGATAGCTGCCTTCACTTCACCAATTATATTCGGTATAATCTTCAATCCAACGAACATATTGGAAAACCGATGAATGAACCCTTGGTTGGCTGATCCATCCATTGTATCTATCACATACTGCTCATTGCCGTGATTGAATACCGTTCCAGTAGTACACATTGCTGCATTTGTGCTAATCTCTCCTTGAGATTTTATCATTGCCTTTCTGCTCAACGCATCCGCTACTACATTAGCTTTCCCCGGATGATACTGGATATCACAATCTTAGTCTTTCAATAGTTCCAGTCATCTTCTTTGTCTCATATTCAACTCCTTTTGATTAAATAAATAAGTAAGACTTTTATGGTCCGATTTAATCTGGAACTTCTCTCCGTATAGGTAATGTCTCCATATCTTGACAGCATGTACTACTGCCGCTAACTCCAAATCATGAGTGGGATAATTTTTCTCATGTGTCTTTAACTGTCTTGAGGCATAAGCAATTACTTGTTCTCCTTGCATAAGCACACATCCTAATCCCAGTCCTGACGCATCAGTGTATAGGGTAAATGACTGTCCGGAAACAGGAATAGTCAAAATCGGAGCGGATATCAATCTGGTCTTCAAGGTTTGGAAACTCTCCTCGCATTTATCCGTCTACACAAACTTTTCACCTTTCTTAGTTAGACTGGTGAGAGGTACGGCAATCCGGGAATAATCTTCCACAAATCGCCGATAATAACTAGCGAGACCCAGAAAACTTCTAATTTCTGCAACGCTCTTTGGTGCTTCCCACTTTACAATAGCCTCGATCTTGCTGGGATCCACTTTGATTCCTTCAACGGATACTACATGGCCTAGGAAGGCGACTTCACTTAACCAAAACTCACACTTGGTAAATTTGGCATACATCTTCTCTTTCCTTAAACGCTGTAGAGTGGCGTTTAGATTCTTAATATGGGTTTCCTTGTCCTTGGAATATACCAATATATCATCAATAAATACAATAACCGACGTATCCAACATATCGTGGAAAACCGGTTCATAAGTTCCATGAAAGTTGCTGGTGCGTTTGTTAATCCAAAAGACATGACCAAGAATTCATAATGTCCATATCTGGTCCTGAAAGTTGTCTTAGGAATATCACCTTCTTTAATCTTCAACTGATGATAGCCTGACCGAAGATCGATCTTAGAAAATACTTTTGCTCCTTGCAACTGATTGAATAAGTCATCGATCCGAGGTAGTGGATATCGATTCTTGATTGTCAGTTTATTCAACTCCCGATAGTCGATACATAATCGAACGCTACCGTCCTTCTTCTTTACGAACAATACTAGCGCTCCCCATGGTGATATATTGGGTCGAATATAACCCTTGTCCAGTAGTTCTTGTAGTTGTACTTTCAATTCCTTTAGTTCAGTAGGAGCCATTCGATAAGGTGCTTTTGATACTGGTGCGGCTCCAGGTATAAGATCTATTACAAACTCTATGGCTCGATCGGGTGGTAATCCTGGTAGTACCTCAGAAAATACGTCGGGGTAGTCCCGGATGACATCAATATCTTCCATCCGTGGTACTTCCTTGGTGAGGTCGACCACCGACACTAGATACCCGACTGCTCCTTTCTCAAGGCACTTCTTAGCCTTTAGTGCTGAGAGTATGAGTTTACGTTTACGGGAAAGTTTGGTTCCTGCAAAACTGAATTCTGCTCCTTCTTTGACCTTAAATGTTAGCTTTTTTCGGCGCATAATAGGTTTGCAGAATGTCGAGCTAACCAATCCATTCCCAAGATGACGTCAAAGTTTGCCATCTCAAGTTGGATCAAGGTTGCATCTAAGGTTTTCTCGCCAATGAGAACTGGACATGGCCCATAATCTTTTTCTAATTCCACTTCTAACCCCATTGGTGACCGTACAAGTAGTTTGTAGTCTAATGTTTTGATGGGTAAATTCAACTTTTTTCCAAATGACACAGATATAAAAGAATGAGTAGCTCCTGAGTCGAAGAGTACTCTGGCGGGTATGTCATTTATAGGTACGATACTTGTGACCACATTGGGTGATGCGGCAGCATCCTCGGATGTAACAGCATAAACTCGTCCTTGATGTAGCTGCTTCCTGGGCTTAGGACACTCGCTTGCCATATGCCCCGCTTGGTTGCAGTTAAAACATTTTGGGCCTTCAGTATTTGGCTTTGGCTGTTGTTGAGTTACTGGGGTATTCTTGGGTGCAGCAGTAAAGCCTTGAGCACGGAAGGGTTTGAATGTCTTATTATTCCCTCCGTTATAGGCATTTCCAGCTGGCCTTTTCGTACCTCTATTCTGTGTGAAATAGCTCTCCTTCTGACTCGATTCTATAACTCGAGCAATTTGCACAACTTCATTATATATCTTCTTCTCCAAACCTAGAACATGCTCTCTGATACTCCCTCTAAGCCCCGTGACAAACCTACGGGTCTTAGTGTCTTCTTCTTGCATGCTGAGTGGTGCAAAGAAAAATAGCTCCTCATAACGCTGTTGATATGCATCCACGAACATCTGTCCCTGATATAAACTCAGGAACTCCTTCTCCATAGAATCTTTGAAGCTTCAGGGAAAGTACTTCTCAAAGAAAGCTTCTTTATATATAGCCCAAGTCAATAGGGCGTGCTTGGTTAATAGGTAGGCCCTGGTCGATTTCCACCAATGATGTGCATCACCTTTTAGCATGAAAGTGACACATAATACCTTCTCTTCTTCTGTAATAGTCATCATAAGAAAATTCCTCTCCATCTCGTCGATCCAATGTGCTGGCCATAAAGGATCGGACGGTTTACCGTTAAACTCCTTGGGCTTCATCTTTAAGAATCGCTCAACCAGTCGGGAGTGGTCCATCTGATTCTGAGGGTATGCCCCGAACATAGGTTGTGGATACTGGTAATTAACTTGAACTGCTTCAGGACCTGGTACTGGAATCTGTGCAGCTGGTGGTTGAGGTGTTTGAGGTGCTGGGTGATTATCCACCAGTGCTGCACTTGTTTGTCCAGTCGGCATTGGTGTAGCATGTGCTGCCTGAAACATAATTCCCATTGCTGCTTGCATTTGAGCCTATGCGTGTTGCATTTGTTGCAGCTGTTGCGCTAGGTTCATAACCACGGTTGCCAGCTCCGGTAGTGGAGGTGGCAAATTTGTAGGATTTGTCTGACCCGGATTTACTGGTGGTGCAACCTGCGGATTACCTTGTGCATAAATATTTTCTTGGCTGACTTCCTCCACGGTGGTGGTGGTGGAACTGCGTCTCGGCTTTGCCTGGTTACTCTACGCCCAACCATATTTTCCTTTGAGATTGGTGGTGCCTGAAAATCATTAAAATACGTGAGGCAATCATTTATACATCATGTAGATACGCTAATCGATGTTATTTTCAAAATTTTTAGATTATTCGGTGAAAAATACTGTCTTTTCTATGCAGGGTCGATGGTGAGGGTCGATGGTATGTTCGACCCTCAGTATCCGACCCTGGGCATCACCTATTTATCCCGAGAGCCGGGGGTTGATGCGGGGGTCGATGGGTGTCCGACCCCTGGTTTTCTGTCAGGTTCCCGAGAGCTGGGGGTCGATACGGGGGTCGATATGGGGGTCGATGGTCCTGGTCGAATTCTCCGACCCCCGGACCAAAAATCAGATTTTTAAGGTCCGATTCTCAGTTCATTTCCCATTCTTCCTCCTCCGTTTCGACTCGTCTCCTTCCCCTGAGTTTCTACAGTGCCAACTCCGCTACATTGGTCATTTTGGTTCCGTGTTTCGACGTCTACATTATTCCTACAGGTATGTCTTCTTACCTTTACCTGTTTTTAGGTTTTCTTTTCTAGGTTTTTGCTTGTTTATCTTGTATTTTTCAAATTAAACTTTTTCCAACCGTAAAAATTCGATTTTTATTGGGGGCTTTTGTTATTGGTGACTCGGGGAACGAAAGCCCTAAAAAATATTTGGGTTTCATCGGTTGGTTATCGAGAAACTCAAATTTTGCTCTTTTTGCCCTAATTTGTCAAAATTTTCGATTTCTCGCAATTTCTTCAAATTGGATTCCATTAGTTAGGATTTCCTACTGTGTGAGTGTTGCAGGATATGTTAGAACCTACGTAAGTCCTCCTGCCCACTTGTATGAGTGAAAAGTGAGGCTTTTGGCCAACTTACGTCGTTATAATGTCCAATTTTCGGAATTTTCTCCCCTACTAACATATTATCTGTTTTTCTTTCTTATTTGCAGATACTATGGCTCGTACCAAAGTACCCAGAGTTCGCGATCCTCTTCGTTTCCGTTCCAACGAAGCCGAGGCACAGTATGCCCACTACGCTCGTAAGAAAGTAGAGGGAGGTCGTAAGGTGAACTTGGCTGAGTTAGCCCTGTTCAATGTGGAGAGGGCATTTGGTGATATGGGATGGCTCCCTGTCATCACTTACGATGCGTGTACCTGCCCCGACTTGGTACGCCAGTTCTATTGTAACCTCAAGGTGGTGGGGGATTACAATGATGTGGAGAGGGGTAATGAGCTGCGCATCACGAGCTACGTCAAGGGAGTTGACATCTCATTCGATTATCGGCAGCTGGCCGACCTACTGGGCATTTTCTATGCTGGCCCCATGGTTTTCTATGCTCTTGGAGAGCCCCAGTTCTTCTCTCTTCAGATGAGGGCCGAGATCGACAGTCAGCTCATCCGACCTGATCGCTGGCAGATGAGGGCGTGCTATCTGCGTTCAGATCCACGGGTATATTGCAAGATCATACAGCATAACCTGATACCGCAGAGTGGTCATTACGAGAGGGTCACCCAGCTGATCCAGTATCTCCTATACTGTATATGCACTCGGCAGCCCGTCTGCCTTCCATACATCATTATGCGTACCATGATCACTGCCACGTTGCCCAGTCACACCGGCAACCTTCCTTACGGACGCATGATCACTACCTTGCTTACTCGCCTAGGGGTTGATTTAGTGGATGAGAAGATTCAGGAGAAATCCTTCTCATCGCCTCTAGATTGGGAGGCTATTTGCAAGATAGGCATGCAGGATGCCCAGGTCAGTGATGAGGAGAGGAAAGCGATGGTGCGCCCTCGCACTCACGTAGAGATAGCTGACGCTGAGGCAACTGCCGCCGCCGCTGGAGTTCATATGGAGCCTGCTGATGATGATGACCATCTGTACATGGATGTGGACTCCATACCACCTCCTTCACCTACACATGCTGCTGGAGCTAGTACTTCTTATGCAGCTGGCCCTTCTCATGCGGCTGGTCCTTCACACCCACCTTCTGATATGATGGAGGTATTGCATGAGATCAGAGAGGCTCAGCGCTGATCTGATCTAAGGATGGGGGAGTAACTAGACGTTCAACGCACATCGGATATGAGGATGGGATAGCTCATAGATGCTCAACGCCGGTCAGATATGCGTATGGGGAGCTTTTGGTTGCTCAGCGCGGGATTGATCAGCGGGTAGCTGATCTTACAGCTAGTCTTCAGGCGACCCAGACTCAGATAGCCTGGTTGACTAGAGTCTACGCTGAGGATTATGACAGAGATCGTGAGGCACCGCCTCCTCCTTCACCTCCAGCTTCATGATTGTATTTGTTTCCTTTCTCTGTACTACAGAGTAACTGTCCGGGTTGTGGACTGTACTCTGCTTTAGCTATTTGTATATGTTTGCTTCTCTCTCATTGTATTTAAAATTGTTTTTCCTTTAATAGATGCATTATTCTCTTTTCCAATTTGGTCTCAAACATCACTTGTGCTTATAGTGTGGTAATATTATAATTTTTACTTTTATCCTATCTCAGTTCACAATTTATCATGAAAGTATGCTAGGTTAGCGGACACGGCCTGAGATGCTCTGATACCAAGTTGTCACACCCCAATTCCGTACTCTTCAGAATGGTGTGATGAACCGCTAGCAAACCAACGGTTCAACCAGGATCTCAGACAGACGATATCCGTTTTATCTAAACCTCATACATCCACATTCATAATCAGAATAATACACAATAGCGGAAAACCTATAATAAAATGAACTAAGGATCTACTGTGATATTAATATTTAAATAGAAAATTATTCTGTATCAACTAAGACATAAATAAATATCAAATACATGTCTTTACTAAATCCAAATAATGAAAATAAAATCTAATCGAATACACATGAGTTGCACTCGCAAGAGGAGTCATGCGTATCCACTTCATCTTCAACTTCCATTGTCGTCATGTGCCCGTACACTGGAGCATTGACATAATCTTCGACGGTAGTACCTGCATCATCAACTAAAAATATTCGACGTCGAGGGGGTGAGCACACATCATGGCTCAGTGAGCAAACAAAACAACAAAACAATACAACAATACATATGCATGCAATCAATTCATATCTTTGGTCTGGTTTAAAGTTTGCAATATGCAATAGAAAGGTTTGGGTGGTCAAAGGTTAACGTTTATTGACCCCGCCTCTATACACAAGTGTGTGACGCCGCCCGAAGGTAATGTTTATCGTCGACTCACAAGCACCCAATTCATGAACATTGTACAACAAAGGTTAACGTTTATTGTTGTACAGTGTCATACCAACACGTAAGCCCCTGTTGGCGAGGGCTTGCAAACTGGGCTCGCAACTAACCAATCCTAATGCCAAACAGTGTATCCAAGGCCTCACCCCAGCATCCCTCAGAACGTCCATAGAGATAGAGCTAAGGCCCCCCGGTAGAGTTAGGGACTACAAGGACCGAGACCACCTCCCCTGATACTCTACGACGTAATAGTTCTGCTAAAGTAATGGCGATACGACGATGCTAATGCACAAGCCTTGAGTTAGAGATAAAGCTAAAGTGCTGAGACCCGCCAAAGGTTAACGTTTATTGACGTCCCCATCACACCTCCCCTGATACTCGCTCGCATCAAGTACACCAACCACACACATACATTCACATGCCTATTCCTATCATCATCATCATCATCATGTTATAAACAATAAAATAAATATGCATGAACAAATAATAGAAATATTGGATGACATGTTGTATGCACATTACAAACATATTCGCATAGAATCAGGCATAGCATTGGACTCAAGAAAATAAAATAGTTTGTTATTAACCAATTAGTTTTTAGGTCTTGTTTCTTCACCTTAGTTTGTTAGTGGATCCTCTTTCAAGCTTTAAAATCACCTTTATATTGTTATTATATTGCTAGAAGACCTAACAAAGTCGATAGAATTTAATTAGAATTAATTCTGAATTTAAAAACCATGTTGTTAACTGGGGGTCGGAGCTAGCGTCGGAGTCTTGATCGACCCTGGGTGCGACCACCCCTATTCTGGGCTTCCCGAACATTGGGGGTCGATGCTCACGGTCTGGTAGGGTCGATTGGCCATCGACCCCCCATGCGACCCCCTGTGGGTTTTGTCGATTTTTCTTCCTTCAATCCATTCTTCGTGTTTGGGGTCCTATGGCTTGCTCTTACAGTCCATTCCACACATGTTCTATGGCCTAAAACCACGATTCATTCACCTATATGGCTTTCATGATTTCCCCCATGGTTTTTCCTGAAAAACTAACCATGGGTTGATGGTTTAGGTTTCTCCGAGATCATACTCTCTTCATTATCTACCCTAAGGTCTTTAGAAACTCATGTAAATAGTATCCATACCTGAGAAGAATACTCCTTCTCTGCAACTCTTCTCCTTTTGCCTTCTTCTCTTCTTTCTTTATCTTCTTCTTCTCTTCCTTCTTCTCTCTTTCTCTCAATTCAATTAGGGTTGTAAAAGGAGTGAAAGAGGCTTAGGGACGTCTTATTTATAGAGTAGAAACTCTTAAAATAAGTCTCATTGAGATTAGGAAGGAATCCCATTGAAATTAGGAAAGTTTCCTAGTTTTTACCGAGTACCGGGGGTCGATAGGGGGGGTCGGAGATCCCGTCGACCCCTGGTCCTTAAAGTGTCCGACCCCCCATATAAAACTGGGGGCCTGACTTCTATACTGGGGGGGTCCGACCCTCCCTTGCTGGGTATGCGACCCTCCCCTTATTTTAAGTGTTTTTTGGTCAATTTAATACCTAGGATCGTGATCTCCTTCACGCACTTGGTCCATTTGGCTCAACCATGATGGGTAGACCTGGTTCAAGGTGGTAAGACTGAGTTAGTTTGATACGAGTCTTACAGTCCACATCCACGCCACCATGGAATAGAGATAAAGCTAAAGTGTTCGGATCATACACCGCCAATACTTCCCCTGATGCCCTACCCATACCAAAACGTAAGCCCCTATTGGTGAGGGCTTGCAAACAGGAGTCGCAACTAACCAATCCTAATGCAATCCAATGTATCAAAGGCCTCACCCCAGCATCCCTTAATACGTCCATAGAGATAGAGCTAAGGCCCCCTGACAAAGTCAGAGACCACATGATCCGAGACCACCTCTCCTGATGCCTTATGACGTAATAGTTCTGCTAAAGTGATGGCAATACGACGATGTCAGTGGGCAAGACTTGAGTAGAGATAGAGCTAAAGTCTGGTGACCAGACTGAACCCCAATGCCATATCCTCCCCCTGATGCTCTACTCACATTCAACACACTAATCACACACACAATCACATGCATATTCCTAACATCATCATCATCATGCTATAAATAGACAGAAATAAATATGCATGAGTAGAAATAGCAGTAATATTGGATGACATGTGAAATGCACATTACAAACAAGCAAGCATGGAATAAATCATTACATTGGACAAATAAAATAAATAGTTTGTTATTATCCAATTAGTTTAGGTCTTGTTCCTTCACCTTTGATTGATGTTTGTTCCTCTCTAAAGCTTTGGAAGTCACTTTGAATCTATGGGGAACTTAAACAATTAATGTATTCAAGTTAGGGTTCAAGTTTACTAAGTTATAGTAATCAGAACCTAATCTGAAGCCAAACAAGCTTTCTAAAACTGTGTGGTCATAGGTATGGCTGCACCTGTGGTCTCAATATTTGTGACCAAAAGGCGTGTGGTAGCATATCATGTGACCACACATGCGACCATACCTTCTCTGGGATCTTCCCGAGAGTGTATGGCCGATCATGTGATCCCCGTGTGGTCGACCCTAGCTACAACCATACGAAGTTTTGGTCTAGTTTTATCTTCAGTCCAATCCCTTCATGATTCGATTCCTTAGTTTATCATTAGGGTCCTTCCTATGATTGATCTATGGCCTTAAATTCATAATTTTTGCAAAGTTATTGGTCCTAACCTATTCTCTATGGTTTTCCTCTGAGATTTGCTCATGGAGTCTCATGGTTGATGTCACATCCCATTCTGGTCTAACCATATTAGTGTGATGAACCACCAATAAACCAACGGTTCAATCAGGATCTTGTATAGGTCGTACCCACCATATCAAACCACACACACATTCTACGATAATAATCAGAGGTAATAAACAAATAAGTGGAAGTCTTACAAATAGCAAACTGAGTGTCTAACAATGATAATAAATAATTAATCCGATTATCTCCAAAACTCAAGATATAAAAGTAAATAATCCATTACATGTTCCATTAATCAAATATAACTAAACTAATAAAAAATGCACTAGTTGCACTCGCATGATGAATCATGCTCATCTTCAACAGCTTCTACATCCATGGCGGTAACGTATCCATACGTCGACGTATTCATATAATCTTCAACAGTAGGACCTGCATCATTAACTAAAATATTCGACATCGAAAGGGTGAGCACAAATCATGGCTCAGTAAGCAAACAAAACAATGTAACAAACATATGCATGCATTCAATTCATATCTTTGTTATGGTTTTTAAGTTTGCAATGTGCTATAAAAAGGTTTAGTGGCCCCCGCACCTCTATACACGAGTGTGTGAATCTGCCCAATGGATCAAATACCATTGCCGTCCCACATGCACCCACCATGGAATAGAGATATAGCTAAAATGTCCGGATCAAACACCGCTAACACTTCCCCTGATGCCTTACCCATACCAACACGTAAGCCTCTGCTGGCGAGGGCTTGCAAACTGGGCTCGCAACTAATCAATCCTAATGCCAAACAGTGTATCCAAGGCCTCACCCTAGCATCCCTCAATACGTCCATAAAGATAGAGCTAAGGCCCTCCGACAGATTCAGAGACCACACGGTCCGAGACCACCTCCCTTGATGCCCTACGACGTAATAGTTCTACTAAGGTAATGGCGATACGACGATGTTAGTGGGCAAGACTTGAGTAGAGATAGAGCTAGAGTCTGGTGACTAGGTCAGAGACCACCATGCCACGTCCTTCCCCTGATACTCCACTCGCATCCAACACACCAACCATACACATACAATCACATGCCTATTCCTAGCATCATCATCATCATCATGTTATAAATAAACAAAATTAAATATGCATGAGCAGTAATAGAAAAAATATTAGATGACATGTGAGATGCACATTACAAGCATACACGCATAGAATCAATCATAGCATTGGACTCAATAAAAGTAAACAGTTTGTTATTATCCAATTAGTTTAGGTCTTGTTTCCTCACCTGTTAGCAATACTCGATCTCCTTCCAAGCCTTGAAACCTTCTTTCAATCAATTTAACAACCTAAAAGTTATATGAATTTAAGTTAGGGTTCATATGTGACACGTTACAGTAGTTGAAAATCGAAACAGAGCACTGATAGGTATCTGATTGGTCCTATGGTCTCATACTGTATCGACCTTACTGCCTACGGTCGATACCCTACGGTCGCATATGGTGCGACTGTAGCTGCAACCATATGAATCCTGAATCTTCCCGAATGCCTATGGTCGATCCTCTAGTCATGCTGGTCATGCTATGGTGAACCGTAGCTGCGACCTTGAGATTTCTAATCACAGACTACATGCAATTCGAGTTCTTCCTGGGTCAAATCCTCTGATCTTCAATTGAATTTATTCTAAGGTCATCCTATGACCATCATTAGTAGTTTCTTATAACCCTAATCATCAAACTCATCCCTCATGGTTATCCTTGGGATTTTCTCAAGGAATCACATAGATCATAATAGGTTGATATCTCCTAACCTCCATAAAAGTCTTATTCCTTAGAGTTTACATCTCCAGAGATTAGATTCATACCTTTGCCAGTGATAGAGAGCCAATCTCTTTTCAGCAAAATCCTCTCCTTAGCCTTTTCTTCTTCTCCTTCTCTTCCCTTCTCTTTCTCTAGGGATTTGCTATGTTGGACGGACGAAAAGCTGCAACAAGTTTACTAATGTTCTAAAAGAGTGAAAAAGGGCTGAGGGACGTCCTTTATATAGAGGAAAACTCTCCATATAGAGTCCTCTTTCAATTAGGAAATAAATCCCTTAGTTTAGGAAAGTTTCCAAAACTCAGAGTCTGATCTAGGGTCTCACAGTCGATGGCTACGGTCGTAGAACCCGTCGACCGTAGGGTCGAAATCATTGACATTGGGGTCCTGGATTTGTGATCTTCATTCTTACCATATGGTCGACCGTATCTACCCAGGTATGCGACCATATGTATACAATTTTAGGTGTTGAGTCGATTTTTATACTTGGTTTGTGATCATCTTCACACGCTCGGTTCACTTGGTCCATGAATGATGGGAAGACCTGGCACGACCCAGTTAAACCAAATTAGTGGAGTGCGGGTCTTACAACTCCCCCCTCTTATATAAATTTTATCCTTGAAATTTGCACATACCTTCCAAGTCGAATAGGTGAGGATATTGCTTCCGCATAGCGTTTTCTTCTTCCCATATAATTTCTTCAATATTTTGGCTTCTCCAAGTAACCTTCACATAGTAGATGTCGTGGTTGTGTAGACGTTGCACCTTCCGACTAGTGATCTCAAAAGGTACTACATCGAACGTCAAATCTTCAATCAAATCCGATGGATCCGCTGTTAACACGTGTGTTTGATCTCTGACGTACTTCTTCAATTATGAGACATGGAATACATCATGTACACTAGACATTGATGGTGGTAGTGCTAACTGATATGCTACCTTTCAACGTCTAGCTAGAACTTCATAAGGTCCAATATATCTGGGACACAGCTTTCCCTTCCGAACCTTTTCAAACCACGCATAGGAGATATTTTCAGAAATACCTTATCACCTATGGTGAATTCGAGATCTCTGCATCGATTATCTACATATTGCTTCTGACGGTTCTGAGCTGTTCGAACTTTTTCCTTGATAATGTCGACCACTCAACAAGTCTCCTCAATAAACTCTGATCTAACAATACTCCGTTCTCCAACTTCGTTCCAAAATAAAGGAGTTCGACATTTCCCACCATACAGTGCTTCATAGGATGACATCTGTATTAATGGTAATTTCTCATACCACGATCCTTTGAAATCAATGACACAAGCTCGAAGCATGTCTTCTAAAATCTGAATAGTACGCTCTGATTGTCCATCTGTTTGAGGATGGAATGCAGTACTAAACTTCAACATTGTACCCATAGCCTTCTGTAATCCTTCTTAAAACTTTGAGGTAAAATGTGGGTCTCTGTTGGACACAATGCTTTCAGGTACACCATGTAATCTGACAATATTATCTACATAAAGCTTAGCTAACTTTTCTAGGGTATACTGAGGTCGTATAGTTATGAAACGAGCTATCTTGATCAAACGATCCACAATCACCCAGACCGCATTAACTACTCGAGGAGTCAATGGTAATTCGGTGACGAAGTCCATAGTGATGCAGTCCCATTTCCATGCTGGTTCTGGCAGTGGCTGTAACAATCTTGTAGGTCTTTGTCTTTCAGCCTTTACCTGCTGACAATTCAAGCATTGAGACACAAATTTAGCTACATCCACTTTCATTCCTCTCCACCAATATAGTTTCTTCAGATCATGATACATCTTTGTACTTCCAGGATGTACCAAATAAGCGGTGGTGTGGGCTTCCTTCATTAGTCTGTGTCTAATATCCAAGTCTTCATTTTCAGGAACACATACTATCCCTTTGTATCTTATTACTTTCTCAGAATCTAAAGTGAAGTCAGGGTTAGTCCTACCTTTTTCAAGGTCTTTTTGCACTGTTCTCATATAATGGTCTGATTTAATAGCTGCTTTCACTTCGTCTAATAAATCAGGTACAATCTTCAATGTAGCAAACTTGTTTGAGAATAGATGAATAAACCCTTGGTCAGTTGATTCATTTGGAATATCAATCACGAACTGCTCGTTATAGTAATTAAATAGTCTTCCTGTGACACACACTACAACATTTGCACTAGCTTCTTCTTGGGATTTTTTCATAACTTTCCTGCTTAGTGCGTCAACAACTACATTAGCTTTTCCTGGATGATACTGGATATCGTAATCATATTCCTTCAATAATTTCAGCCATCTTCTCTGTCTCATGTTCAACTCCTTCTGATTAAAAAGATGAGTGAGACTCTTATGATCTGATTTAATATGAAATTCTCTCCATACAAATAATGTCTCCATATCTTGACAGCATGTACCACCGCTGCTAATTCCAAGTCATGAGTAGGATAGTTCTTCTCATGTGTCTTCAGTTGTCTTGAGGCATACACAATTACTTGTTCTCCTTGCATAAGCACACATCCCAAACATAACCTAGACGCATCGGTGTACAAGGTAAATGGTTGTCTTGGGATTAGAATAGTCAAGATGGAAGCTGATATCAATCTAGCCTTCAATGTTTGAAAACACTCTTCACATTTATCTGTCCAAACAAACTTTTCTCCTTTCTTTGTCAGACTGGTGAGAGGTACGACGATTCTAGAGTAATCTTCCATAAATCATCGATTGTACCCAGCTAAACCTAAGAAACTTCTGATCTTTACAACATTCTTGGGTGCTTCCCATTTTACAATACCTTCAATCTTGCTAGGATCCACTTTAATTCCTTCAGCTGATACAACATGGTCTAAGAAAGCGACTTCATTCAGCCAGAACTCACACTTAGTAAATTTAGCGTAAAACTTCTCTTTTCTTAGCCACTGCAAAGCGGCTTTTAGATTTGTTTCTTTGTCCTTGGAGTAGACTAGTATGTCGTTAATAAATACAATAACTGACATATCCAACATATCATGTAATACCCGATTCATGAGTTCCATAAAAGTTACGGGTGCGTTAGTCAATCCAAAAGACAACTAAAAATTCATAATGTCCATATCTGGTTCTGAATGCTGTCTTTAGAATATCACCTTCCTTAATCTTCAACTGATGGTATCCTGACCGCAGATCAATTTTGGAGAACACTTTGGCACCTTGCAACTGATCGAACAAGTCATAGATCTGAGGCAACGGGTATCGATTCTTGATTGTAAGCTTATTCAATTCTCGATAATCTATACACAGTCGAACGCTACCGACCTTCTTTTTCACGAACAATACTGGCGCTCCCCATGGTGATATGCTGGGTCTAATATAATCATTGTCCAGCAATTCCTATAATTGTACCTTCAATTCCTTCACTTCAGTAGGAGCCATTCGATAGGGTGTTTTCGATACTGGTGTGGCTCGGGTATAAGATCTATAACGAACTCTGTCACTCAATCAGGTGGTAGTCCTGGTAGTTCCTCAGGAAATACATTCAGAAATTCACGCACAACTTCAATATCCTCCATTCGTGGTGCTTCCTTGGTGAGGTCGACTATGGATACTAGATACCCAATTCCTCCTTTCTCGAGGCATTTTCTAGCCTTTAATGCAGATAGAATAAGTTTTTGTTTACGGGGAAGTTTGGTTCCCGCAAAACTAAACTAATTGGTTAATAACAAGCTACCTTTATTTCATTGTGTCCAATGCCATGAATGATTCTATGCTTGTATGCTTTATAATGTACATCTCACATGTCATCCAATATTACTGCTATTCTTGTTCATGCATATTTACTTTATTGTTTCTACCATGTTGATTGATGATGATAGGAATAGGAATAGGCATGTGTTTGTGAGTATAGTTGGTGTACTGTGTGGGGAGATGTGTTTGATCCTTAAACCATGCCGTGCATTGACATCGTCTTATCGCCATTACCTTAGCATAATTATTACGTCGTAGGGCATCAGGGGAGGTGGTCTCAGACCGTGTGGTCTTTGACTCTATCGGGGGGCCTTAGCTCTATCTCTATGGATGTATTAAAGGATGTTGGGGTGAGGCCCTGGATACATTTGGATGGCATTAGGATTGATTAGTTGCGAGCCCAGTTTGTAAGCCCTCGTCAGCAAGGGCTTACGTGTTGGTATGGCTAGGGCATTAAAGGAAGTATTAGCGGTGTGTGATCCGGAAACTTTAGCTCTATCTCTATTCCATGATGGGTGCATGTGGGACGGTAATGGTATTTGATCCATTGGATGGATTCACACACTCGTGTATAGAGGTGTGGTGGTCACCAATCCTTTCTATAGCACAATTGCAAACTTATACCTAACCAAAGATATGAATTGAATGCATGCATATGTTTGCGCATTATTTTGTTTGCTCACTGAGCCGTGATGTATGCTCACCCTTCGACGTCAAATATTTTTAGTTAATAATGCAAGGTCCTACTGTAGAAGACTACGTGAACGTATCGTCGTATGGATGCATGGTGGCTATGGACGTAGAAGCTATGGAGGATGTGCATAATCCGTCATGTGAATGCAACCAATGTGTTTTTTTTATTAGTTTCGCCATATTTGAATTTTGAAACATGTAATGGATTAAATTACGCTATGTCTTGAGTTATTTGAAAATAACTGGATTAAATATTTATTTTATCACTGTTAGACCTTAGTTCATTATTTATAAAGACTTTCGCTATTTTATTTATTATCTCTGATTATTACTATGAAATATGTTTGGTTTAATATGGTAGGTACGGCTTATACGAGATTCTGATTGAACCGTTGGTTCTTACGATGGTTCATCACACTACTAGTTAGTCCAGAATTGGGGTGTGACAGAACCATGGCCATGAGTTAGAGATGGAAAGATGAAGGCGATGAATATGAAGGTAATGGCGACACAGGAAAGAACTTTCATCATCTACTTCACTCGGATTCCAGTAGAAACACTGAAAAATCAAAAATCCCAGTAGAAACATTGAAATCTAACAAGAACTCCATTGGAAAGGTCAAAATTCTCTCCATCGATGGTAGCAGCGCCACAGATTGGATCCTCACTAGGAAATCCCTTGCGCATCTCGAAGCCTATCTACAGAAGAAATCCAGCGATGCTGATGCTCGGATTGCAGATTACTTTGACGTGGTGGCCGGCGCCGGCAACTGTAGGATACTTGCGGCTCTTTTATTCACCAGAAAAAAAAGACGGCCATCTAATGTTAGATGAAGTCGTTGGATCATAGAACTAGGATTTGTCATCGTTATAAGGCCAAATTAGTAATTTTAATGTCTTTCAAATTCAAAGAGGACGGGAAGAAATGTCCAACACTATTTTAAGTCCATTCCGCCAGTTATGGGGGCGATTGATGATTTCTGAAACCTGTGGGTGGTAGATGGTGTTTCACATACTTTTTGGGTGGATGAAAATTTTCCATATATATATTATGAACTTATTTAAATACAATTTTCACGGTTATATTTTATAACTCTAATTTTTAGGTTTTCCATGTGTTAGGATATCAATCAGTTTTGTGTTGATTTACATAGCTTTGCGAGATTTTGGGGTTGGACCGGGTTACTTACAAGTGGCTCAGTCACACTTCTGAGATATCAAAAAATGGGGTGTGACAGATCCCATTCGAGATTGTTTAGGTTTTCTTGGGGTGTCTTTAATGGGAAGATGAAGTATACGCTCCTGGTGTGTGCTTTTGTCTCCATCTCTCTACTCTTTAAAATCCATGACTCCTTTCTCTCTCTTCCAAGTGACTACCTACCAGTCAATCTTGTACTCCATTTTTCCCCGTTAGCGTGTAAGATTCCAATATATCCTGCTAACGTGTAAATCTCTCTCCCATCTTTAACTTAGTTAAAGACTAAAAGAATAGGTCTACAAGATCGCCAAATATTTCCTCGTGATTCTATCGGCAATTCCATTAAATCTAAACTAAATTATTTAACATTGGTTATTATTTACTCAATTTATAATAGTACATTGTTGTGCTTAAGTCTTAACCGAGAAGTTGTTCACAACCATGGATAGAACTAGGTAT
Organism: Protea cynaroides; assembly: GCA_028583415.1. Taxonomy (NCBI): domain Eukaryota; kingdom Viridiplantae; phylum Streptophyta; class Magnoliopsida; order Proteales; family Proteaceae; genus Protea; species Protea cynaroides. Next base: position 44,656,560 of record CM053269.1, on the reverse strand, counting down.
TATGTTCATATGATTGTGACACAATGTGTTCTCATGAAGGAAGATTCTAGATACTAATGTGAGTATACATAAGTGCTTATATTGAATTGGAGGACATGAAAGTTTCGAATGCATTATTTCCAGTTGTGTTAAGGACAAGATTCTCATTAGTAAGTTAATGGAAAGTTTCGAATGCATTATTTCCAGTTGTGTTAATAGTGGTGCTTGAACCTTCCTCTAAGTTAAGCATTATAGATGATTAATCATGAATTGATCAATACCATGCAATGTGAGGTATTGATCTAAAACCCTTAAATTTGCCGTCAAACCTTAATACAGTCGATGAACCCTAGATTCGCATTCTAGGCTAAGGATCATCGAAACTAAGACTTGAATGGAACATGAAACAACTCTAACTCGTTACTCATCCCTAGAATGTATAGGAGAAACCCTAGAATCAATAGGGGATGACCGACGGAAGGCGAACACCGAATTGATGGTCTTCTGGAGGCATACCGGTCGCACCATATGCGACCGGTATTGCGACCGGTACCTCTCGGAGACTGGTCTGTGGGGGACCGATCGACCATACTGGTCGCACCTTTCCCCACAGTGCCGCGACCGGTGCTTGCGACCGGTACTACGACCAGTATGCACTGTGAGGAGTGTTTTTGACCCAGTTGATTTTTTGACCAACGTAAACCCTAAGAAAATTATTCTAATTCAACCCTAACATCGTGTAAGACCTTGTGATAGCGAGTTTGGATTCTATGACGCGAAGCAAGTTAGCAATCAAGCCTCAGGTAAGGGAATCGGACCTAAACCCTAATAACCTAATAACAGTAAAATGTTGTTACTAATTATGATTCTGTGGAATGGTGTTTGTGCATACTCGCATGTCATCTTTATTTTCAGTTATTATATTGTTCATGCATACTCGCTATGCTAGGATGTGACTGCTAGGCATGTGATTGTTTTCGTTGGTGTGTGGAATGGAAAGGGCCTAGGGTCTGGGATCATTCCTCAGACTAGCACATTTTTGTATCGCTTCTGTCTTAGCATGCTTGGTGCGGATAAGGTATCAAAGGGAAGAAGTGGTACTGTGGTCTCCGGCCTGGCCACTAGCTCTATCTCTATGCCGTAGGGAGCTGTGCTGGGATAGGACCTACTGTGATGACATATAGGATTGGTTAGTTGCGAGCCCAGTTTGCAAGCCCTCGCCAATAGGGGCTTACGTGTTGGTATGGATAGGGCATCAGGGGAAGTGTTGGCGGTGTTTGATCCAGACGCTTTAGCTCTATCTCTATTCCATGGTGGGTGCATGTGAGACGACAGTGGTGTTTGATCCATTGGGCGGATTCACATACTCGTGTATAGAGGTGCGGTGGCCACCAATCCTTTCTATAGCACATTACAAACTTAAAACCAGATCATAATGTGAATGCTACTCATGCATGATGTGTGTTGCATTGTCTGATTTTCTTACTGAACTAAGTTGTGAGCTCACCCTTGTATATATACATGTTTTTAAATGTTGATGCAGGTTACACTGTCAAGGACTACGTGGATGCTCCAGTATATGGAAGAGCTACTGCCCTGAAAGTACAAGCAGGGGAGGACGAGCATGATGCTTCATGCGAGTGCCCTTTCTGCGTGTACCTCTAGGATATTTGATTTGTTTATTTTATTTATTTTCAGTTGGATTTATAATGATGTAAGGATAATTATTTATGTTTTGGTGTTTTGAATAATTGGATAATTTATTTAAATTATCAATAGAGCACTCAGTTCATTTAATTTAAGATTTTCGTTGTATTTAATTATATTCTGATTATGGTTATGTGCAATGGTTTGTATGAGTGGACACTGTCTTATTGAGATCCTAGTGTGAACCGTTGGTTTATTGACGGTTCACTCACACTTCTGATTCAGTCGAAATTAGGGTGTGACAAAATATGCCTCAATATATGGCATACCCTTTTTGTTATCACAAATAAAAGTCTACTTGATGGCATGAATCGCCCCAAGATAGTACGATGAAAGTAACATTATCATGAGAGTCCATTACCTGATCGAATCACCTTCGATCTAGTTGTCTTTAAAACCTTGTAGGTAATTAACTTGATGTTACCCATTACCATAACGTGGAGCTATTGACCTGGGTGAACAATAGAACCTGGCTTACCGCCTTCAAACCTTAGCTTAATACCACCTTGTTGTCTTTCTTGGCTGAATACTGCCTTTGTTATTTTGGCTAAATACTGCCTTTTGAAGTTTTGACATGTCAAGCACATAAAAATTATGTCCAAATTAGCAATAAAATAAAATCTGAATCATAAAATAAAACCATGGTATAAAATAACTATGCCTATAAAATTCATAGGCAAAAGAGTAAATACAATCAAGTATCAATCAAATATAAAATGTCTATACAAGCACATCAAAAGACTCAACGACATCCATACTAAAAACATGACCCTTTAAGACTCCCACTAGTAAAGCCTTTTACTAAGGGTCAGCTATCACTCTGTCGAAATGTGCTCTTCAAAAATGTGATTCTCATTTACCTTTCCTCTTACCATTAGATACTTGATCTTTATATGTTTGGAAGCATCTGATTTCTTGTTGTTCTTTAACAAAGATACAACTAACTTGTTGTCACAATACAACAACAATGGTTAGGAAATGGTGTCTACAACATTTAACCTAAAAAATGAAGTTCATCAACTAAAAACATTTGCTTTGTGGCCTCAAATGGTATCACGAACTTTGATTGTATAATAGAAGAAGTCATAATAGATTGTTTTGCATTCCTCCATGAAATAGCTCCTTTAGCCATCACAAAATATATCTTGACTTGGACTTCTTATCTTCAGTATATCCACTGAGATCCGTATTAAAATATCTAACCACTTTTAGGTTATCATTATTGTTATACATATGCATGTAATCTTTCATCTTTTGTAAATACCACAGAACCTTCTTTGCCTCTGCTCAGTGAGTAATTCTTGCATCTGACCAAAATCATCCAAGCAGGTTCACTACGAAGGCGATGTCATCCACAAAACTATGCATACATCAAATTCCCTATTGCAGACACATAAGGTCTGGCATAGATCTACTTCAATATTATTCCTAAGGCACTACATCTCTTGAGTACATGATCAATGAAGGCCCTCTCAGATAGTCCCATTAGTCTACGATTTATGTCAAGTCTGATCTCAATACCGAGAATGAATGAGCTCTTATCCATGTCTTTCATCATAAAATTCTCTGACAGAAAACGGTTGGTCTCTACAAGTAACACCATGTCACTACTGGCAAATAGTATTTCATCATCATACAAGACTAGAAAAATAAACATGCTCCCACTGATCTTGGGATATATGCTTGGATGTTTGCATTCTCAACAAAACTGAATGAAGGTATAGCCTGATACAACCTGGTCAAACTTTAGACATCATTGTCTAGAAGTTTGCTTAAGACCATTCCATCTTTATCCTTTACCTCAACCTTTTGGTTGAATCATACCGTTATTCATTCTGGTTTTTACATTTATTTGATATAGTTTCAAATCAGCCAGCACAATAAAAACCAACAAATTTAGGTCAATGCCTTCTCCCTATGTGATTCCTCTTTGCTACAAGTTTTGCTTTGTAGCGATTAATTCTCCCACTGAAATCACATATTCTCTTATGCTTTTAATCACATTTATTTGCTACTTCTTTTGCTGTTAAATCTCAAGCACAATTTCTAAGTCACAAGTCTTAACACCAGTAAATATTTGGGCAAAAGTACTAGTGTATAGATCAGTATGATATGGTCTACCTGAACACTTATCTCATTTTTTAGATTTAACAATTTTAATCATTTGATAAAGATTATCCACCAAGTCCAACAATCTCTTGTTGCGAATGATTTTTACTTATCTTTTCTTTTAAACAATCCCCACATAAGTACATGTCATCAAACTTTAATGGTCTCTGAATACCATTCTTTATCTTTCTTTATAAATTTTCCTTAGATACAAGTCTTAAATGTCTATACCAATATTGGGAGTTAAGGACATATAGTCTTCTTCCAAAAATAGGTATACTACTAAAAGTAAAGTAAAGGTTTTACTATTCTTATAGGTTTGGACTATAACTAGTATTTAAGTCTCCGAAAACCCTGCAGCCTTCTCATTCAAAAGTTTCATAGACCTTATTCTTTTCCAGTTTAGCTTGTCCAGCTTATAATCTTTCTATACATGTCCCTTTTGAGTCACATTATAAGAATTCCTTTTCCTTGACATAAAGTCTCTGATATTTACTTGAAAAGTTGTTTTCATTTCTTTTCTTTGAATTTCCATCCTTATTACCTTCGCCTCAGTTTTATCTTTTCTTTAAGATGTTTTAGGTCACCAGGATCTGACTTTGTATTTCTAATGAGAATGCAAAAGTTAATTGAATCACTTTCAGAGGTTTTCTTGAGCTTATCTGTGTTAGCTGATAGCTCAAACTTGTGCTTCTTCACACTCCATTACCATTTAAAGTGGTATAAATAGGCTTAGGTAATAAACATTTCTCCACCCCTTTTTAGAAACCTTCAATATTCTTTAGATTTCTCTTCAAATAACCTTTTGCAATGTTCCATGATGTATTTCAGTCATTTTAAATATAAGATGACTCTTTAATCTCTTTTAATCACTTCAAATTTTGTCTAACTCTCCTTTATGTATTCCTTGGCAGTGTCTTTATACCATGATACTACCTTACATAGCCTCTAGAACTGAATTTTACAAAAGCTACATAGATTTTCTATTGAAAGATTCTTAATTCTCCATTTTCATCACCTTAGCAGGCAGGAGAACGCCACTCTCAACAGTAAGGGCAATAGTTTTATCCTCTCTAAGAACTAAGTATAAATCCAGAAATCTTAGCTATTTCTTAATTGCCTCATACATCTTCCATAATTTGATCCAAACAAAGAAAATGAAGCAAGAGTAATACCAGAGATTGAAATTCTGATATAGTAATCACTAGATGAGTTCATTTACAATGCTATACATACAGTGATAGATCCATGACTCATATTTATAAGGAAATAAATTAAGCTATCAAAACATAATAAGCAAGCAATTATTTCCTTATCCAAGAGTCAATCGAACTACATACTTATCCTTTGGGACAAGGATGCACTGGTCCTCTCAAATATCGGGACAAAATCGTCAAAAAATGATTATCTTTTTTCAAGAGTCAACCGAACTACATACTTATCTTTTGGGACAAGGATGCACTGGTCCTCTCTTTTATCTGGGCAAACTGTCAAAGAATGATTATCTTTTTTCAAGAGTCAACCGAAGTACATACTTATCCTTTGGGACAAGGATGCACTGGTCCTCTCTTTTATCTGGGCAAACCACCTGTAAGACCCTTATTTTGGCCCATGTCTTATTGAGGACATTTTTTTTTTATCATTTTGATCATATTAGAATTTCTTATATTTTTAGGTTAGGAAAAATATAAAAAAAAATAGAAATCATTAAAAAGAAGAAAAAATTATAAAATTAAAAAAAAAAATTGAATGAGTTTGGGTTTAGGATAGTCTAACTAGGAATTTGGAGTTTATTAGGATTATGTTGGATTTTTGTATTTTTATGGGCTTACTTTATTAATGGGCTTCATTAAAGAATGAGTTTAGGCTGGTTTAGTTTAGGTTGGTGTTTAGGATATAGAACAATAGGTTTAGGCTAGGTTTAGTTTAGGCTTGTGTTTAGGATTTAGAATATTGGGTTTGGACTGGGTTTAGATTAGGTGTCAATAGGTTTTTAGTTTAGTGGGCTTAAGTTTATGATAATTTCTGTTTTCTAAAATGGGCTTGGGCTCTTAGCCTTGGGTTTTAGGATGTTTAATTGGGTTTAGAACTAAGGTCAATGGGTTTAGTTAATGGTTTAGGTTATGGTTGGGTTTGGGTCAGTGAGATGGGTTGAAAGGAAATCAAAGAGAAGAATCTCGGCCCTTGGATTAAGGGTTAGAAAAAAAAATAACCCTAGACAATAAAAAAGAGAGAGACTATCGTGGGGGAGAAAAGGAAGAGAGCAGGGCGGCAGCAAAGGAAAAGGCGGCAGCAGAAGAGAGAAGAAAGGAGAAGAAGTAGGAGAAAGAAAGGGAAGCGGCAGCAAAGGAGAAAGAAATGAAAGGAGGTGGCAGCAAAGGGGAGAAAAAGAGGGAGAAGAGAAGAAAGGGGAGGCGGCAGCAAAGGGGAAGTGAAGTTAGGGTTTCGAAAAAGGGAATTGCAGGGAGCTGTTCCGATGAAAAATCTTATGCATTTTCAGCAAATCAACTCACCTGAATGTATCGGAAGGGAAAGAGATCAAGAGAGGCGGTTACGGTGGGAGGACTTCATTTAAAGATTCGAGAGAAAGAAAGAAACAGAGAGAATCAAGAAGAAAGGGAAGTTTTCAGATCTGGAAAGAGAAATAGAGGGCAGAAAGAAGTTTGAAAAGACATTGACAAATTTCTAAACCAAAGATTCCTTATAGCAGCAGAAATTTTAAGGCTCCGATCGTGATTCTCAGTTCAAGGGTTTCAAATCGATTTTGTTTCAAGTTCAGTCCAAAGTTACTATAGATCTCAGTTCAAGGCTACGATCGTGTTTCTGATTCCATTTTTGAGAAATTCCCTGGTTCGAATTCAAGGTTATGATTGATTCTCCAATTCAAGTCTAAAGCTAAGTTTTTTTGATCTTCAATTCAATTTCAATTAAATTTCTTTGCGTATCCGAATGGTTGCTCGATTTGATTCACGGCTTGATGCCTCTGCATATCCCTTTGTTCCAGCAATTTCTCCTATTCAATACGTCTTGCCGATCATCTTTGATTGCCTTTGTGTTCCTTGGACAACTGTGAAGATTTTTCGATATAGTTTCCGATGTAATTTCAGCTTCAGATATGTTTGTTTGCGGTCGGGTTGCTTCTTAGAAATTTTCTCAAGCAATTGGTCGAGCATCAAGGTGATTTTACTTTCAAATTTTCACCCATAATTTTGACATTGTCAGGTATTCCTCTCTCTTCTTGACTAATTTTCTCATCTTGATTTGTTTATGATGAATGATTCCTCCTGTGTATGTTTTTATGCCTAAAGCTCCAAATTTCTTTGAGATGCTTTGATTTCATGGTGGTTTAGGAATTAGGTTTGAATCCATGCTTGTTAACATGCTACGCATTAAATCTCATAGTTAAATGTGGTTTTCTCTTAATATTTACCTCACTGAACTTGTGTTTGGTGGATGTTTATTTTAATGCTGAGGTTGATCAATAATGTGTCTGGACTTAAAGTCAATTCAATGTCATCTAATTAAATCTTAATCCCATTTTTTTCCCATTGGTTTGTTGTCGCTTTGTTTGAATTATTCCCATTGTTGATCGGACTTGGCCCAGTCTACAATTTTATATGGCTCAGTCCCATCGTGAGTTGGGTTCATTTGTATTGATGTTGGTTCAGTCCCATTGTGGGATTGATTTATTTGTTGTGGGTTGATTCAATGATATGCTGTGAGCTGATTTAACATGATGTGTTGGTTTAACCCAAAGTGGGTTTGGCTTAATAGTGATGGGTTGATTCAGTCCTGTGGGTTTGGTATAACCATAGGTTTAGACTTAATTAAGCCCATACACTAGGTTCAACCAATGTACTTGGTTTGGTTTTAAAATACTTAGCTTGATTTAAAGTACTTGGTTTTGGTTTGATTGCTTGCTTCGATCATATGCTTGGCTGACTTCCCCATGTGTTTAATTTGATATGATCTCATGCTTAGCTTGATCTTAAATTTATTGCTTGGGCTGATATGTGAATTTGACTCGGGTCTTTATGCTTGGTTAAGTTTAATAGGGATTCCCTTCCCCAACGTTGTGAGTTTTTTTAGGATGACTCCAATGAGTCTATCTTTGTTGGGATTCCCAAATCCCATGTTGACTGGGGTGGGCCCTGCCTAGGCCATGAGCCCGCTTAACCATTAGGGTTCGTCACATAATTGTTTTCCCCCTTCTCAAAGAAAAATACAAAATGTGTCATGTTTACATGTTTTCAGGCGACGGTTGGGATCATATTGATCTCTAACCTAGTTTTTACCTAGTTTTGTCTTTGGCCTTAGGCCAATCATTTTCCATGTTTGGGAATCGGTGTGCGGACCGACCATTTTCAAATATTGAGTGATGCCTTGCTGAATGCGAGGAGTCGAGGTCCGAGTACCTCTTGAGTTTGCCTTGCCGAGTGCAAGGAGTCGAGGTCCGAGTACCTCTTGAATTTGCCTTGTCGAGTGCAAGGAACCGAGGTCTGAGTACCTCTTGAGTTCGCCTTGCCGAGTGCAAGGAAGTCGAGGTCCGAGTACCTCTGAGGTCCGAGTGCCTCTTGAGTGTCGCCTTGCCGAGTGCAAGGAAGTCGAGGTCCGAGCACCTCTCCAGTAATGCCATGTGGGGTCCAACAGCCTGTTAACTGTTGGGAACTACGTTTGACCTGATTCTCTAAAGAGATACGTAGGCAGCGGGAAGTGGAGAACTCTGAGTAGTTCACCATTCGCGCACGGTCACACGTGCTTCCTTTGTCAAGGGAGCACCTCACTCACAACCTCACTCACAATCACAACCACAACCACAACCACAATCACACCCCCGCACGAACTACGTTTGGCCTGATTCATGCCGCACAGGGATACGTAGGCGGCTTGATCTCGAGCTCGGTCATCCATTATCTGTTGTATTTTCTGTGTTATTCATTCTTTTATTTCATTATTTGTTTATTCATGATTATTTCATTTTCTTTATCCATTCATTTGTTCATTGATCCATTTATTATCTGTTGACTTGTATTTTATTTTTCAAGTCTATGTGGCGGCACCCTAAGTTAGAACAACTTAGAAACTTGGTCTAGGGTTCCCCATTTGCCTAGTTAGGCTAAATTGAACGACCTGAACATACATAAGTTTCAACAATGTAAGAAAGGATAGGATAGAAGGAGACCGGTCCATTGACCGGGCGAGTTGGGTGCCTAACACCTTCCCAACTCGTAACTTGACACTTATCCTTCTCTGGTAAGACTAGAAGCCAATCCATTGAGCATGAGTCATAGTGTCTCTCCAAGTGAGAGACAATTTATAGGTCCTAGACCTTATCTAGGTGGCGACTCCATATTTTACTCCGTCCATTGGCGTGGATGGATAAAAGTAACCAAGGCGAGAGCCAACGTTTGGCCTGATTCCTGCCGCATAGGGATACGTAGGCAGCTTGATCTCGAGCTCGGTCATCCATTATCTGTTGTATTTTCTATGTTATTCATTCTTTTAATTCATTATTTGTTTATTCATGATTATTTTTTTTTTATCCATTCATTTGTTCATTGATCCATTTATTTTCTGTTGACTTGTATTTTATTTTTCAAATCTATGTGGCGGCACCCTAAGTTAGAACAACTTAGAAACTTGGTCTAGGGTTCCCCATTTGCCTAGTTAGGCTAAATTGAACGACCTGAACATACATAAGTTTTAAGAATGCAGGAAAGGATAGGACAAAAGGAGACCGGTCCATTGACCGGGCGAGTTGGGTGTCTAACACCTTCCCAACTCGTAACTTGACACTTACCTTTCTTTGGTAAGACTAGAAGTCAATCCATTGAGCATGAGTCATAGTGTCTCTCCAAGTGAGAGACCATTTATAGGTCCTAGACCTTATCTAGGTGGCGACTCCATATTTTACTCCGTCCATTGGCATGGATGGATAAAAGTAATCAAGGCGAGAGCCTAATTTTGATTTCGTGGAGGATCATATGAAAATCCATTGTCCTCACACCACCAAAGAATGATTATCTTTTTTCAAGAGTCAATCGAACTACATACTTATCCTTTGGGACAAAAATTCACTGGTCCTCTCTTTTATCTGGGCAAACCGCCAAAGAATGATGACGTCGGAAATCACACCACCTTTGGGTAAATGAAACCCCTAAACCAAACATCCCTATTTTCCAAGTGCATGTAACATTTTAATCTTGACAATGCCACTTTTGGGTGGACAATGTCTTTCTTTGCTGCAACCACAAAAGTGAGAATCCTTGACAATGTCACCTATGGGTGAGCGTGTCTTTCCTTGCTGTATTTTGTAAACGCACAAATATTGGATTTAAGTATGTTATGATAAAACCAAGTATGCCACTTTGGTGATCACATTAAGTCCTCACACAACATCTACAAACTCTAACTTGAACAAACTTGGATAATGTCACATTTGGGTGAACACTTGTCAATTTCTGGAGCATTTACAAATACAGATACTTGAATTTGAACAAATTATAATAAAATAAGGTGTGCCACTTTAGTGGGTTCCACCAAGTTCCACCATAATGTGAACAAATTCTAACCTGCAGCATATGTGGGATATTTATTTATCCATGAATATTTTTAAAATACAACTTTATAAGTCTAAACAAATATGCACATTAACTCAACAATCAATTTGGTATAATAATTTTAAGAGAACTTTAAGAAAAATCAACAGAAAAACTGCAAATCAAGTTTCCATAAAGCATTTTCTATGATAACACATTTCTCAATATACCAAAATATATCAAACTATGTATCAAATTGAAGAGCATTAAAAATGGAGTATACTGCAAAAAATCGCGGTCCAAACGGACCTTCCATGCGCCCACACGGGCGAATTAATTCCCTCAGGTTAAAAACCTTGAACAAACAGACCCTTAAGCAAAACCCTGGTTGGTTCAGTTTAGTCGGTTCGGCTTGGGTTGGTTTACCCAAGATCGGATATGTTTGGTTTGTCTCGAACCGAATATACCCTTTTTTTCTTTTTTAAAAGTCTTCAGACTGAACCACTGGTCTGTCCGGGATGAGAATCGAGTTGGTTTGCTGGTCCGACCACAAGTTCAACCCAGTTCAAAAAAGATGGGTACCAGGGTAAAATCTCAGGTCTTTGGATCGGGTTTATGGGTCTAAGTCCCAGGTTCACGGATCGGGTTACCAAATAGGCTGACCGGGCCAGTGATTTGGTCAACTGGTTTGATAACCGGGTAATCTGGCCTGACCCATGGGTCTTGGTCAACAGTTGACATGGCCGGGTCGAGCACACGTGTGGGTCACAAGTGCTCGGCCCGCTCTGCCGCGTCAAATCTGCCTGGCCTGAGTTGGCTCGGCCGGGTTGACCGACTCTTTACAACCATTTATTTATTTATTTTTAATAATCCGCGAGTGGATCTCACTCGATTCTTCCTCTGGTGCGTGGCGGCACTTCTGGCTGCCAACGGCGGCGAGTTTTATACCGTCGTCACCGTCTCTTTGAGCTCTACGCAGTGGCATAAAATTTTTTGATTTTTGACGGTTCAAAAAATTTCGATCGTAACAGATCTCCCATGGGTTTCAATCAAAAACAGAATGAAAAAATAATTCATTCATCATATCAATCATTTTTATTAGACTTTATTAAATCAGATCTCATCGATCCTAGGTCCGTATGAACCTGCTCTGATACCATTTGTTAGAATAACATTGATAGGGTTCCATTACGTACCATCTCCCATATACAGATACCTAGAATATAGAAAGATTAATATAAACAGTTAGAATGTTCCATACCTCTTGCAGACAATTGATTTACGATCGTTAATTGAAGTAACCCTTGAGAAGAGTCTTCCACAGCCTTCCACAGCCTTCCACTGGACCTTCCTTCTCCTCTGCTATGGGTGCTGATGGAGAGATCTCAACAGTGGCTGCGGGGACTCACTACTCATGTATTTATAACATAATCACTAACCCTAATTCATTCCCACAATGAATAGAGAAAATCTTATCTTTGACAATTAACAATCTACGGTTTAAACCAATCTACCAAATAATGTCAAACTTCCACTGGTAGATTAGATAAGTAAATAATATTGACCAACTAGATTTAGAAATAAATCTAACATTATTCGCTTGTATCTAAGAGATCTATGGGTATATGGGGGTTGTATGTGATTAAGGTTGTTCAGCATGAAGCATATATGTATTGTTTGTGGCTTAGAGGGTTTGTTGAGGCCTTGCTCATGGCATAAGGCATAATGGAGGTCTTGAACCTCTTAGATATAAGGCATATGCAAGGGTTTTTAGTTCCATTTTACCTTGTAGTCATGTGGTGGGCCCCATATGATGAGGTGGCATGTAAGGTGTGCATGTCTTGACAAGTGGTGAGGAGAGAGAGAGAGTGAATTGGAAGTGAGGTGGCATGCATAAGAATGGACATGTGGCAAGGAGAGAGGTGAGGGGATATCCTAGGTGGCATGCTATCCTAGGTGGTAGCTCACTATTGGAAGATGGAATCTAGCATGATATTCTATTGGTTAAGGGCTTTTTTGATAAATAGGAAGTTAAGTGAAAGGTAGAACGGACTTTACATTTTTTAAGGATACCAAAAGAGTATGAGAGAGTTTGCCATGCAAGGTTTGTATGAAGAGCATTGAGGGGTATAATAGTCATCTCACAATGTATAAAAAACATATAAAATAACAAAAAAGAGGAATTATTAACCTGAATTATTTGGGAGTTCTTGGCTTGAGAAGAACAGGAAAACTGGAAAGCAGAAGAGAGATGAAGGGATAAGGAGCGAGAATCATTTGAGCTGGAAGTAAGGAAATCAAATTAAGCTGCCACCATTTCCTACATTGCATGCCCTAGAGAAGAAGAATCAAGGAGAAGACTTGAGGATTGAGGACTTCCTTAGAGGAAATTCTGAAAATTCAATAGAACTCAAGGAAAGAGCTGAATCCTTGATCAAAGCTTTTCTTGAGCTAGGATTTTATTTCCCTCCTTTCTTTTGACCAAATAGACCTAATGCAAGTTAGGATTCCTAGAATTTACTGCAGGTATTGCCTTTTTAAGAAGAAGAAGATGATGTTAGTTTAGAATCTGCAAGTGATAAAATCGGAGGAGAAGAAATGACCTTAATCTAAGCTATAAGCTTCGTAATAGGCTTTACACTATTAATTTGTTTGGTAGTTTGCACTGTTGTGTTATGCTAAACTTTCCTGTCGTTATGTTATTATAATTGTCATAAGATAGATAAGAAATGCATTATATGATGATGTAAGGATTGTTTGATTAGATATGAGATGCTTTATTCATGTAATGAATCTACCATCAATGAATGCTACGTTTTATGAATTATATGAAGAGATTATAAGCTGTTAAGAATATGCAATATAATGAGTTAGAGAGATGGACCCTTCCCTTCGGGTCCAGACGTTGGAGGTCAAGAGATAGAGAGAGATTGACCCTATGGGTCTAGACCTTGGAGGTACAAAGAGAAAGAGACCAGAGGAGGGAGATTATGCGTATAAGTATCCATTCTGGAATTTTATAATGTGATTGCTTGAGTATGTTGTGATAGTAGTATTTTTCATGACTAAGCTAAATATTGCGGAAAACGTCCCACACAATCGACAAGTACGATATCAAAACGATAAAACATACGAAGCGTCGAAAATGAACAAGATCTAAAAACACAGATATATGTGGTTTGATACCGGTATAGTAGCCTACGTCCACGGTGCAATCTCAATAGAATTCTTTTTGTTTTATCAGAAAAAATTACAAGCTACACCTCTTACCTTGACAATACAATACATGGATCCCATACTCAACAAAAATATATCACCATTACAACTCTCATAAGTATTCTTATAAAAAACATTCATCCAGAAAAATCGTACATTCTAAGAGATCTTAAGTAAACTCAAACCTAATACAAGAAGCCTAACCTAGAAAAAACCCAAACAATTGCTCTCCTCACTCTTAGGTTTTCTTGAACTTGTGATTGTCTATACTTGTTTAAAGCATTTCTTCCATTTGTATAGGGGAGAAATGCTCTATACAAATGACAGCACGCTTTGTCAAAGCAAAGGTGCTGCCATTTATGTGTTTCATGATGAATACAGAAGATTTGACATGACAATATCATGGGAGTCATCACACATAATAAATGTCTCCCACTCATGATTTCTTCTCTTTGATTGTTATGTTTACATCTCTTTGATTGTTATGTTTACAATGAGGGGAAAGAGCCACTTTTGTGATCCGATAAGCATATTTGGAATTGGAGCCGAGATGGTATTCCTTGTACATTGTGCATTTTGTATTTATTTTGGATTGGACAAGTCTTTTGTGACTTGGTCCCCTTTCGTATAATTAATTATCCAGTTTATAATGAATCTATCTTCCTTCGGCAACCTAAGCCCCAATTGGCGAAGACAAAAGATAAAGATGGCTCCTGATTAAGTACTTAATCGATACACCAAAAACTCTAAAACTTATAGAATGTATTAAATCAAGACATTTAACCTATTTTAGTTGATTCAAATTAACACACCTATACATTAGATTGATTCCCATTAAACGCATAATAACTCCCCATCTCAATTTTGAGATTCAAATCCTTACTAAGTTGATCACGCTAGCACCTTTACACACACACACCTTCATTAGAATTGAGACAGCAAGTCTCAACCCTTGTTCCTTTTTTCTTTTTCTTTTTTAAATAATGTACTTATTTATTGATTCATGTATTACACAAGGACGACACATTACAATTATATATCTAGAAAGCAAAATAACATTGCTGACTCTCTAGTTAGGAGAGCTCTGTTGTTATCGTGTGCAACGGTTTGATCTAAATGCGATCCTTGATTAGGAAGGCTCTATTGTCATCTGTTCCATTCCCCCTGTTTTCCCAACAAACCCACCCCCCCCCCCAAAAAAAAAAAAAAAAAAAAAAAAAAAAAAAAACCAACCACCAAATTTATAAAAAAAAAAAAAAAAAACCAAACAGACGGTGGTAAAGGAAGTAACATTCTCCCATTGAATGTGCGAAGGATGTTCTTACCATGGCAGGAAATTATTCTTATTTGATACTTTTCCTTTTATTCTTATTTGATACTTTTCCTCAATGACCCCCCCCCCCCCAATTTTTTTCCTCCTCTCTCTCACTTCTCCCTGGCATAGTTGCACATTCGGCCAAGCAACAATTCTAAAGGTGGTATCACCCTATACATCCTTACAGTGAAAGAAGAGTATACATGATGGTGAACATCCAATCAGAGCAAGTCATTTGACAATTTTTATATTATTTGGAATAAAGAACTGAGGATATATACAAGCAAAATTTGGATTGAATGTGGAAAACAATTATAAAGAGGATAGCAAAAGAGACCTGAAGCCATCCACGACAACCTAAATATACAGCATGACTACCATACACAAAAGAAACTGAAAAAAAAAAAAAATTGGTCAGTTCTCTACCAACCATAGATAGGGTTTTCTACCTGTGGTGGCAATAGGTGAAGGTCCTTACAGTGCTGCTTATCATAATCTCGTGTGCCAGGCATTGCCCCCGTAGCCAACCTCAGAATCTCATTCCCAGTGAGACAGTAATGAGCAAAAGCCAGACCCCCATCAACCACTTCTGACAATCTAGGGATTGAAAATGATTTGATCATCTTTCTGCTTGATGGGTTAGTCCCCCGAGTGTTATTCAAGACTCTGTCTAACTCAGAATACTCCATGAATCTCTGAGTTGCAGCCTCCCAGGAGAGGTTGTATCTCTGCTCAGGGCTAAGAGGTTGAGGCTCATTAGCCAATGCTTCTTTCACTCTTGCAACAAAATCCTCAGATGTCTTGTAAGTCAAACAGTTGGGGAATGATCTGAAGAACTCGTTGGATGGGTGGTCTGCACAAACCACAAATTTTCCCATAGCAAGGGCCTCCGCTGTCGCAGTGCATAGAACATCACTGACACTAGGGTTTATGAAAACTTTGTAGCTGTAAGATTTAAAAGAAATAATTTGTGTTATTCAATCATATTGGTTATAAAGAATGGAAAAGAGAAAAATAAATAAAGAATAGGGCATGCAAACCATGAGTGAATAAACTAGAACAGGCTTTTTCAATTAACCATACCCATGAAGTGAATCATCAGCATGGTCCCTCCCTTTCATAAAATTAAGGTTCAGGTCCAATTTTTTGGCAACAGACTGGACTTCATGTGCATCCTCTCCATTCCCAAAGACATCCAACTTAAAATCATCAAGATCATTTTTGTGCTTTGCTAACAAATCTATTAATTCCCTGTATCCTTTAGCCCAGACCATCTTGCCTAAGAAATATGCTCCCTTAGAGAAAGTTTTCTGCCCAAGTTGCCTTTCTGCTGCCACTTTTTCTCCAACACTTAAAAACTTGGGATTCACACCATGAACATTGCATATGATAGACTTCGGTAGATCCTGAGTTGCAGCAGAAAGACGAAGAACCTGCATAGAATCAAGTAGTTCAGAACGAAGCTAAATTCTTCTGCTTCAAGAATGCAACCAATTAATAATAGAATATTAATTGGATAAAATAATGAAGAGCATCTTCCAGTGCCCAATAAATTAAAATTAAAAATAAAAAATAATAAAAAAGAAGATAAGTTAATGGTTGTTTAGAACAAGGCACTAGCAATACGGCTGTGTTTGGTTGCAAGGGGAATTGAAGGGAAGGGAAGTGAAATTTTTTAACTTAAAAAGAAAATTTTGTACTGATTACAACACATGCTATCACATTGCAATGTAACTAATTTTAAATCATTCCATATTTAGTTATTAACTTACACTTCACTTTGTATTCAAATCCCTTGCATTTAAAAACTAAAATAAATTTGACATCTTATTAGTATCATTACTAAATATGTTAAGGAAATTAGGTAGTTTATACAATCATTTTGTGTTACTTCTATAAAAATTTCCTTTTTAAGTTAAAAAATTTCCCTTTCCTTCCCTTCCCTTCAATTCCACTCACAACCAAACACAGCCTATAGGTGAGCACAGTTCAACAGACAAAATAGGGTGAATACCTTGTGGCAATATGCTCGGGTGACCCAATTGTTAATGTGTTTCACAAAGAAAGCTTGGAGAGCCCCATTTTTCTCTCTCTTGATATACTCCAAGTAATTTGTATGGACAATACCAACAACATGGTTAAATTTATCAGTCCACCGTCTCCCATGATGATACCAGTTTAGGTGTTCAGGTTCTTCCAGTATAGCAATGTCAGCTTCCTTGGAAGAAACAAATTGTGAGGTATCACCGGTAGGTATTATACTCCGCCTTTCTTTTGAGAACTGAAAACCAAAAGCATAAGTTATACATACAAACCAGAGTATCATCAAAATCAAGGAAGCACAGAAAAGTGTCAGATACTCACCTTTCCCGGGTAAAAGGAGATCTTGAAATTGGCCTTGAAGCCAACCCTTTCCTCCAGCCAGTTCCGTATGTAGGTCTCCTGCTCTTCTGGTGAACTGAAGGTAAGATTGTTGGGATAAACTAGCTCCTGATCTGATTTGCAAAGCCATGGAACCAATAGTGTTATTTTTTGTTTTGCAGACTTGGACAGATATGCTGCTCGGAACAATGGATTTACAGCAGTTCCTGTCATCCAAGGAAGACTAGCAGTTGTGACTATAGCTACATGCCTTCTCCTATCTGCTGAGTCATGCTTTACAAAATCAGTCCATAGGCTGCCATCATAGCAATGCCCAGTACTTTGGAGCACGCTGGCTATCCTTAAATCCAGTTCATCATTAATGTTGTCATTTCCAAAAACAGAGGTTTCCCCTGAAGACATGGACCTCAAGGGAAGTAGATTCTTGCGTTTGCTGCACAAAGCTTCCTCTATCTTGTCACACATGTCTGTAACCATCATGAAAATGTGTTATTAGACGTAGTGATAGTGTTGCATTATGCCAGCAGTAAATGCACAAATAACCCAGTGGTTGAATGGGACTGATGTCAAATACTTGGACATAGGTGCTGCTGTCAGAATCCAACATAGACAAAGTGTCACATTCAATTAATCGTAAAACTAGGACTCTGGCCATGAGGGATCAGGGGTAGAAAAAAAAAAATATGATATTACAGATTTTGTGTTACTAAAATCATACTTGTCAGTCAACCCCATAGTTGGGATAAGGCTTTGTTATTGTTGTTGTTGTTGTTGTTGTTGTTGTTGTTGTTGTTGTTGTTGTTGTTGTTGTTGTTGTTGTCTGTCCAATGTCATTCGCATTCTCTCTACATATCATGTTTAGATGTAGATGGTGCTTCCATTTCAGTAGACTTCTGAAGATTTCTATGAGCCCTTTGACCTCCTCTTCTCCTGAGCTCAACCAGCATTTCGACGTCAAATAGTAATTTCAATCACCAAGAGTTTGACGTGACCATCTTCAGCACCTCAACAAATACAAAAGAGGCCTAAATAGATGGGTTCTGAAGTCCACATCTTAATTTGACACCATGATGGCATGGTACCCACATAAGAATTTCCAAAGGCAGGAGACGCAAGCAGGTCTTATAAGCATCCAGAGTTGCAGGGCCAGCGAAGCTGTTTGAAGCATCAAGATTTTAAGTTCGAATCATTTAGTTTGTCTTAATTTGGGGTAAAAGGTACTTTGCAATTCTCAGTATGGGTAATTTAGTCCTTCAATTTTCTGTTCGGGTCCAGGCACAGTTGTCTTGGGCCAAGTTTAGTTGGGTTTATAGTTGTTTGGATGGGCTGGGGAAAATTATGTAATATTGCTTGCTACTTGCCTAAATGCAGCTGCAAATGTCAGGTGTTATGGGGATTCCTTTGGTTCTTCAGTGATTCAAGGAGCACTAATTATTCTAGTAAGTAAAACCTAGAACTCTCCCCGTTCTTTTCATAATTTCAGTAGAGTATTTTCCTAGCTGGAAAAACCAATTTAACAACATGAAGAAAACTCTTTGATTACTAAAACCTTTATTGTATTCACCATTTGCACAATTGTTGCTGAAATTTAATTGACCAAACATGCACACACACATGACAGCCACCTTATTAACCAAGAAAACCAGGAAGGGAAAAACATACACACATCCTTAACTAGTTGGCCAGGGTTTATCCAGAAAGGAATCCACAAAGGAACCCAACCCCCCCCCCCCCTTCTCTCTCTTTCTGAGTCTACGTAATGACAGGCCCCACAATCTCTACAGCTTAGTTTGGATATTTATCTAAAATTCAACCAAACAAACAGAGGAAAAAAAAAACAACCAAGCCACAGTAACATACAGAAATTCAGTCTCAGCAAACGTGTTTCCTCAATCCATCAGAACAACTCAAAAGATAAAGTATCATTAATTTCTTCATGCCCATTCCAAGTTCGAAGTACCATTTGAACAAATAAGAATCCCCTTCCCTACAAGATTTCTTCTTCATAGAGATAGATATAGGATCTATGGGGCAATTACTTAAATGTACATCTTGTGCAACAGCCCTTCCTATCTAATAAAAAAGGATCCCATGATCCTGATCTGAACTAACCTGAGATCGCAAATCCCAAGTTTGTCGAGAGAGAGAGAGAGAGAGATGATTCTAAAACTCTGTAATTAGCATCCAATAGCATAAAACATGATTTTAAGTTGGTTTTAAAACACTGTACTATTGTACCCATCTCCCCCCCCCCCACCTCCCCCAAAAAAAAAAAAAATTTTGTACACAGATATGTAAACCTAAAACTATACTATTAAAGATAAGGGAAAAGGTTCCGCAACACCAGTGTGGGGAATCCTTTCCACACCCTCACATTCTGACATTTTATCCCTCCTCTCTGACATTCTTGCTCCTCCCTGACCTTGTGGGCCCCCATTGGCTATACCACTTCCAACATCCCATCGGTGATGCGTGGGAGATCCCCCCCCCACACACACACACACAGCAACCCTCTCCCTAAATATGAAATCAGAATTGCTAATCATACTCATCATAGTAGAATGTAAAATTATTTTTAAAATGTTGGCATAACATTGCTCTAATAAAGCCCTAAAGGAGATTGTTACCTCTTTGAAAGCCAAGCTGATCAAGAAAGGGACCCGACTGCTTAACCAAATAAGCCAAAAGTTCAGATGCATCCAATGGTGGCACTTCCTATATCACATATCAAAAGAATAAGCTCGTTTAATACAAGTAAATGAATTAACACTATGGGAAAAAAAAATTCCAACTCTAGGTCCACATGTAATTCAATCTAATGATAGAGCACTTCTTTAATCAAGTCCAGCTTGTGCTAAATCAGGCCACTATACATGCCCTCAGTTAGGAATTGACTGATGTTTCGACCCATTGGACAAATGGACTGGTGATGCAGTCCAAGAAGGCCCAAGGCCCAAGCTCAAGTCGATAATGGGTCAGCCCAAAGAACTAGTCGGTATTGGTCCATTGGACCAACCTAAAGACCAAATTAACGTGAACACTGTTCACGCGGTACTGTTCACGTGAACAGTACCAACAGCATTAGTTATGACTCTTTTGATTAGTTTTCTAATTTTTAGTTTACTTATTTTCATTGTTTAGTTTCCTAAAAATTAGACTAGTTAGTTTAGAAGTTTTAGTAGCTTGGAGACTAAGACTTGCCTAAAATCGAGTTTCCTAATTTCAGTTTTAGAAATTTTCCTATTTCTATGTTTTAGAAACTTCCTAAGTTATAAAGGAGGTTTAGCTTTTCCAAATTTCGTTCTTTCCTATTTTATTTGTAATGTTTTAAAGCTATAAATAAAGAGAATGCAAGCTGGCTGCAGTAGAGAGAATTTTCCAGAAAAAAAAAGAGAGTGAAACTCTTATTTTCTGGTTGAGTCTCCAAAGTTGTGAGACTCAACCGAACTCTATCTCCTTTGTTCCTTTGCATTCAATACTCTTATTTTGTTCTTTATTGCTAGTTATATGTGAAACACTCAGCACCAATTAGAGGAAGTAAAAATCAAATCAGCAGCCGACATCCTTTTGAACCTGCCCAGGTTTTGGCGGCACCAGGTACAGCAAGATTACAAAGCTCATAGCTCCTTCAATTCTTTTCGGATCATTCTCAGATTTTGAAGGGTGTTCATAACTATTATAAAGGCCATTCAACCCAAGTTTCATCAATTTCTGACGGATAGATTTCAAGAGAAGTAATTATTCCTATTACTTTTCTCTGCAGAATTTTGTATTGGACTGAATAAAGATCCTGTAGCAAAGAGGGCTTGTTAATCTGAGATGTTTTAACCCCTTTGCCACCAATTTGGTATCAGAACATGGCTGAGGAGAGTTATAACTCTCCTAATCAGTCCAACAATCCCAATAACCCTGTTAATCTGGTTCTCCAACGATTGACAAAAATGGATGCCAAGTTAGACAGTATGGATGGAAGAATGAGTAATTTGGAAGAACGAAATAATTCTAAGCCGGCTAGAGTGGAAGCCCCTAGAAGGGAAGCCCCTAATGCCAACCTAATGCCAAGACGTATTCTTGGGGCTCCTCAAAGAGTCCCTAGAGAGGAATACCACAACCCACCCTATGACGACTATGATGAACCTATCCGTTACCAAACCCATAAAGTACGGATAGACCTCAAGGAGTTTCATGGAAGGCAACAGATTGGTTGAATGCCTTAGATGACTACTTTGATTGGTTTAGCCTTCCCGAACCTAGAAAGCTGCAATTAGCCCGCTCCAAACTAGTGGGGGGTGCTCGTGATTGGTGGCGTAACTATGAATATAGTCTCATGAGGAGTCGTAGAGAACCCACTACTTGGGAGGAGATGAAGGAAGAATTGAAAGAAAAGTATTTGCCTCGGTCTTTCCAAAGAAGGTTGCATGACCAGCTGAACAATCTTCGTCAAGGTAATATGAGTATGGAAGACTATGTATACCAATTTGATCAATTATGTGCACGGTCAGGTTCACGAGACAATGATGATCAAATGATATCTCGGTTTCATTTGGGATTGCGACCTGAGATTAGAGAAAAAATAGGTGTGGTTGATATTGTTAATCTTAACGACTGTGTTGATAAAGCTTTCCAAGCCTAGGGCCTTTTGAAGTCAACACTGAAGCCCACCTCCAGTTCTTATGAAGTGAAACACTCCACACCAATCAGCAAAGCTATAGGGACTACATCTCATGCTACTCCAACGACAGATAAAGGTAAAACTCTCATGGTAGCAGCTACGGATGTGCAATGCTATCACTGCAATGCATATGGTCACTTTGCTAAAGATTGTCCACAAAAATTAAAGGTAAACTCTTTAGTTGTTGCAATCGAGGCCAATCCAGATACACAGGTATGTGAGCCGCGAAGTGATGACACTTCTGTTCCTAATACGGATGTCATGGATGATGGTGATGATTTATATGGAATCCATATAATCAGCAGTATGGTTTTGATTGCCCCAAAAGTAGATGTGGATAATTTTGATG
This sequence comes from Protea cynaroides, assembly GCA_028583415.1. NCBI lineage: Eukaryota > Viridiplantae > Streptophyta > Magnoliopsida > Proteales > Proteaceae > Protea > Protea cynaroides. The sequence goes on along the minus strand of CM053269.1, from coordinate 44,634,292 downwards.
CCTTTGCTAAAGCTCCAGGGATTGACAAAGGTGACCACAGTTCTGATGAAGACCACGGTGTTATGGAGACAATTGCGGAAGATGAAGATTTAAACACAATAGTCCCTATGAATACCACGATTCTACTTGACTTTCCTCAAGATGTTGAGCATATTAACTTTGTGATACCGTATAAATATCTTGAAGAAAGTGGACCCAAAGTGATGGATTTTCTTCCAACATTGCAAACACAGCCAAAATTTCAAAATCAGAAGACGCTGCCTACCGAACCCACTGAAATCATTCTTCATCATTATCGAACTCGTGGACGAGTTCATTTTAAGTGGGGGGGAGTTGACGCAGTCCAAGAAGGCCCAAGGCCCAAGCTCAAGTCGATAATGATCAACCCAAAGAACCAGTCGGTATTGGTCCATTGGACCAACTCAAAGGCCAAACCATTAACGTGAACATTGTTCACGCCGTACTGTTCACGTGAACAGTACCAACAGCATTAGTTATGACTCTTTTGATTAGTTTCCTAATTTTTAGTTTACTTATTTCCATTGTTTAGTTTCCTAAAAATTAAGCTAGTTAGTTTAGAAGTCTTAGTTGCTTGGAGACTAAGACTTGCCTAAAATCGATTTTCCTAATTCCAGTTTTAGAAACTTTCCTATTTCTATGTTTTAGAAACTTCCTAAGTTATAAAGGAGGTTTAGCTTTCCCCTATTTTATTTGTAATGTTTCAAAGCTATATATAAAGAAAATGCAGGTTGGCTGCAGTAGAGAGAATTTTCCAGAAAAAAAAGAGAGTGAAACTCTTATTTTCTGGTTGAGTCTCCAAGGTTGTGAGACTCAACCGAACTCTATCTCCCTTGTTCTTTTGCATTCAATACTCCTATTTTGCTCTTTATTGCTGGTTATATGTGAAACACTCAGCACCAATTAGAGGAAGTAAAAACCAAATCAGCAGCCAACATCCTTTTGAACCTGCCCAGGTTTTGGTGGCACCAGGTACAGCAAGGTTACAAAGCTCATAGCTCCTTCAATTCTTTTCGGATCATTCTCAGATTTTGACGGGTGTTCATAACTATTATAAAGGCCATTCAACCCAAGTTTCATCAATTTCTGACGGATAGATTTCAAGATAAGTAAATTATTCCTATTATTTTTCTCTGCAGAATTTTGAATTGGACTGAATAAAGATCCTGTAGCAAAGAGGGCTTGTTAATTTGATATGTTTTAACCCCTTTGCCACCAACTGGTCCCAAACCTGATATACTGATCCTTAGCGGCATGACATTATGGTTCCATAAGAGGTCTTTTTTTACAGGTAGTGGACAAAGATTGTTATAATTCAAGAGTAAAGTTACTTTTCAGATGAAGTTTGTGATCCAAGAATGTAAGTTCTGAGAAAGTTAAGGTAAACATTCCATGTTGTGATCAATATATGAGCTCTTATAGTTGAAGTATGAAAAAGTTAGTCATATTTGTCTATCCTCCAAGCATCATGAAGATAGAAGAAAATCCAATTATTGGGAATCAAGTCATGAGATCTAGCAACAACTGAATATCTCATCAAGCTCAAAAGACACTTGCCATGAGTTGGTTAACTTTGAAGACACAAGTTGAAGATCAAGTCAAGCCAACCATGAGGATTCAAGCTATCCAAGTGCCTAAGGCCACTCAGCCCAAAAGGGCATAAAACTGTCATTCAGACTAAGATCCACCCAAAAGACCTCCTAGGTCGACCGGCAAGGGCAGATGAAGCTTGAGGAACATATAAGGCAGACGATAGAGTGCCTGAGCCTGAAAACATCCGACTGTTTCCCGAGAGTATAGTTCCTCACATGTACATAGACGGATGATAGGGCAGTTGACCTTGAGATCATCCGGATACATCCCGAGAGTAATTTTTCCTTAGCTGGATAACGGATGACCCTAAGATCGTCTGGGTACTAACCAAGACCACAATGTTCCTCTACCCTGAAAAAAGCAAGACACCTAGTCATCCAAGCAGGTTGACCGGTCTTTGCTGTCAACAATTGTACACCCCCATGGCTATAATTCTAAGGGCATAATGTGAAGGCAGACGACCTCCTTACCCGAGCAGTTGACCGGCTTTGTTTTGTCATTGCCATTTTGAGCCCAAAAGGTTAATTTTTTTAATGGGGCTCCTTTCATATAAATAAAAGGCTTACGGGGTGAATTAAAAAACGAAAACCGAATATCACTAAGGGTGCTACAAGCTTGAATATCTTCCTCGTGATTTTGTGAGCTTTGGAGTCATTTTGAGTTAAAATTTGTAATTCTGCCATCAAGAGGTTATTGTTTTGGTGCTTTGCTTTGCTAATCTTTGTGTTGTATTTGTGCACTTTATTGGAAGTGTTGTAAGGGGTAGGGTGTCCCTAGTTGGGTTGAGGTGATCAATTAGGTCGTAGAATGGTGATCCCAAGAGAACCACTTGGTTATTAGTGATCTGGGGAAAACTACCGGTGCAAGGTTTCATCCCCACTTTGGAAAGGGGTTGCTAGTGGATTCCAAGCAAGATGCATGAGGGTGGGCTGGTGTGCCAAACCACTATAAACTTCTTGTGTCAATCCTTTCTGTCTCTTCAACCCCCTACTCACTTAGAATCTTGTGATCATTGTATTTACACCATGGAAATCTTGGGTTTGGATTGATAAAATTTTAATTTGTATTTCCATTGCGATTTCCAATTCACCCCCGCCTCCTTGGGTTGACTAGTCGATACTACAGTAGGTATGGGATGGATGGACTGGTCATAAAGTTGAAAGGATTTGGATCAAGTTCTCTAGACAGACTCGGGGGTACCCTATCCAACCCAAACCAAGCCCAGGTTAATGCCAGAGACAATGTCAAAAGGGGCAGCAAGGGGAGGGGCGGTCATAGTTCAAGATTTTGGAAAATTCTGGGAAAATTGTTCCAAATTATTTTGGTTTCAACAAACGTTGAAACGAAATGCAAGGTGACTCTGCAGGTTAAAACAATTTCACCCGAAGCTCCTGTATCACTTCATTTCAAACATCGCACTAAAATTTCGGCTGTTTCAACAGTTTCGTTCAATATTTCAACAAAATTTTGACAAATTTCGTCGAAATTTTGCTCATTTCGGCTCCTTTGCCAAAGCACTCCAAAACTCATAGAAAAAACCTTCTTCTTTTTTTCTTTTTTTTTGGCCAAATCTTTCATTTTGCTGCTGAATCAATACTTAAAGGTTGACTGTGGGACATCCATCTTCAACATTTAAGTGAATTTAAAGCATCATTTAGTCACAGCGTCTCATGAAGCTCCATCCTCATCACCCTCTCCTTCGTTAGAATCCCTTCTTTAGAGCTCCTTCATCATTTCCATCCAACATTGATTGACCTGTGGATCTCCAGAAAGGTACCATTTCGTGTACTCAAAAAAACTTTGGTTACTTATTCCATTCCCCAGTTTGTCCCTACTTTCATCTTCCTCCTCTTTTACTTCACAATATTGCTTTGTCTTTGTTGGAGCACTCTATTCCTAAGAGGCTCTTTTTCAGCTTGGGTGGAAATTGGCCATGGATGTAGAGATGGATGTGTCTTAGTCATCAACAAACATGGGAACTGGTTGATTTCCTCCAGGTAAGAAACTTGTGGAGTGTTGTCTGCATACACCATTAAGTTACAAGAAAAACCTTAATGGTGTTGGTGAGCAGCTCAAAGCCAGATTAGTGGCCAAAAGATACTCAGAAGTATGATGTTAATTACTTTGAGACTATTTCTCTTATTGCTTGGCTTAACTCTTTGCACGTTCTTATTTCTCTGGTCGCCAAGCTTGATTCTTGACTAGCCTTTAATCATCTTGACCAGCCTTTTTATCATCATGACATTAAAAATGCCTTTATATATGATGATTTACATGAAGGGATTTATATAAACCAACATCCGATGTATGTTGCTCAGGGTATGAGTGTACAAAAAATGTGTAAGCTTTGCAAGGCTATTTATAGTTTAAAACAGTCCCCAAGAGCCTGGCTTGACAAGTTTAGCAAGGTTGTTATTGGTTATGGGTTTATTGGTTATGGGTTTACACATTGCTATTCTGACCATTATGTTTCTATTTGTCGCCAGGGTTCTAAAGTGATAGTCAAGGGTCAAAATCTCAACAAAATTTCGCAAAAAAGGCCAATTTTTCAAAGTTTCAGGAGGTTCTGAGACGAAATAATTTATGACTTAGTAGGTAAGCATTTTTCTGGTCGATATTCTGGCATTTCGGACGGATTTGGGTAAGCATCTCCAATTCTGATGCTAGTCTTCTCCACCTCTACGTCGTGCCTCCAAGACAGGGCATGCTTTTGTTATAAGAGTTAGCAAGGCTGTCAGTTATCAAAGGCATCTGGCAAGAAAGTAAGATTTTGACACCACCGAATCTCTAGAATTCGAAGCGATGTGAGATTGTGAATCCACTCTGGCAACACAGTCAGACCGCAGAGTTAAAGATTTGTAGACGTTACAGCATTGTGCCATGGTTAAAGTTCCTGGCAAAGACATCAACTAACACTGACATAAAATATCTAGTACTAGAAGGAAAGTGAGGTACCGAAAATCCTCCAATTGAGAGAATTCCAGCTCTTGAAATCCATTAATATACAAAATACAAATGCTCGAGAGCTGTTAAATATCTCATCCCTAACAGAGATGTTAGTCAGTCACAACACTCAATCTTGAATTCTTTTAAAGAGCTCAATCCCTCATCTTCCCACAAAGATTTCGTAGCATAGATACTGGAGATGCTTACCAAGTCAGATTTCTATCATTTTGACCATTTCAGTTGGATTTTGGTTATTTCGGTCGAAAACTCAGTCTGGGTAGCTACCAAAATGGCTATCAAAACCAAGATTTAGAACCGTGGTGATAATGTTAGTTGTTTATGCTGAAGACATTATGATGCAGTCAACTTTGCCATCACATTATCATTTCTGGTAACTATCTAGCTGGCATTGACCACGTCAAAGCTTGTTTGCATCAACACTTTCAAATGAAAGATTTGGGCGCTCTCAAGTACTTTCTGGGGATTGAAATTGTTCGCATCTGGAAGAGTATTAGCTTGTCTCAGAGAAAGTACATGTTAGACCTTCTTGTTGAGACTGACACGTTAGGCTCTAAATCAGCTTTTATACTCCAATGCATCCTCCTCCGAAAATTTGCGGTTGTGATAACAAGGAATTTGTGATAAGCATTAGTATTGGTTACTAGACTTACTTATTTTACTGTTACTAGACCTGACATATAATTTGCAGTTGGTGCAATTAGCTGGTTTATGCAGAGTACTAACAAAATTTCAGTGGGAGGCTGCATGTGACATCTTGAGATACCTAAAAGGTGCTCCAAGGAAAGATTTTACTTATAAACCACAAAACCATATTGATATTGTTGGATTTCATTTGTTGACTGGGCTGGAGCTAAAGGTGAGAGAGTTTCTACAACTGGATATTGTACTTTGTGGCAATCTAGTCACTTGGAGGAGTAAGAAACAAACTACAATGGCTAGGTCTGGTGCAAAATCTGAGTATAGAGCCATGGCTCATACTACAGCTGAGTTGATGTGGCTTAACTCATTCAGGAGTTAGGGTTTTCTATTGACAAACCTAATAATATGTTATGTGACAATCATACCACTATTTATATAGCTAGTAACCCAGTCTTACACATGGTTCGAAAACTCGACCGAGACGGGTCAAGATCTCGACCTTCTCGCCTGTCTTGACTGGGTCGAGACGAGAACTAGGTTCAAAACTGGGTCTTGACCAGTCTCGACCAATTCTCGACTAGATCTCGACCAGTTTCAACTGGTTTCGACCAGTCTCGAACTGGTCTCGAAAATTTTTGAACTAGTTTCGACTGGTTTAAGTAATAAAATAGGAGTCTCGACCAAGACTCATTTTTTCCCCTCTTTTCTTCTGTTTTCTTCTCCTCCACTCCTTCTCCAACCTTGCATCTAAAGTTCGAAAACCTCTGTTCTTTGCAAATCTCTCCACCAAAGTGCTGTTAGAGCCTCATTTTCACTTGTTCTTGGCAAATATACTGTTTGAGGTATGGTTTTTTTTCCCTAAAACTTACTTTTTTACATGAATATGTTCAATACATGTTGGTTCATCATGAATTTATATACGTGAGAGTCATTAGGTTGATCTACAACCTCACCCTTTCGAAATTATATTCTTGTATATATATTTTTTAGAAAAAATTTCATCTAACCCCCAAAAACTATGTCAAATTCGATCTAACCCCCAACAATTTCAAAAGTTTCATCTACCACCCAAAAAGTTTCCAAATGTCTCATCTACCACCCAAAAATTTTCCACCGTTAGTCAAAGAGACCCCACCCGTTAGTAGAGTCCCGTTAGTCGATGACGTAAGCACTATTTGAAAAATCTTGGGACGATAATACCCTTATTCTCAAATAGAAAGACCATTTTACCCCTATTGAACCATCATCCACAACCCTCATTCTCCCCAATCCTGCAACCATTCAGACTCTCCGCCAAGCTTACGCCTTCAACGCCTCCTCCACCGCTGCCGCTGGTCCTCATCCTCCTCCACCTCCACAAATCTGGTTTCATCGCTCTTATTTTGCTTCTAGTTTTATCAATATCTTCTAAAGAACATTGCACTCTCTCTTTCTCTTCTCGCAGCTTCTCCTTGGTGCTTAAGAGAAATGAAAAGTAAAAGATGGTTGGTGAATTGAAATATCCTATTTTACCTAATCCTGTGAAGTGGCAAAAACTAACAAATTTTTCAAAGAAGATGATGGATATAGTGTTAGCAGAGATTTTTCTGATAATTGATTTGGGAATTTTCGCATTCGTTGCTTTCATTCTCTGCTCTATTGCTTTCTTGTACAATGCCAAGGTCGTCTCTTAAGAGTCAAATATAGGTATTTTTCTTTCAAATTTCTGTTTCATTAAGGATGAAATTGAAGAGAAGGTTGTTACTTTTCCTTTCAGGGGTTTATTTATTTATGTTTTCTTCATGTAGGTTGCTTAGGGGTTCCCCCTCACCGTTCTCCTCTTTGAATTCCCCTGTTGCCGTATAGTCTCTGGTCAGGTGGATTTAGGGGTTTTTAGAGCAAGGAGCTGGATAGGGGATCAGAATCCGTCTGGGACCAGTTTTGTTTTTTACGTTTTTTTTACTTTGCCATTTTAGGATCGCCCTCTGCAACCCTTGTCGATTCTGTTGCTGATCAGGATCGGCTTCGGTTTGGCCGGTCTGATCCTCAAATCACTAATCTCATCCAACCAATTCTCCGTTGCTGCAACCACTACAATCAAACCCATGAAGATCTCTTCTCCGCCGGAGAAGCCACTCTTCTTCGAACCCTTGTTCTCCACCGCTGCAACCTTCGAACAACCAAGCCCTTGAAGCCCTCTTCTCCGGCGCTACAACCTTGAAGGAAGGCACCTCTCCCGATGCCCAAATTGCCGCTGCCAGTTCTTTGCTAAACCTCGCCACAGATCAAGAAAGGGTTCGTATCATCTCCGGTGAGCTTGGGATTCGGTTGATTGTATAGGTCCTCTTTGTGGGAGAATAAAAAAAATAGGTCTATTTTTGCTTGAGAATGTCTTATCAAAGGGTTAAAAAAAATAATTTGGATTGTGAAAGTGGTAAAAGGTCAAATTAGTAATTTTATCTCAATTTAATGTTTTTTAATTTCAAATACAAAGGGTAGAAATGTCTTATCACATTTTCAATCAAGTCCTTCAGTTAATTGGGGCCGATTGAAGTTTATGTAAACCATTTGGGTGGTAGATGAAATTTTTGAAGTTATTGGGGGTTAGATCGAATTTGATATAGTTTTTGGGGGTAGATGAAATTTTTTCTATTTTTTATTTTGATTTTCTGTTAAAAAAAGGTATTTTTCAGCAATTAAAAATTAAAAAAATATGATAAATATTAATTAGATGTTGTTGAAAATATTATATGTTGAACACCGTTGGCCGATCTACACGGCCACGGTTTCATTTTTTTTTGTTTCTATATATATATATATATATATATATATATATATATATATATATATATATATATATATATATATATATATATATATATATATAGTTTAAAAAAATAAAAAATACATATTTAAATATTAATGGGTTAATTTCAAAATAATATATGTTGAACACCGTTGGCCGATTTACGCGGACACAGTTTCAGTTTTTTTTTCTGTACATATTTTTATTTTTATGAATTTTTTATTAATAAATCTTATTTTTCAGCAATAAAGAATTAATAAAAAAATATTAATACTTATCTGTTGGTGTTCAAAATAATATATGTTGAACACCATTAGCCAATCTACGGTTCCATGTTGTCGAATTATATTTTTGGAAAAATAAATTATTTTTATTTAATATCCAAAATTAATAATAATATCTAAATAATTATGTAAAATTAGGAAAAATTAAGAAAAATATTATGTTTTCTTATAAAATAGTTTTAAAATTTTGAAAAATAATTTCAATGTGTTTTTAGTTGTATTCGCATATTTGATGCTTTTATGTTCTTCCATTTTAAGTTTTATTATTATAAATCTATTGATTTAAATTTCTCTATTTATCATCTTATGTAACAGTGCCTCGTTCTAAATATAATTGCTGCTTCGGGTTCTTGTGAGGGAGGTGGTGATGCTAGTCATACTGACATGGCTTAGCAGTATTGTACCACCATTGACGCTGATAGAAAGAAAACTCAATGCAAATTCTGTGGGAAGAAGCTTATGTCTGGTGGGATTACCAGACTTAAGCAACACTTGAATGGGACTTCTAAAGACGTGACAAAGTGTGTTATAGTTCCTGTGGAGATTATCAGGGTCATAGTTACACAGATGAAGGGAGGCTAGCAGAGAAGGGCAGAGAGAAAAAAAATAAACAATTTGAGGAAGCAATCCGAGGCACAGTGCGTGGTTTGAATGATGATAGTTCAGATGATGATGGTATAGATACCAGACGTATGACTGAGCAAGAGGCCAGAGATCTGAGACGGGTAACAATGGCTAGTAAAGTCAGCCATGAGATGGACATGGAAAGGTTGAGGCAAAGAGCCTTAGAAGCAGGTGGTAGTGGATCATTTCAGCAGCTTGAAAAACCATAAACGCAGAGTAAGGGGGGTTGGCCTATGTTTAGAAGATTAAAAAATACTAGAGCACAACCCCAAGCACCACCACCTGCACCTGCTACTGCTAAGGATGAGGATTATGTTGAGATCCTACAGCAGGATTCAGCAGTTTTTAGGAAGGCTGGTGCCAAGCAGAAGAGATTGAAGAGTATGTAGAATTGGAAGGGTACAAAAGAATTTATTGGGGATGTCTATGCTAGGTGATCCATCTATAATAGTATCCCAGCAAATGCTAATGGTAGCCCATACTATCAGCCTTTCTTTGATGCAGTTGCTCAGACTGGTCCTAGTGTTAAAAGTCCCTACTCCATATGAAGTAATGAATGTATATCTCCCAAGAATTAAAAAAAAAAAACTAGAAGTATGGATAGAAAGGTTGAGGAATAACTGGGGTACATATGGGGTCACTATTATGTGTGATGGTTGGACTAGTCCCACTACAAAGTCCATCATCAACTTCATGGTCTACAATGATGGGAAGACATCATTCTTGAAGTCTGTAGATGCATCTGCATTCACAAAAGATGTTAACTACATCTATGGATTGCTACGGACAGTAGTGGATGAAGTTGGTGCTACAAATGTGGTGCAAATTGTGACAGACAATGGCAGCAACTACAAAAACACAAGAGAAATGATACTAACTAACTATAACCTTTTCTGGACTCCATGTGCTGCCCATTGCATTGACTTGATGGCAGCAACTACAAGAAGGCAGGAGAGATGATGATGGCTAACTATAACCTTTTCTAGACTCCATGTGCTGCCCATTGCATTGACTTGATGTTGAAAGACATGGGCAAGATCTAAAAAGTAAAGCAAGTGATTGAACAAGCACGCCAGGTGATAACATTTATATACAACTATGGCTATTCTTTGAATTTGCTGAGGGAGAGATGTGGAGAGGACTTGGTAAACCCGGCATTACCAGATTTGCTACCAACTACATAGCACTAAAGAGCTTTCAGGCAAAGATGGGAGGCCTCAGATCGATGTTTGCATCTGAGGACTGGTTTGGGTGGAGGGAGTCCAACTCTCCTGTTGAGGTTCAAGCACAGACTACTATAGCTTCAGAGGAATTTTAGAGAATGCTGAAGGATGTAGTCAAAATTCTGGAGCCAGTGGTGAAGGTGCTGAGATTAGTAGATACAGCATTCCAGCCCACCATGCCACATTTATATGTTGCCATGGATATGTTGAAGGACAGTATAAAAGTTGTGCTTCCACGTGAAAACAAACATTTTGTGAAAATTATCAAAGATCGATGGGAAAGTCAGCTGATGCACCCATTGCATAAGGCTGGTGAGTATATTTAATAATGTCTTTAATTTAGTTCCACTTAATAGTTAATACTATATTTTAATCTGGCGACTCATATTTTGCAGCATACTATTTGAACCCCAAGTATCAATATTCACATGTGCTTGGGCTCAATTCTGACCTTATCTGCGCGGTAAAAGATGTTATGGCAAAATTAGTGCCAGATGATATTGTATAAGTACTGGTCAATATAGAAGTGAGTTGTATGGTTTAAGTGCTGAATTATTTGAATATTCATATTACAATGGCTAATGGTTATAAATTTTGAAATGGGTGTAGATTAAAACGTTCAGAGATGGTCTTGGGAGTTTTGGAACTCCCACCGCAATGGCTGAATGAGATAAGACCGATCCTATTATGGAATTATGGAAATTAAAATTTTCAAGTAACATATCTTATTTAATATGTATATTAAAATGTGTTCTTCTTCTTTAGCAGCTGAGTAGTGGTTGTTGTATGGCGAGCATGCAGCTAAGTTGAGGAGAATAGCAATCAAAGTCCTATCTCAGACATGTTCTGCATCTGAGTGTGAGCAAAATTGGAGTAACTTCTCCCTTATCCATTCAAAGAGGCAGAATAAATTGGGCTCTCAACGGCTAAATGACTTGGTGTACGCCCATTACAACATGAGACTGAGGGTACAGTGCATGAAGTTTGAACAAAGAAATGAACAAGAGTTGATCGAGCAAGCCGACGTCTTTCAACTATCTTCAAATGATGAGGATCCCTATGTGGAATGGGTGAGAGACAGAGCAGTTCCAGTGATGGATGAGCCTGGTGGGATGCCCAACCCCACTGTGTCTACTCCGATGGGTTCTAATCTCGAGCGGCTCATGTCCTCGGATGAGGGTCGTATACACGCAGAGTCGCCTCGACCGTTTGACCCCCCAGCTGGTAGTGACCCAAAAGGTGATAATGATACAATGGATCAAAGTGGCTGGTCAGCTTCTGATAATAGTGGTGATGATGGTAGTGGTGGTAGTGATGAGGGTGGTGGAGGTGGAGGTGGTGGTGGTGGAGGTGGTGGTGGTGGTTATAATGGTAGTGGTGGTGGTGATCCTAGACCGACTGTACCCATTATTAGATGGATCGACGAGAGTCAGTATACACACGCTATACAGGATCCAGATCATGGTGGGCGTGCATCTTCATCATAGCCTACGACTGAGTATACGCGTAGGTCTCGTCAATGGGAACGCCCTTTGTAACCAGTGGAAGAAGAAGAAGATCGTTTTTTTGACATCGTTCCTAATCCTGATATTATGCCTGATGTTGAAATTGATAGCATGTCCACAAGCTTTGGAGGACTGAGCATTGAGGGTAGCAATGGACAGGAGTAGGGGCAGTGGAGTGCTCATGGATTTGGTATCATTTCGGCATACGGTTCTTATTCCGGTGATGATGACCACATGATGGGAAGTGCATATGATTATTCCACTGATACTAGTAATGCTACATCACAAACTGACTCAAATTTTGTGGACAATTTCTTTTCAGTCCCGAATTTGCAGAGAATCACACCCCCACACCAGCCAATATATGCTCACTTTACTCTACATTATAGTGAATTGTATCCAAGGTTAGGTATCTTTAGAAACATCCAGGATCATGTGTATGAGAAATATGTAGAAGACTATCAGACCTTCTATAGTTGAAGGATGTCGTGCCAGGACTTTGTTTATCAAACCGAGATATATTTTCTTCAGTAAAGTCAATCTGATCAGATGGAACCTGCAGGCCACTCTACATATGATTAGACATTGGGATGGACTGATGGGAATGCATTATTTCATTTTGAGTATTTAAGTCTTTCATATAATGAACACTTGTGAGTTATGTCATTTTGTGGGATTTATGATTTATGAATGTATGATTTTCCGACAATGTGATTACTTTTTATCCTTCCAATGTGTTTATATATGTTAAATAAGTATTTTTCTGCAATATATAGTCTTAAAATGGTCTTAAAACATCAAAAAATGGCTTAAACCATAAAAAAAAACTGTCGAAACTCCCATTTTTACCCTTTGGAAGTTTTGGCAGGTTCTCTAAAGAGATCTCGGTAATCTCGGTTTTCTCAAGGGTCGACACCCTCGAGATCCGAGATTTCGAACTATGGTCTTACATGAGAGAACCAAACATAAGAGTTTACTTGTCTTTTTGTTCATGATGCTCAGATGTTGTGATGCGGAAGCTGATTTCTACTCCCTTCGCTCGTTCTTCTGATCAACTTGGTGATACGTTTACCAAGGCTTTGTTTTGGAGTGTTTTAAGGCTGTTCTAAGCCGAGGGAGAGTGTTAAGATCCACAGGAGGGGTGTTTTTTATATGTTTCTTTAGGCTTATGTGTAAATATGCATAAGCTGAGTATTTCTATTGTAAAGAATTGATATGTTATAAATACACTAAGCTACCGATTGGAGTACTTTTCTTCAATCAGTCCGCTTTCTCATTTTCCTCTTCGTCTCTGCTCTCTCTCTCTTTACCTCTCATCTTCTTCTTCCCTTGTTCAAGGTTAAGTACTGATTATACTTCTTTTGGTTCTGTGACAAAGGGAAAAAAATTAATAACCTTGGTATTTTTCAGGCGGTAGCTGCTGCTGCCGGCAGAAAGTGGCTGCAGGTGCTGCTTCTGCCACCGGGCGGTGGCTGTGCCACTTCTTCTCTTCCTCTTCTGCAGCATATTGTGGAGTATTGATTTTTATTGATGGTATCGAGCTATATCGACCAATGTGGTACACTATTTTTTTTTTTAATAAGTACTGTATCGGGTAGGTATTGTATCAATACCTACCGATACCCATATGTATCGGCTGATACCTACCGAAACGATACTTTTAAGTTTTAACCTAACATATAGGACCAAACACAGAGCCAATTGTATTCCTTCCATTCCCATTATAAAAGGCATTGGCTCCAATATAAAGAGCCCATGACCTCAATTATCTGCATTTAAAATTATCTTTCATCTTATGGTAGACCTGGTGGCACATGGCGCGGGAATTTATTTACAGAATAAGCTAGAAAATATATGCAATGTCATTAGAGAATTAGTGGAATTAGAAAATATTAAATAAAGATTAATGGTGGCAATTGTAAATTAAGAAGTCCGAAAATGATATAATTGAAGTTGAGGCTCAACCTTTGACTCTTGAGGCTCTTTGTAAATTGCTCTCTGCAAGAAGCAACAAAGTAAACAAGTAAACTATACTTCTCATCATAGGAAAAATAAATAATTGTATATGAAATGGACAAATATATTACTAACAATTGAAGAAGATCTACAACAGATAAAAGTTGGGGAAAAAAAATTTTGCGTTATGGCAAATCAAACAACACTTCCATGAACATAACCAAAAAAGTACGCTTGCAGAACTGAATGATTAGAATGTTACTTACACAAAAAAAAATAAAAGAACAGAACATTAGAATGTTACATCCAGAAAAAGAAAAGAAGAAGAAGAAGAATATAAAAATAAGCAAATAAGATAAACTAGATTTAAGCACTGGTTTTTGGCAAAAGAAGAAATATACAGTATACAAATTAATTAGCACCAACAGATTGATCAGCAGTAATAAACTTTTTAAATTATGCATCATTCCTCAAAAGCTTCTAGGAAATTTTTGTTGCCATGCCATTGCATTTTCCAACTGATTCATTTCAAAATAATAGACACAAAATACCAAACAATCAAACAAAGCACATCGAACCTATTCACGACTAACATCAGCAGTAAGCCACAACAATCAAATGATATAACAAAGTTATCAATGTTGATGCTGTTATAGCATCAACAACAATGACTATAACACTGCCAGAAGCAGACTCTACCAGCCACCATAAATAAAAGAGTTAAAACACTCCAGCATTTTCCTCAATGATCCCTATGAACCCTATAACATATTCACTTACATCCTGCTCCTCTTAAATATGACTTCCTTCAGGTCAGACCCCAGCCCCCAACACAGGATCCCAAGGAGCACAATAAAACAGAAACCAAACTTAAAGTATGAGAACCGAAGTCTCAAAGGGAGTTCATTCTATGGAATTCTAGGAAAGCAATAACATGGAATTGCTTGATTGCAATTCTCCATATGGTAAAAGAAATTCAATTTAAAAGAAATTCAATTGAATCTCTCTGTGTTTGGGAGAAAAGGTTGAATAATGCAGAATATCACCCTTTTTCTGCTGAGCATTCAAAAGGCAAGAAAAAGAAGAACCTCTTAAGATAAGTTCTATACCTCTGCCATAGTTTACTTCAGAGAAAGCTGAGTGATTGCTGCACAACTTACAAGAGATCAAAGAACACATTTTTTGGAGTTACCCCTGCAATTAAATTATGTATATTAGCTATGGAATCTATATAGCTGTAATTGGACACCCCCTCCCGAAAACTTTTGGACACACTTTCTTTACCCTAAACTTTTTCTAATGGATTGCAGAATTTATTAGAGAGAGAGAAGAAGAAGAAGAAGAAGAAGTAGTAAAAAAAGATTGTCAGAACTTGGCAATTGTTTGAATATAATGATGCCCCAAGTAACATAAGTGCACAAATGCTCTAGCAGACTTGCTAACAGAGGAATTTTACAATATCTCCAGCATAAATCAAACTGATTTTCCAATATAATATTTTCATGGCTTAGTCTTTCTCTTAGTCAGTAATCACTTTCAAAATTTCACTGTATCACTTGAAAGTTTGATCCCACAAAAATTGTGCTATGGTCACAACCACTAATATTACTGGTTTTTTGTGACAGTTTTCGTACAGGGGTGCTTCATTTCCTCTTCTCTCAATTTTTTTCTTCGTTTTCTTTTCCCTTTCTTTTAGATCTTGCTCATGTCGTACATCTCTACTATATTTCAAATTACTAATGAATTTGGTACTTATAAAAATAGATAAATAGATAAATATATATAAGGGGAGGTTTCATGCACAGTCACATAAAGCGCTCCGACCATTCATTTATAAAGGGCAGTTTTGGCATTGGATGAGGTGTTTTTCCACCATTTAATGGTGTCATGTATGACCATGCCTTCTGCCAATAAAAAAATAAAAGGACTGGCTGTTCATCCTTAAGTTATGTCAGGTCCCAGAACATAGGTTCAAAATCAATAAAGTCGATATATGTCAGCTGGTTTCCTATGAGGCTATAAAAGATACTGATTTTTAGCACATCCATGTGTCTAGGTCTCAATGTAAAGACAAGGGTGAAGTGATTTCAAAGAAACTCTCAACGGTTAAGAGTTCAAGTTTCCCAATTAACATATTATTGCATCCTCTTTTTTCTTTTTTTTTAAACATAATCACAGCCTGACTATGATGAGGACATCCGAGTAGTTTTACAGTAGAGCAGCTGATCAGCAATTTTTTATTTTATCTTTTTTCCCTGTTTTCTGTTACGACAGTTATTTCAGTTTTTTTACTGTTATTTCAGTTATGTTGGTTCTTTTTTTTTTCTAGTTTCAGTTATGTCTTTATTTTTAAATGTAATGTAAACACCCACACCCCACCACCTGTTCACTGTTCACGTGAACAGTTCCCCCAGTCCTTACAGGTTTTTTTTTTTTTTTTTTTTTTTTTTGAATTCTGTAACTGCCTTAGGCAGTTCCCCAACCCCCCACAGTTTTTTGTATAGGCCTTTTAATGCCATTTTTTGCTGAAAACAAATTATGCAATATGAATGAAGAAAAGTAATGGAACTCTCTCTCTTCTTGCTGTATGTTCTCTCTCTTCTCTCTTTCTCTCTCAATTTCTCTCTTCTCCTCTCTCTTCTCTCCTTCCCTCCTCTTTTCTTGTTAATTCAACAGTTGTCAAGGCCATAGTTGTCAAGGCGGATTTTGTAAGCCTGGGTGCCAGGGCGCCTTATCACCCAGGGCGACCACCTTGTTCTCAATGTGTATTTTTTTGTTTTCGAAAACAACATTTATCAGGCAGTATTTATTTATGACTAATATCATTTAAGTAAATGTTTTTTTAATATAAAGAAACATTTACTTAAGATATTATTCATAAATAAACAAATACCCCCTAATTTGAATCCAATAAAAATAGTCTAAAATTCAAATTCCAAAAGGATAAAAAGTCAACCCTCCAGTTCAATAATAAAAACCGTATTTTTAGGTGCAGGGGCGATTTTCAACTTCCAAATGCTAGGCTTTTTTTCAAATATAAAAATTTCATAAATTTTATTATTGTAAAGCATCACTAAAAACCAAGAGCGCGCCAAAATAATCTCTTGCTTTGATGCCCAAAAAATAATTTACATTCAGACAACTTTAAACAGCATTCGTGTACTCCGAACAAAGTTTGACCGTAGTGTAACTCCTTCATTATAACTTGGATTCAAGCAATCTCGGATTTGTTAGAAAGTTAATTATGCTAGTTTTACAACGAATTCAAGATTGTTTGAATCTGAATTATATTAAAAGAGTTACACTCTAATCAAATTTGTTAGAAAGTACGCAAATGTTAGTCATAAGTACGTGTTGCCTACTTAACTCATTATTTGTTGCCTTGTTGGTTTTCTCATGTTAATTAAGTTATCTTTTAAATGTTAATTATTTATGTAAAATGTTGCATATATATAAACATTAATATAGCATTAATATTTTAGAAATAAAAAAAAAAATATATTGGGAACGCCTTGGTCTCCTAGGCAACACCTAGATGGGCGCCTAGGTGCCCAGGATGGCCCCAAACGTCTTGGATCGCCTTGTTGCCTTGACAACTATGGTCAAGGGTCAAGGCGGCGCCTAGGCGTCCAGGAAGTCTTATGACGCCTTGGAAAATCAGGCGCCTTGGTCGCCTAGGCACCCGGTCAAGCCTCCAACGCCTTGTCGCCTTAGCGCCTTGACAACTATGGTTAATTCTGAAATTCCCCATTCCCCATTCCCCCCTCTTTCTGAATCCTTTTTTCTTATTATTTCTATATTGGTATTTTTTTTTCCAGCCATCAAATACTCCCTTCCTTGACCACGAAATTGGATTTTCTGTATATGTTATGCTCATTTCAAAGTATGTCTAATAGTCCATTGTCAACCCCTCCCTGCAACATTTATTATTCCATTACCCCATTGTTAAATTCTGCCATTATTTGACAATTTATTTAAGTCTTAGTTTCTGTTTAGTTTCAACCCATGTTCTGTTTAGTTTATGAAATCTGTTAACAGCACTTCACTATCTTATACCGACATTTATTGGAGCTTATATTTCAGACCGTTGTATTGGTGCTTATATTTCAGCATCATTTGTGTAAGTAATCTAATTCCTTTATATTGAATTGTTGCTATATTTACATGAAATTAGTTTACCTAAGCACTGAATATTGCTGTTATTATATTCAGAGTGCTGAAACGTCCTGCATAACAACTTGTCGAATGCTGCCTTATTAATGCTGAATCCTCACCCTATTTGATCATTGTTGAGTTATTAATCACTGCTAGATTATATCGATCATTGGTTGATAAAATTCAGCTCTAAACAATCTAATTGCAAGACATGTATGCTACTGCCCTCTCTCCTAACTAGCTAAACGTTGGGTAACCCAATACCTAGCTAGCTGTAAGTGTAGGTAAACTTAGACTCTAGGTTGTCCTACATCAGACTGCCATAACAATCCAACCATCTCAGACCCTTTCCTCTCTTTAAAAAATATGGTGTTCCAAAGAAAAGGAATACACTTATTTTCAAGGCTTCAAAGGGGTGTATAAGCAGTTCAATCCTCTACGAAGGACAACCAATTGGCCAAGTTAATAGGTCTGAGCAGAAGTTGGATCCCAAAGACTAAACACCACATTGGGTTAGGGTAACAAGTCAAACAGTTCAATCAGCCAAACCTGGAAACCAATAACACTGGGTTTGGATCCCAGATACAAGTTACTAAACTTCAATAGTATTGAGTCCTCCTAAGTTGCCACACATTTTGTGGTTTTCATTAACAATTGTCGACTAATAACTCTCTATCTTTCTTTTATCTACCCCTTATTCACCAAAACTTTGACTTCCACATCTAAATTCTAACATAATCTTTAGGGAAAATTACTCAAACCTCCCCTCAACTTATAATCTAGGCATTTTCCTAACTTCGGAGGAAATTACTCGAACCATCCCTTCTTTGCAAGGATTGTCATAGGCAGACCCTGTCCGTTACCACATGTCTGTTAAGTGATGACATGTCACCTTCACTAAACTGATTTAATGACACAGTTGCCCTTAAATTGGTTTGAACTTACATTTTTACCCCTTTTGTTCGTTTGGGTTTCTTCCATTATGTAAAAGTGTTTTGATCCGCATTTTTATTCAAAACCTGAAAATGGGTTTTAAGATTTATCTTCGTCATTTGGGTACGATCGATCAATAAACGATGATCATGAAGTTTCCAGACCGTTGCAGAAGCATTCCGATCATGATTCCAATGGTTTTGAGAGAAGGAAGAGTTTTGATAGTTATCATGATTGTCGTGATAGAGGTATTACACTTTCATCTACACCTCAGGAGAGGAGCAGCACCCAAAATGCCATTCTAGTTCTCTATTTAAACTCTTCCTATTGCCTTGAGCTGTTTAACTCCAAGTACGAAGACCACATATAGCAACGAACCAGCCGCACTTCCTTCTAGTGACATTCCCTGCTCAAGGCCACATCAACCTGGCCTTCAGTTCGCCAAGCACCTGGTAGCCACTAGCGCATAAGTTACCTTTGCCACCAGTGTTTCCACACACCACTAAATGAGGAACACTTCCATTATCCCCAATGGCCTAACCTTTGCTCCTTTCCCAGATGGTTATGATGACGGATTCAAACCCGATGACGATGTAAGACACTTCATGTCTGAGCTTAAACACCGTGGATCTCAAACCCTCACTGACCTTGTCCTTAATTTAGCCAACAAAGCTTCCCCAACTACCTATATAGTCTACACCCTTCTCCTACCTTGGACAGCTAATGTCACACGCAAGCTGTTTGTTCCTTCGTCTCTTCTATGGATTCAACCTGCACTGTGATACTACTATTTCAATGACTATGCCGATCTAATTGCTAACAAACCGATCCCTCTTATTTGGTAGAGCTCCATGGGCTGCCATTTCTCACCTGAAGAGACCCTCCTTCTTTCTTCCTCCCATCAAACAATTATGCTTTCACCCTAAAGACATTGAAAGAGCAGTTTGAGACATTGGAACAAGAAACCAAGCTATGAGTCCTTGTGAGCACCTTCAATGCCTTGGAACCCGAAGGATTAAAAGCCATTGAAAAGCTTAATTTGGTCGGAATTGAGCCTTTGGTTACTTCGGCTTTCTTAGATAGACTATATTGAATGGTTGAACTCAAACCCCAATTCTTTTGTGGTTTATGTTTCCTTCGGAAGCATTGTTGTGCCACCAAAGAGGTAAATGGAAGCTATGGCCAATGGGTTATTACAAAGTGGCTGACCGTTACTGTGGGTCATTCAAAGGTCTGAGAATGGAGCTGAAAATGAAGAAAAAACAAGATACTGGATCAGTTAGAAGAAATGAATGAAGAAGGATTCATTAACAGAGAGAAAGAAGAGGAGAGGGAGAGAAGAGAGTGATTTCAGCTGGGGACTACCGCCAGACCTTGGGTCACGAACTCCAGTGAGGTCGCCAGGAAGGTCCCCAGAATGAGAGGTCGCCAAGATCGATACTGGAGAGAGGTCGCAATTAGTAGCTATTTGAATAAGGGAACGCGATGAAAGGCACTGAGTGGCTTAAATAAGGGAAAGGGTGTATTTAGGAGATGGTAACCTTGTCCGAGTTTTCCTTTTACCCTGTCACTGTACAGGATGAGGTTGTAATTTCCTCCAAAGGACTTGCTTGGAATTACGGCGGCTAAGTTCAAGGGAGGTGCATGTAATTTTCCCTAATCTTTATTTCAAATTTTTCTCTAATTAGTCCAAATAAGTTTGTAGACATCGCCATGCGTAGTGCCTAATATGTGCTAAAGATCATCAATGCCTTAATTCAACCCAACTGTTGTTTCCTCAGCTACTCACTCTCTAAATTTGTTTCTTTCTATATTTTTCATATTCCTAACTCTTGCCATACTTTGAAGAAAGACTTGTCATCCTTAGTTTCTTTCGATCACTGCACTTTTGCTCAAGAATCCAAAGACCACTCATCACTAAAAAATCTTTGAACCAAAATCGGCATGTCAAATTCACTCAAAGATCTTGAGATTTTCTTTTGCTTTTTCCTTTTTTTTTTTTTTGGGGGGTGGGGGGGTGGTGGGAGAGGAGTCACACCACTAGCGATGAATCAACAACTATACTAACCCAAATACCCCCACCAACTCTACCCCATTGATATGAACCTAGGGAGAACTTGCCCCAAAAAACCAGCGTGTAAGGTGAAGGAACCCAAGACCACATCAACCTACACCAAATCCCTTACAAGTCCAATGTAGCATTGACCCCATAAGGTTAGTATGAGATCCTAATACCAAGCGGCTTTGTCACTCTGCTCATCGATCCTATTTAGGCAAGGTCAACCTCTACTGGTATAGCAATCTCCTCCTTGCTGTTTGTTTTTATAATAAAGCAACAAGCTCATCCCCTCTTGTTCCTGTGAATTCATTTGGTGGTGATTTGTTTTGTGAATCTCGTAAGTGTTCACAATGGCCAACAATATGCATTCAGAGTAGAGGATGGTCGTGAATTCTTCCTCTCTCACTCCATTTTCTGGAGTACACGGAACTCACAGCCTAAGAGCTCTGTAGCTACGTATTCCTGAGCAACGACATCATAACAAGAAATCAGCGCATAACTGACCACCTACACTATAAAAGGAAAAAAAAAATTTGTCAGGTAACGCAACTCAAGCTCATAACTCAATCGGTTGACAAACCTCAGTACATTTTGAAATGTGAGCCCAACACGAGTCACAACTGCCATGCGTAAGCATCCGACATTCCGAGTAATTCATCCAGCCATATCCTCAAAAAAAAAAAGGAAAAGAGGGTTTTTGAATTCTAAAATCAAAAACGTACCAGGCTCGATTTTACTTTCTCCACAAACTCGTTGTTCTTTATATTGCTGAGTATCTCTGATGAAGAACTCTTCCGCTCGAACTCCCTCAACCTCGGTTTCAACGCCCGAATAGGCTGCCATTCTTCCTGGTTTCCCTCGTTATCTCCCCTCCACTCCCACCGAAAGTTCTTCAATCTAACCTTACTTCCACCCCAAAACCTATCCCTAGAGTTAAAATCAATAATACCATCTTTATGCTCCTCGACCTCAGAGACAATACCGGTCCTAATCGCCGAGAGGTTGATCCGAATCCTAGATCTAGGTCTCCATTTCTCCAAAACCTTCTCGCTGAAATCCGGGGACGAGTATGCCCGGCGGAATTCAGATAGCTTCGGCTGTAGTCTCTTGACGAAATTAATATCAGTAGCCGAAGTTGAACCAATGGCAGGAACCGAGAAGGAAGAAGCCGAATTAAAGAAGTTCTCGAGCTCTCTGTCGAAGGAAATGGCAAGGTTCTTGAAAGACTTGGCCCTAGCTCTCATCAACTCGAAATCCGCATCCGCTGAGTCTTTCACCTCCCTCCAACCTTTGGTTATGAACGAAAAAGCCTTCCCAGTTGCCGGAGAGGTCGAAGATCGAGTGTCCGTGCCGATATTCATCACGCCTGCCTCGAATTCCTCCCTAAATCAAAGGTTTCACAGTAGGATTTCTCTGATCCTTTGTGTAGGTAACAAAGAGATGAATGCAGAGCTTGAGCACGCAATAGGAAAGAAACAGATTAAAGCTTCCCAAGACTCTCAAACTGTCACACACTTTAAACGGGAAATATGAAAGTTTCTTCCGGAGCCACATAACGAACAAGCCAGTCCACAACGGTCGGTTCTGGACTTGCGAAAGATTACGAGAGATGACGTGGCAGATGGAGCCACGTGGCATTGCGTACATGGCGGGGACAGCTGTTTGGGAATATTCTGTAAATGTATGGAACCGAGATGCCGACTGTCAGAATCTTCTGGAATCTGAGCGTACATCAGAAGCTCCACTTGCGTGGGAGGGATCCACGTCCTCTCCTCCCCAAGGACGGGGACGCCTCTTACACATGATTCTCGCGAGAATTCAAACCACACGTCTAAATCGACACTTAATCTTGCGTGTCAGATTGTGATTGAGATTGATACACAATGGACAGTCAATAATATTCTCTTCAAAGAAAAAAATAAAAAAATAAAAATCAGTATCTAATTGGAATAAACGGAAATGAATTTTTTTATTTTAGTAAAAGATATGAATTTATTAATTCAATACCAATGAATTTAACTTTTTTTCCTTTTCTTTTTTTCTTTTTTTAAATGAAAATTTTTATTAATCGTCAAAACTTTACTCAACCATAGAAGCAAAATGTGAGAAAGTGTAAGATAAACCCATGAATCATACACATGGGTGAAAATTTGCTCTCCACCCTTTTAACTCAAGGGTTTGCATGGGATTGGCCGTGATCAAGGTTGAACGGAATCGATCAATCTAGCAAAGCCACATAGGCCAAATTGGATGAATCGATCCCAATCTCCATAATCATGGTTGTACATAAAGCGATCATGAAAAAAAAAAACCCAATTTATCAAAGTTGGAGTTCAACCAATAAAGGTTGATATTTGACTACACAACAACTAGTTTTGTTTTGCTTGAGGATTCAAAATAATCATAGGGACCAATTTTATTATATGCTCTCCTACCACAAAAAAATAAATAAATAAATAAATAAATAAATAAAAAAATCAATAAAACACCAGAAAAGTACCCTTCAAAGTCTCGGACTGAACTGAACGGCCAAGGTTTTTCCCCTTCTTTTTTAATGATTCCCACCATGTTTGTCTCATCCTAATTGAATTAACATTTGTACATCCATCCTTTTTTTTGTTGAGATCTCGTTTTCATTGGATTACTTGTTTATTATTGCTAAAAAGAATTAATCATAGGTTTGTTAGCCTCTATGTGCGCTCATGTAAAGTTGGCTACGTTAGGATTTCTAGGATTCAAATCCTCTCCTCCTTGATATTCAAGAGGAGGGGCGTCGGCCTAAATAGATGGCCGACTTCCATCTGAGCCGACACCAAGCCAACAAGTTAAACTGACAGGAGGTGTCGACTCTGATGGAAGACTCGGATCATCCGAGTTTCATGTATCGATCATCCAACGGGGGCATCTCCCTCCTCCCAAATCACTGGGAAGAGAGGATGTGATTCCAGATTCCTATCATTATTTTTTTCCTTTGTTTTTTAATGCCAATGTGGGCCCACCACTATGGTTGTCAGGAGAGAAAATGAGGACCCAATGGGCCTTAAGGTAGGGGAGAGGGGATTTCACACGTGACGTGGGCACCCAAGATGTGGTGTAGGGAGTGTTGGGACATATAACCTCTAGCTTGCTAGCATCTAATCATTATTTGATTTCCGAGCAAATGACAATAAGAAAAGAGAACAAGATTCATATAAAAACAAAAAACTAGACTGAAAGGCTCATTTCTTTCATTTTCTTTGTGAAAGAATGATACTATGCCTTAGGGTAGGGGAGAGGGGGTACCACAAGCGGGCACCCAAGATGTGGTGTAGGGAGTGTTGAACATGCAATCTCTTCTAGCTTGCTAATGTCGAAGCATTATTTATTTTCTGAGCATATATTAATAGGTAAAGGGAACATGGTTCATATAAAAACTAAGAACTAGTATGACAGGCTCGTTTTCTTTATGAATAATGATATTATAAACAACTTGTATTGGATTCCTCAATTTAGGGTTATTTGGTTAGAAGTGTAATGATGTAAAAATTAAAATAAATTGAAATAGGAAATTTTATAATCAAACAATTGTATAACTAAATCAACAACATATATACTCAAGATGGTAATTAAAGTTTACATGCCATTAAAAAAATTAAGCAATAGTTAGGGGGAAAAGTAAAGTAAAAATTAGTATGCTATTGATTAGGCAATTATTTTTCATAAAAATTGCTAAACTTTATTTTTGGTGATTGATGTGCATAAATGTTATCCACCTACGGATACGGATGTGTGACTTGTGACAACTTGTGTGTTGACAACCACGGCACATCCGTCCACAACGATCATTATCTGTCAAGGCAAATCCGACCATGACAATTGGAGGCATATTGTTCACGATGATTATAATCATGGGTAAATCTGACCATATCATTTTCAAAGCTACACTGCAAAGGTACAAGTGGGACTTGCGTTTGAATACAATATAAGGGATTCACCTACCAAGGTTAAATCATATTCTGACTTGTCACATCATCTATTGTTTTTCCTACAATGCTCATCCCGTATTGTTTATTATTCAGATCCCTGACTTAAGCATCAGAGTACACCATCTCAGACCTGAGTTCAACCACTCTTGTGTTCGTTTGTTGTCGTTTACAAGGTAAGTACCACTTAGTTCCGCGCTTCTGCTTGCTAGCAGCTCTCATCTTGAATTTAGCTCTTTCAGACCCTTCTTCCTCGAAAAAATCGGTTCAAATTCTAGTGGCAACAGTGATCAATAAAAAACTATTAAATCTAGAAAATTATTAATTGAGAAACAGTCGAACCTGATTTGGTTAACAAACCTCAGAACATTTTGAAATATAAACCCAACACAAGTCACAACTACCATGCATAAGCATCTGGTGCGACAATTCGAGTAATTCATTCAGCAATATCCTAAAAAAAAAAAAAAAAGAGAATTTTTAATTCTAAAGTCAAAATGTACCAGGCTCGATTATACTTTCTCCACAAACTCGTTGTTCTTTATATTGCTAAATATCCCTGATGAAGAACTCTTCCGCTCGAATTCCCTTAGCCTCGTTTTCACGCCCGAATAGGCTGCCATTCTTCCTGGTTTCCCTCGTTATCTCCCCTCCACTCCCACCAAAAGTTCTTCAATCTAACTTTACTTCCACCCCAAAACCTATCCTTATTGTTAAAATCAAGGGTTAATTACACAGACACCCCCTCTACTGTAGTAAAAATACATAGAACTACCCTGCTTTTACAAAAGCTACACAGAATACCTCTCTAACAATCCTATCATACAATCTCACCCACACCGTTACTTTTAACTTAATGGCAGAAGGTCAAATTTTTTTTAGACAAAAATACCCTTACTAAGTGTCTTTTAGACAAATTTTATTTAAAAGGGTTTATTCTTTTTAGATGCTTAACAGACTTTTTTTACCTTCAAAACTTTTCAATTTCATTTTTATATTTTTTTTGTGATTTTTTTTATTTTCTTTTTCATTTTCAAAAATGCACTTAGTAAAGGTATTTTTGTCTTATAAAAAATTTGACCATCTGCCGTTAGTTAAAAGTAACGGTGTGGGTGAGATTGTATGATATGATTGTTAGAGGGGTATTCTGTGTAGCTTTTTTAAAAGCAGGGTAGTTCTATGTAGTTTCACTACAGTAGAGGGGGTGTCTGTGTAATTAACCCTAAAATCAATAATACCATCTTTATGCTCCTCGACCTCAGAGACAATAGGGGTCATAATCGCCGAGAGGTTGATCCGAATCCTAAATCTAGGTCTCCATTTCTCCAAAACCTTCTCACTGAAATCCGGGGATGAGTATGCCTGGCGGGATTCAAATAGCTTCGGCTGTAGTCTCTTGACAAAGTAGCCGAAGTTGAACCGATTGCAGGGACCGAGAAGGAAGAAGTCGAATTAAAGAAGTTCTCGAGCTCTCTGTCGAAGGAAATGGCGAGGTTCTTGAAAGACTTAGACCTAGCACTCAATAACTCGAAATCTGCATTCGTTGAGTCTTTCACCTCCCTCCAACCTTTGGAGATGAACAAGAATGCCTTCCCAGTTGCCGCAAAGGTCGAAGATCGAGCATCCATGCCTATACTCATCACGCCTGACTTGAATTCCTCCCTAAATCAAAGATTTCAAATTAGGTTTTTTGTGATCCTTCATCTAGGTGACAAAGAGATCAATGCAGAGCTTGAGATCGCAATAGAAAAGAAACAGATAGAGACCGAAACAAGACACATTAAAGCTTCCCATTTTGAGAGACTCAAACTGTCGCACACCTTAAATGAGAAATATGAAAGTTTTTCCAGAGCCAATTAACGAACGAGTCAGTCCACGTTGGTCAATTCAGGTGTTGCGAAAGATTATGAGAGATGACGTGGGAGATGTATCCATGTGGAATTGTGTGCATGGTGGGATTTTAGTTTGGGTCGTCTCCAATGCATACAAGCATTGGAGACGGTCAGTGGCTGTTGGATGCACACCACATGGCCATCCTCAAATCTGACGCACAATAACTAAGGGAATTGGAGAAGCTTTACTACGCTTTGATACAGGCGGACTTCTATGAATCTTTTTGGTATTTGGTTATCAAAAGAAGAACTTTGAATAACAATGTCATACCCCAAATCTGGACTAACCCGAAGTGTGATGAACAGTCATAAGAACCAATGGTTCAAGCCAGGATCTCGTAAGATTATGCCAACAATCCCAAATCAAACATATTCCACATCACAATCAAAGATAATAAAATAAATATCGAAAGTCTTATTAATAATTAACTGAGTGTCTAACATAATATAATAAATAATAAACTACTTATCTCCATGTAAAACCAAAACATACTAAGTAAACTATTATATGTCCTCATAACTCAATTAAGAAAATAAAACTAAGAGTAAACAAATTGGAAGCACTCATATGAAGAATCATGCTCGTCCTCCACAGCTTGCACGTCCATAGCCCCCACGTGTCCATACGACGACGCTTTCATGTAATCCTCTATTGTGGTACATGCATCATCAACTAAAAATATTTGACGTCGAGGGATGAGCACACAACACAGCGCAGTGATAAAATAAAACAATGCACAAACATATGCATGCAGTCATGTTCATATCTTTGGGTCTAGTATAAGCTTGCAAATATGTTATGGTAAGGATAGGTGACCACCACACCTCTATGCACAAGAGTGTAAGCACATCCAACGGATCACACACTGCTGTCGTCCCACATCACCCACTATGGAATGGAGATAGAGTTAGAGCACTCGGATCACACACCCCCAATACTCCCCCTGATACCCTATCTGTACCAATACGTATACCCCTACTGGCGAGGCTTGCAAACTGGGTTTGTAACTAACCAATCCTATATGTCATTAATGATTTGTATCCAAGGTCTTACCCCAGCATCTCTCAATACGTCCATAGAGATAGAGCTAAGGCTCGCTGACAGAACTTACAGCCACACACCGCGTATACCTCCTACGACGTACTAGTTCCGCTAAGGGTGATACGACGATGTCAATGCGAAGAACAGAATAGAGATAGGGCTAGAGCCTAACGGATCACACACCACTACACTCCCCCTAATACTCTACCCAATCCAACACATCAACCACACACAAGCACATGCATATTCCTATCATCATCATCATGTCAAATAAGAACAATAATAAAATATGCATGAACAAATATATAACAAATATTGGATGACATGTGAGATGCACAAACAATCATACAAGCATGACATCATATCAGTTTGATAGAAAGTAAAGGTAATTTATTATTAGCCTATTAATTTAGGTCTTGTTCCCTCACTTGTAAACGATATCTGTTCCTCTCCAAAGCTTTGAAAATTACCTTGAATTAGTTGAAAACCTAATCAATTTATGAATTTAAGTTAGGGTTTGATTGTATTAAGTTACAGTAGTCAAAAACCCAAAATACATCTTTCAATTGTTGATTGGTCAACTCTATGGTCTCCATTATATGTCGATCAAGCATTTTGCGGTCGGCTCTAAGGTCGTGCATTGGTCAACCGCACAAGCGACCATACAAACCTTGAGCACTTCCCGAATGTCTGTGGTTGACTTACTGGTCGCACCATATAGTCGACTTGTGATCCGACCATACAAATTTCTGTCATATTGGTCTTTCAAATCAGGATTTCCTTTGAGCTAACTCCTTGGCTCATCAATGGGGCTCATTCTAGGGTCATTCTATGGCCTTTAAATAATGGTTTTCAATGAACAACTACCCTAACCTATTGTCCATGATTTTTCTGCTCTTTGCTTGGAGAATCTCATGAACTCATTCACAGAATTGGGTTCAACTCACCAACACAATGATGGGTGATCAATTCTAACCAACCTAGTATCTACAAAGATAGGTTTCTTACCTTAGGTTATTTGTTGTAGAGAAACGAAAACCATCGGCAAGCTTCTCTGCAAAGTCTTTCTCCAAGCCTTCCTCTCTAAGTCTCCTTCTCCTACCCGTCTTCTCTTTTCTTAGTTTTAAGATTTGAGATTGATCCAAAAGAGTGAGAAAGGGTAAAGGGACGTCCTCTATATAGAGAGAAAATCTCCATATAGAGTCATCTCTCAACTATGACAGGGACCTTCTCAAATTAGAAAAGTTTTCTAAACATGGAGTCAAATCTGGGATTGACTGGTCAACTCAGTGGTCGCAAAATCCATCGACCACACAATCCCAAACAGTTGATCGATCAACCTGTAAGTTGACTGGTTTGATTGGTCTGATTCCTGAGTTTGATTGGTCGACCACACAATTCCAAACAGTCGACCACTCAATTAAATTTGACTGTTTTGACAATAATTTGTTGACCTGGTCTCATGGTTCCACCATACGGTTGGTTCGCTCGAGCTGGTAATGATGGGAAGTGTAAGATCCGTACTTTCAAATTTCGAGGACGAAATTTCTTTTAAGGGTGGTGGAGTTGTAAGACCCGCACGCCACGAACCCGGCCTAACCTTATATTTTGTGTCGGGACCCGTCTACATATCATGGTCGAGCCAAGGGACCAAGTGTGGAAGAAAAACCAAGACCCAATATGAAAATTTCCCAAAAAGCAGTCAAAATGAGGGTAGGGTGCATGTTTTAACAGGGAGTCCGACCCTCCCACGACCCTCAACCATGGGTGCGAGGGTCTATGAGTTGTCCAGGCCCTCCCATCGACCCTCACCATCGACCCCGACATTTGGGAAAAACAAGACGAACCGAAAATTGAGAAACCTTCCTAATTTCGATTGGAACATTTCCTAAACTCAATGGGACTTATTTTGGGAGGTTTTACTCTATAAATAGGACGTCCTTAAGCCTCTTTCACTCCCTTTACAACCCTAATTGGATTGAGAGAAAGAGAAGAGAAGGAAGAAAAGAAGAGAAGGAAAACTGAAGAAAAGGCTAAGGAAGAAGAGGAAATTCGGAGGAACTCGAATCTCAAAGAAACTAAGGTATGGATACATTCCCCATGATTTATTTAAGACTTTCAAATGATTTATGAAGATGATATGACTTAGAAAAAACCCAAATCATCCATCCATGGTTAGGTTTTCATGAAAAACCATGAAGGAGACATAAAACCAGTAGGTGAAAAAGATAGTTCTAAACCAAGAACATGTATAGAAGGATGTGGAAGAAGCCATAGGACCAACCATGAAAGAGAGACGAAATCTGAATTTTCGACTCAAACCATGGAGGGTCGCACCTAGGGTCGATGGCGGATCCGACCCAGCACGACCCTCGGTGTTCGGGAAGTTCGGATTAGGGGAGGGTCGCACCCGGGTCGATCATGACTCGACCCTACCTCGAGCCCTCGGTTAACGGAATGGTTTTAAATTCGAATAAATTCTAATTAAATTTTAACGGCTTTGTTAGGTCTTCTAGCAATATAATAACATTATAAAGGTGATTCTAAAGCTGAAGAGTATCATTAGCAAGCTAAGGTGAGGGAACAAGACCAAACTAAGGTTAATTAAAAACTATTATTTCTTGAGTCGATGCCATGAATGATTTATGCGGTATAATTGTAAGTGCATTCAACATGTCACCAATATTCTATTATTACTGTTCATGCAATTTAAATTTATTATTTATAACATGATGAGATGATGATGATAGGAAAGGCATGTAAATGTTTGTGTTTGGCTAGTGTATATGGTGCGGGTAGGGAGGTACAACCGGTACAACCATGACCGTCTTCATGGGGTGTATATTGTGCCATGGTCTATTCAAGCATGTCCACTAAGCAAGGTTAGTGTGCTGATGCGAGGGAGCATCGGGGGAGGACGTGGCATTGTGGTTCAGCTTGGTCACCGGACTCTAGCTCTATCTCTACTCAAGTCTTGTCCACTAACACGTCGACGCCATTACCTTAGCGAAACTAATATGTCGTAGGGTATCGGGGGACGTGGCATTGTGGTTCGGCTGGTCACCGGACCCTAGCTCTATCTCTATGGATGTATTGAGGGACGGGGGAGGCCTTGGATACATTGTTTGGCATTAGGGTTGGTTAGTTGCGAGCCCGGTTGCAAGCCCTCGCCAACGGGGGCTTACGTGTTGGTATGGGCAACCGACAGCCATGCCGTTCATGGGGTGAATGTCCATGGTGGGTGCATGGGGGCGACGATGCCATTTCATTGGGCGTTCCACACACTCGTGTATAGAGGTGCGGCCACCTATCCTTCTATAGCACATGCAAACTTTAAACCGGACCAAAGATATGAATTGATTGCAGCAATGTATGTTGCATTGTTTTGTTTGCTCACTGAGTCGTGATGTGTGCTTATCCTTTCGAATTCGAATACTTTTAGTTGATGATGCAGGTACCACCGTTGAAGATTACATGAACGCTCTTGTGTACGGGCATGTGGCGACAATGGAAGCTGAAGACATAGTGGATACGCATGACTCCTCTTGCGAGTGCAACTCATGCGTATTCGATTAGATTTTGTTTTATTTATTTGGATTTAGTAAAGACATGTATTCGATATTTTATTTATGTCTCGGTTGAAACAACATAATGGATATTTTATTTATGAGTACACGGTTAGAATCCGTCATTATCGTAAGACTTCCGCTATTTATTTTATTACCTCTGATTAATGTGGAAGTGTTTTGGTTTATCATATGTGGGATAGCCTATTGTGAGATCCTGGTTGAACCGTTGGTTTATTAACGGTTCATCACACCATTCTGGTTAGGCCAAAATTGGGGTGTGACAGGAAGACCTGACACGACACGGTTAAACTGGATTGGTGGAGTGTGGGTTTTACAAATGAAGAAGAAGAACTTTAAAGAACGAAGAAGTAGAAGGAGAACTTTGAAGAACGAGGAAGAAAAAGAGAAGGCCAAAGGGAAAGAAGAAGAGAGAAGAAAAAGAACGAAAAAGGAATCCAAATATGTATTTAGGACAAAAAGAAACGAGAAATGCAGAGAGAGAGAGATAGTCTGAGAGATCAAATAAAGCTCTCAATGTGGAGAAAATGAAACCCAAGTAGAAGCAAATGGAAGAAGAAAATCTAAAACAGGCAAGGAATGGTCTGCACTCTATGCTGAGAAAATCAGAAAATGCTCCCTCTTTAGACTCGTGCTCAAGAAGTGAAACCCTTGTTGGGTTCGAAAAGAGGGACCCAACTTCTTGATTCGTTCAAATTATAAAGGCCTTTGGTGAAGCGGTGAAAATTATGCTAATAACAGAGAACTTCGGAGTTCTTGAGATCCTAGAAAACTCGAGAACAACATCCCCTCCAGCAATGAATAAAGGTGGGTATCAGAGGGTTCAACACGTCAAAGAAAAACGAAAAAAAAATTTAGGAACAAATCTCAAGCATTAGGGGGCCTTAAGGCTGGGCCAATTTTAATTATCATCCATTTAGGTAAGTAAGAGGAAATGAGGGAGAATTCTGGAATATCGATGATAGGGGAGGTGATGGGCCGGGGGTCTTGGGAGAGTGAGGGAGAGATAAATCACTTCCAGTTATTGGGGACGATGTCGGCCAAATCGACGACCCTATGGGGGTAACCCCACTCATTGCAGCATATCTCTCCCTCCTCAGATCCTCTCTAATTTCGTCTTCTTCTTTCCCTTCGGCCTTCTTTCCCTTCGGCCTTCTCCTTCTTCTTCTTCATTCTTCAAAGTTCTCCTTCTTCTTCTTCGTTCTTCAAAGTTCTTCTTCTTCGTTCTTCAAAGTTCTCCTTTTGAAAACCAAATACCAAAAAAACTCATAGATGTCTGGTTGTATCAACGTGTAGTAAAGCTTCTCCAATTCCCTCAGTTATTATGCGTCGGATTAAAGGATGGCCACGTGGCACACATCCAACGCCCACTGGCCGTCTCCAATGGCCTTACGCATTAGAGACGATCCGGATGCTTTGGGAATATTTTGTAGATGTAGGGGACAGGTGCCGACTATCAGAATCTTATGGAATCCGAGCGTACATCAGAAGCTGCACTTGTGTGGAAGATCGTGATTGAGATTGATACGAAATGGACGATCAATATATTCTACCCAAAGAAAATAAATAAATAATTATAAATCAGTGGAATTCTTCATTTCCGAAACCTGATATGAATTTATTGATCCGATGCCAATTACTAAAACATTGCTCATGAGATATCAATTCAGCACTCATAGATATAAAGGAATACTTCTTCTTGGTGGTTTAGGCTCTCTTTGGTATAGTTTACATTTATGTTTATGAGTTATTTATTATAAATCGTTTATGAAAATAAATTATGAATAATGAATAATAACCATTTAACACACTAGTCACTAGACATAAAAAAAAAAGTAATAATAGATTATCACAATAATGATAAACACTTTCTAACCTATTTGTAGATTTTAGATTTTATCAATTTATTTTAAATGTAAATAAGTACATTAAATCATACTAAACAACTATATATATCATAATGTATTATATAATTAATTCTTTAATACATACCAAAGAGAACCTTAGAAACTCAATTTTCTTGATTGTATTTCACCATTGTTGTCTATGAGTTGTAACTCCTTTCTTACCGTCCAATTAAAACTATTATCACAACTCCTTTCCCCAAGTCACTTGTAATTATATAATAATATAGAATAATGATGTGGTAATTTTAATCATTGAATAAATAAAGAATAATTATGATTCATCATGTAAGAATTAACCTTTTTTTTTTTTTTGAAAGTAAGAATTTATATTAATCTTCAAAGCTTTACTCAACCATAGTCCATAGAAGCAAAATGTGAGAAAATGCAAGATAAAACCCATGAACCATAACTTAGGCCATAATTGGCCTTAAGGGTGAAAATTTCCCTCCACCGTTCTAACTCGAGGTTTTTCACGGGATTGGTCGTGGTCAAGTCTGAGCTGAATCAACCAATCTGGCAGAGCCACATCGGCCAATTTGGATGAGCCGATCCCGATCTCTATAATCACAGTTGTACATCAAGCGATCATGAAGAAAAAAAAAAACAATTTAACAAGGTTGGAGTTCAACCAATGAAGTTGATATTTGACTACACAACCACTACTTTTGTTTTAATTAAGGATTCAAAAATCATAGGAACCAATTTTAATATATGCTCTCCTACCACACACAAAAATTCAATACTAACACCTCAGAAAATTACCCTTCAAAGTCTCAACTGAATTGAACGGCCAAGGTTTCCCTCTCCTTTTCTAGTGATTCCCACCATCTTTGTCTCATCCTAATTGAATTAACATTTGTACATCCATCCTTTTCTTTGCTGAGTTCTCGTTTTCATATAATTACTTGTTTATTATTGTTAAAAAAAAATTAATCATAGATGTGTTAGCCTCCATGCACGCTCTTGTAAATTGGCCATGTTAGGATTCCTGTCATTATTCTTTTTTTCTTTTTATGCCAATTGTGGGTCCACCACTATGGTTGTCCGGAGAGTAAGTGAGGACCCAATGGGCTTTAGGGTAGGGGTCCAGGGGAGAGGGGGTACCACACGCAGCCACCCAAGATGTGT
This sequence comes from Protea cynaroides, assembly GCA_028583415.1. Taxonomy (NCBI): domain Eukaryota; kingdom Viridiplantae; phylum Streptophyta; class Magnoliopsida; order Proteales; family Proteaceae; genus Protea; species Protea cynaroides. The sequence goes on along the minus strand of CM053269.1, from coordinate 44,600,033 downwards.
TGTAGGGAGTGTTGAACATGCAATCTCTGGCTTGCTAGCGTCCAACCGTTATTTCTTTTCCAAGCATATGTCAGTAGGTAACGAGTACAAGGTTCATATAAGACAAAGAATTAGAGTATGAAAGGCTCATTTTCTTGGATCCAAATCGTCTCCTGCGGCAGGAGGTTTCTGTCGCAGATCTAAGGGTCAGGGTTCGGTCTGACCGCCTGCCAATACATTGGGGGGTGGATCGACTGAAATTCGACCCTTGGCAGGTGGCAGGACCGCAGGAGAGGATTTGGTTACCATTTTCTTTGTGAAGAATGATTATGTAAACAACTTGTATATTTTAGGGTTATTTGGTTAGAAGTGTAATGATGTAAAAATTAAAATTAAATCGAAATAGGAAATTTTATAATCAAATAATTGTATAACTAAATCAACAACATATATACTCAAGATGGTAATTAAAGTTTACATCCCATTAAAAACATTAAGCAATAGTTTGGGGAAAAAGTAAAGTAAAAATTAGTGTGCTATTGATTATGCAATTATTTCTTAAAAATTGCTAAACTTTAATTTTAGGTGATTGATTTGCATAAATGTTATCCACCTAGGGCTGTGTGACATGTGACAACTTCTCTGTTGACAAACGTAGCACATCCATCCACAATGATCGTTATCTGTCAAGGCAAATCCGACCATGACAACCGGAGGCATATCGTCCACAACAGCTATAACCATGGGTAAATCCGACCATATCATTTATAAGATGCACTGCAAAGGCACGAGTGGGACCCGGATTTGAATACTATATAAGGGATTCACTTACCAAGGTTAAATCACATTTTGACTTGTTACTTCATTCATTGTTTTTTTTACAATGCTCATCTCGTATTGTTTGTCGTTCATATCCCTAACTTAAGCATCAGAGTCCACCATCTCGAACCCGAATTTGACCACTCTTGTGTTTGTTTGTTGTCGTTTACAAGGCAAGTATCACCTCAAAAAAATCTGTTCAAATTCTAATGGCAACAGTGATCAATAAAAACTTGAAGGGTTGGCAGATCCTCGAATTCTATGATTAAATTAATCTAGAAAACTATTAATCGAGAAACAAACAAACCTGATTTGGTTTTTTTTTTTTTTTTTTTTTTTTCAAGGGTACTTCAAAATTAAAACTCTTAAGTATCGTTTGCTAGAATCCAATATTGAAGAACTTGCTGAGATGAAAGAGCTGTCGCAAAGACCTCATGGAAGAGAGAGTTCTTGAAGGTTGGGAGAAATTGGGATTATGTTGCTTTAGATATGCGTGTGAATGAGTGAGTGAGTGAGTGAGTGAGTGCGGGGGATAGATCCTCATCCACTGATTATTTCGATTTTTTTTTATTGGTATCAATCACATGCTATACAACCATTAGTTAGCTTGTGTTGCTGTTTGCAATTGGGAAACGAACGACCTCCTTAGAGCAAGACGGACCTGTGAACAAGGAGAGAAAGGTAAGAGAGTTCAGATTTTGGAACCTTAAGCCATTCTGATGCTTAATTTAGTACCCCGAGTACAAACAGATATGGAGCTCAGTATTGGAATACAAACTCTGAATGAATAAGGTAATAGAGTTAAGCTTAAGTGTAATCCCAATACTTTCTGTAATGTGGTTTACTTATAGTGAGATGTCCCAAAGTGGAGTTACTAGCTTGTCCATCGGTTACGTCAGATGGGTTGTCAATTACATCTGAGTGGAGTTATTAGTCCAACGGTTGTGTCGCCCGTGTCGACCGTTACCTGTTAAATGCAGTGCAAACTCGATCATGTGTGTTGGATACGGGCAAAGTTTGAGGTGCCAGTTTTGAGGCCAACCTCGAAACCGAGATATCTCGGATTTTGATCTAAACTCGGTCGAAACCAGGTATTTTTCCCGGGACATCTCGAAGCTTGGTTTTGAGACCCAAAAGCGTTTTTCTTGATCTGAATTTTTTTCCTGTAACCTATTTTAACCATTTTACACATATTCCTATATTAGTTTAAATAAAAACATCCAAAATAATAATATGTGGTGTGGATCCAAATTTGATAATATATACTGAGACCTCGGATTGTGTCTAAAGTTAAATAGACAATACGTATTTATGATTAACATTCATGTACTTCTAACAAATTTGATCGGAGCGTAAATCCTTTGATATAATTCGGATTCAAATAATCTTAATAAATTCGTTGCAAAGCTAACATAATCAGTTTTTCAACAAATCCGAGATTGCTTGAATCCAAGTTATATGAATAAGTTACACTCCGGTCAAACCTTGTTCGGAGTACGCAAATGCTATTTAAAATCACCTGAATGTAAATTATTTTTTAGACATCAAAGCAAGAGATTATTTTGACGCACTCTTGGTTTTTAGTGATGCTTTACTATAATAAGATTTATGAAATTTTTATATTTGAAAAAAAAGCTTAGCATTTGAAAGTTAAAAATTATCCCCGCACTTAAAAATACAATTTTTGTTTTTGAACTGGAGGGTTGACTTTTTATCCTTCTGAAATTTGAATTTTAGACCATTTTATTGGATTCAAATGGGAGGTATTTGCTTATTTATGAAGAATATCTTATGTAAATAAAATATAAAATTAGTCATAAATAAGTACTGTCTCATAAATGTTGTTCCTGTATAACTTAATAAATCTTGTGGAGAAACTTTAAAGATCAAGAAAAATTATGAGAAAAAATGATAAGTCTAGATCGAAACCTAATGAACTTGACAAAAAATTATGAGTCTAGGTCGAAACCTAATGAACTCGACGAGACAAAACATTTTTATACCTTCAGTTGGTGCATTTTTTGAACCGAAACCATGATTTTGGTCGAACCTTGGTCGAAACTTGATACTTTTTGAATTCGAGCCTGGGTTTCGTCTCGACCAAGCTCGAAACTAAGATATCTTGGTCGAAACCACTAGTTTCGATCGAAACCTTTTCGGCCACTAGTTTCAACTGAAACTTCAAACCATGGATACGGTTAACAGCTGTGAGCTAAAGTACTGGCGGACCATTACAGCAATCTGTGGGTACAGAGATTGGATACTGACCTGTTCAACCTCTAAGGTGGCGAATTCTCCTGTTTAGACGTGTCCTGTCATGTGTCACTCGTTGATTAGTGGGTCTATGATGCCCATAATAGTTCCATATCTTCCAAACAATCGGGAACGTGGAATGGGATCGGGCCAGCCTGGGCTCGGCTTACACGCCAGTGGGGATTGGTTCCATGTCCAGCCCGTCCAATTCCATGACTCGCTGCAAGCCGAATATTCGATCCGATTCTAGTCTGGATCGACCATGATCTGAATATCCGATCTGATCCCTTGAACGTGTTTACAGCCATTCCTCTAATGTTTTAGTTGGAATGCGAGTCAAAATTACAAATCAAAAAGTTCTTATTGGCAGATTTTAATCCTCTAGTACTGGCATAAGGAAATTCAGTGGCAGTAGTTTATTGTGCGTATATCGATGTATTGATATCCACATAAATGAATGATAGCCACTAAATTTCTTCATTCTGGCATGGCATGAGAGGATTGAATCTCCTGTCTGCATCCAAAATCGGAACAAACTGATTTGGAAAATACAATGTTCGGACAATTTGTAAAATTTTGTTGCAATTTTGGAAAGTAAAACTGCAGATAATGGAATTAAACGAGATGAAAACCTGAGCTTATATATAGGCAATCACATGAGCCTTTTCAAATCCAGAGACATCCCCGAACCTCACTTCATTCGAGATGGTTAAACACTTTCTCTGCTCTGCTCTTCGTCGAGCCATTATTCCTCCATGCGTGCGTCAATCGTGGATACCAACTGCTAAACCCTGAAGGCGTCCAACCACAGTGCAAAGAAGCCCACGAGAACAGTTGAAGTCTACTATCAGAGTGACGAGGAAGGCAACAACGGTTGACGGAAGCAACTTCACTAACTTGCAGAGCACTTGGAAGGAGCTCAATGATCTGAGACTCTGAGCTTTTTGATTCTTTCCTTGACATCCATGGCTTCTCTTCCCATTTCACCTTTCCATCGCATTGACGTGTTTTGGCACGAAGGAATGCTCAAGCATGACACAGGAATCGGCGTCTTCTTTACTGCCACGAATCCAGGGTTCCTTGCAGTGCTGGAAAAGCATCCTGAAAACTCAGATCGGGTGAAGAACATGGTCAGCATCCTCAAAAAGGGCCCCATCTCTCCCCATATCTCCTGGTGTACAGGAAGACCCGCTCGGATTCCTGAATTGCTCTCGTTTCATTCTCCAGGTACTTCGTGGTTTCCATGCTTTCGATACTTTCTGCCAATTAAAATATTATTTGGATCTGTTTGCTGGGCATGATGTGACTTTACTATATTTTAATTTCAGAATACATAAAAGAACTTGTTCAAGCGGATGAAGCAGGGGGTAAGAAATTCGGCTGGGGAACTTTTTTGAACCCTGGCTCTTGGGATGCTTCCCTTATTGCTGCTGGTACTGCACTATCGGCTATGAAGCACATACTGGATGGGCAGGGAAAGATTGCTTATGCATTAGTTCGTCCGCCTGGTCACCATGCTCAGCCTACTCGAGCAGATGGTTATTGCTTCCTTAATAATGCTGGTCTCGCTGTTCAATTAGCTTTGGACTCTGGTTGCAGAAGGGTTGTAACTATTGACATTGATGTTCATAATGGAAATGGAACTGCAGAGGGGTTTTATCGCTCCGATAATGTTCTTACAATCTCTCTCCATATGAATCACGGTTCATGGGGTCCATCACACCCGCATCGTGGGTCCATTGATGAGCTTGGTGAAGGTCAAGGGTTAGGGTTTAATTTAAATATACCTCTACCTAATGGAACTGGTGATCAGGGGTATGAATATGCCATGAATGAATTGGTTGTCCCTGCTATTCAGAAGTTTGAGCCAGAAATGATTGTGTTGATTATCGGCCAAGATTCTAGTGCTGTAAGTTTAATAACCGTGCCTTTCTTATTCATATATATATTCACATATTGCATTAAATACTGATTGAAAGTCTGAAACACACGCTCTCCCTCCCTCTCTGGGAGCTTTCCTTGTTAAGACAACAGCTAGAGCTTGTATCCCATTGCATGTCATTTCAGGATTTAAACTCTTTTAGAGTTGTGCCATGTTCTAACTGAAATATTTAATTGTTTGTAGTTTAAATTATGAATTATCTATTGATCTATAGAAATAAAAGACAAAACAATTGATGAGAAAAAGCATATTTACAATTTATCCTGCTATCTTTATCTCGACCTTAGAAGGCCATTTAATTTATTGGGGATAAATACTTATTGATAGAAAGTTAATCAAATATGCAAACTAATTAAAGGTGTATGTTGTCATAGCATTGTAGCATGTGACTGGGCCATTACCCTGAAGATTTATATTCTCCTGCATCATCTTAACTGTAAGCAACCTTGTAAAAATTATGTTGGGAAAAATGAATTTCTAATATACCAGAGGATCATTTGTTCCATAGGTTGACAGCTCTATCAGCTGTATTCAAAGTCAATATACCAGGACCGTTTCAGAAGTAGACTGTAGCATGCTAGATATTCCTGCATGGGTTATGTATTGATAAATAAATCTGTTGACTTTGGAGATTCATGTCTGTTTTCTTATCAATACGATGAGACATTAATATGAGGCATCATTTTTATTTGTGATCTTGAAGCAATAAGATGAAGTTTTTTTTTTTTTTTTTTTTTTAATCTGATTTTGGAGTTAAAACTTGGGTCTCATCCAAGAAAATATGGTTGAGTGGAGGATAGAAAATGTACTTGATTTTGTCTGGCCTATCAGGAAGTGTTGTTCTGGAATAAGTATTAGTTGGAATGAAAATCTCATCTGTAGATAAAATTAAGATTTCAAGTTTATATGGTTCTCTCTGTACCATGCACTTCTATGTTATTACAAACCCTAATTCCTGTTTCTACCACTGTAATACATTGATATGGGTCAACATACCTTCATTTGTTCTTGTGTGAGGTACTCTGTCACTAATTCCAGTAATAGAGGGTGGCACTACCTTACAAAAAAACTTTTGTTTTTTCTTTGCTTCAGTTTGATCCCAATGGAAGACAGTGCTTGACAATGGAGGGTTACCGGAAGATTGGACAGATAGTGCGTAAACTGGCAGATAAGCACAGTGATGGATGCCTCCTGATAGTCCAGGAAGGTGGATACCATATTACATATTCAGCATACTGTTTGCATGCGACCCTCGAAGGTGTTCTCAACCTCCCACTTCCTCTCTTATCTGATCCCATTGCTTATTATCCAGAAGACAAGGCCGTAGCATCCAAAGTTGTCGACTCCATCAAGCAATACTGGAAAGATATTGTACCACTTTTTGTAGAAGATTAATATATTACAGTCCTGAAGTTAGGGAGATGGCATCCATCCCACGTGATAAAAGGGATAAAATGACTAGTCATTACTCTTAGGCAGGTTACCCCTTCCTATATATACTTTATGGATAATAAGCACTTCCTGTTCTGCTTGATCTAAGTTGTCTATCTTGTAAGTTAAGGTAAGGACAGGCAACAGCCAAATGGAGCAGGGGGGGAGCAGCTTTGGTAGAAAGAGTATCTATAGATAAAGATAGGAAGGTTGGCTTGGTTGGAATGTTCTCTCAATTCATGTGGAATAATTTCCTTCCAGTCTGTAATGTTGCCACTCATTGGAAAAGGAGCATTTTGATTGTATATATTTAATAACGAATATATGCTCAGAGGTTTCTTGCCCTGCTACTGTAGTTTTCTGATATAGTTAAGACCAATTAGATATTTAACTTGAATTGATTACTATAGCAGCAGTATTTATGTTTTCTTAACTCTTGTTGTATTGTTTTAAGGGGAAAGGTTCCCTGATCTGCATTGACCATGAAACTTATCTAATCTGCAAACATAGTTGTACTTGGTAAGATGATGTGGCAATTTTGAAAGTTGGATAATTAGGAAATGATCTAGATTGATCACATCAAATTTTGAGCCTCAAATTCAAACATTGATCCTCCCATGTACGTCTATTCTTTTTATGTGCAACTTGGTGAACGTTGTTTCGGCTGAAACTGGACATATATAAAAATAAAAATAAAAAAAAAAAAAAAAAAAAAGGCAAGGGATCTTTTGGTCTGCTACTGCATAAAATTTCAACCCTGTCCAATCTGCCACATGGCATATATTGTGTCCAGCGTCTCTAGACTATGTAAGGTTATCCCTATTTAGTTAGGGAATATGAAACCTCTACCTTGTTGTTTACTCAGCCTAGCACATCAAACTTCCAGCCAAATTTAAGGATGAGAGTCGATATGCATCCCAATCCGATCGATGGATGACTGGCGGACTAGACGAAAGGAGAGGATCTTTTTTCATGAGAGTCAGCCAAGCAAAAACTGATAGTGGTCTAGTATGATCAAAGCTGTGTAGGATCCAATCGTCTCTTCCCAGGGGTTTGGGAGGAAACTCGGCTCCCAACAGCCAATGCCTGACACGTGGGCGTCGGCTGGATCCGAGCCCTCCATCCGAGTCAGTAAGGTGAGCCAACAGGGGGGTGTCAGCTTATGCACCGGCTCGGATGGAGGATTCGGATCCAGCCGACGCCCACGTGTCGGGCATCTGCTGGTGGGAGCCGAGTCTCCTCCCGAACCCCTAGGAGGAGATGATATGAATTCAGCTATGTAGGACCATGAAGAGACATTCTCTCATGGTAGTTCTACAAAAAAACTGTGCCAAAGCCAAGGGAAGTGCATGCAGTATAGTGGTGGTTGCGAGTCATTGTTTAATGCAAGTCCAGGGAGGTTGAATGTGCAATTCTCTTTTCCCCCATCATGCCACTTTCTCCATCCCTTCCCTCATCTCCTCCCAATGAGCATCCAATCCGCCTGTATCAACCCGTAGTAAAGCTTCTCCAATTCCCTCAGTTATTATGCATCAAATTTAACGATGGCCACGTGGAGCGCATCCAGAGGCCACTTGTCGTCTCCAGTGTCCGTATGCATTGGAGGCAATCCGGGGAATGCGTTCGGATAGTCTCCAATGCATACGGACATTGGAGACGGTCAGTGGTTGCTGGATGCCTGCCAAGTGGCCATCCTCTAATCCGACGCACAATAACTGAGGGAATTGGAGAAGCTTTACTACGCGTTGATACAGGCAGACATCTATTTTTGTATTTGGTTTTCAGAAGGAGAACTTTGAAGAACGAATAAGAAGAACTTTGAAGAACGAAGAAGAAGAAGAAGAACTTTGAAGAAGAAGGAGAAGGTCGAAGGCAAAGAAGAAGAACGAAAAAGGAATCCAAATATATATTTAAGACAGAAAGAAATAGAGAAATGCAGAGAGAGAGATCGTCCAAGAGATCAAAGGAAGTTCTCAATGCAGAGAAAATGAAAGCCAAGTAGAAGCGAATTGAAGAAAAAAAATTGAAACAGGCAAGGAATGGCCCGCACTCTGTGTTGATAAAATCAGAAAATGCTCACTCTTAAGTCTCGTGCTTGAGCAGTAAAACCCTTGTTGGGTTCATGAAAAGGGACCCAACTTCATGATCGGTTCAAATTATAAAGGCCTTTGGTGAAACGGTAAAAATTATGCGATAAGAGAACTTCAGAGTTCGTAAGAGCCTAGAAAACTCGAGAACAGCATCCCATCTTTAGCATCCCCTCCAGCAATTAGGAGGTAGTGATATTTGGTTTTACAAAAACATTTCCCCTTTGGGAGGAGGGGTAAAGGTGGGTATAGGAGAGTTCAATATGTCAAAGAAAAATGAAAAATAAAATAAAATTAGGAATAAACCTCAAGCATAGGGGGCGCTTAAAGCTGGGCTAATTTTAATTATCATCAGTTTAGGTAAGTAAAGAGGAAATGAGGGAGAATTCCTGAATATCAATGACAGGGGAGGTGATGGTTCGAGGGCCTTGGGAGAGTAAGGGAGAGATAAATCAATCAGAAAAGGTTCACTCTTAAATCTCGTGCTTCAGAAGTGAAAACCTTGTTGGGTTCGTGAAGAGGGACCCAACTTCATGATCGGTTCAAATTATAGAGGACATTGGTGAAGCGATGAAAATTATGCGAAAAGAGAATTTCGGAGTTCGTGAAAGCATAGAAAACTCGAGAACAACATCTGATCTTCAACATCCCCTCTAGTAGTGAAGAGGTAGTGATATTTGGTATTACCAATTTTCCCCCCCTTGGGAAGAGAGGTAAAGATGGGTATTGGAGGGTTCAATACATCAAAGAAAAACGAAAAAAAAAAAGTTAGGAACAAACCTTAAGCATTGGGGGCACTTCAGGCTGGGCTAATTTATTATCATCCATTTAGGTAAGTAAAGAGAAAATGAGGGAGAATTCAGAAATATCGATGACAGGGGAGGTGATGAGCCGAAGGTCTTGGGAGAGTAAGGGAGAGATAAATCAATCAAAAATGCTCACTCTTAAGTCTCGTGCTCAAGGAGTGAAACCCTTTTTGGATTCGCGAAGAGGGACCCAACTTCTGTTGGCCATGTGTTGTCATTGTTGGCAACTTGGCTGATGTGGGCAGTATTGATGAGCTTACAGTGAGAGAAATTAGGAGAGAGAGTGTCTGTGTAGGAGAGATAGTGTTTGTGCAAGTGACAGAGCCGAGGAAGCCTTGGGCATGTTTTACAGTATTCTACAGCTTCTAGAGAGTGATTGAGAAGGTATGCACTGAGTTGACTGGGCAACAGCAGTTTCGACAGGTGACAGAATGTGTGTGGGCCCCACTGGTGATGTGGACAGTACCCACATAGGTAATATGCTGATAGAAAGAGGAGAGAGAAAATGGAGAGAAAGTATGGGTCCCAGAGTGGGTCTCACTATTGGTGTGGCAAGAAGAGAGAGTGTGGATCCCACAGTGGGTCCCACTGATGATGTGGCATGATGTGGCATCTCCCAAGTATTCCCTGAAGCAAGAAAAATAAGAGAGAGAATCCAAAGAGAGAGAAAGAAGAGAGAGAAGTCGATGTGGTGGGACCCACCATGCTGAGGTGGCATGCCACCATAGGCAGCAGCCACCACAAAGCCGAGGCCAGCGCCAACCATGCCCACAGCACCATGGCCAGCAGGGCCAAGCCACAAGCAAGCACAGCAGCAGCACCATGGCAGCACCAAGCACCATGGTAGCATGCCTTGCCGCAAGGCAGCAGCCAAGGCATGTCGCAAGGCCCACAGGCTAGCAGCAGCCAGCCAAGGCAGCAAGGCATGCCGCAAGGCACACAGCCCAGGCCCGCAAGTAAAGCAGCAGCATGCCCTTCCCGCAAGCCCAGGTGCGCGCCAGTAGCACAACATCGCATGCATGGCCCGCAGCCATGGCATGCAGCATAGGAACTCCCGCAAGCCATGCCGCAAGGCAGCAGGCCCGCGCGCACGCCCCATGGCACATCCCGCACGCACACAAGGTGCTCAACAAAAGGTCAGGAGAGAGAGACTTCTCTGCCGCTACAGGGGCATTTTGGGAAGTAAAAAATGAAGAAAATGCAAAATTCGTGGCCAAGAAAGAGCCACGTATGCAAGATTCTGATCTGGCGGGTTACAAAAATGCGGGATCCAGTGTTGCGCCGAAATCCTGTCAGATTCTCTTGCGTGAATCATGATTGGCTGGGTGCAACATAAAGAAATGATCCCTGGCGCATGGTATTGGCGGCGTGATTCTATGTGGCGTGCTCATGGTATGACAGCGGCTCAGATCTCAATCCAGTGGCCGAAATCAAAGCCGACTGTTGCTGACGTGATCTGACATGATCCGAAGGATCTAAGCTGATCCCGCTTTTTCCAGGTCAATCCAGCGATCTTCAATGAAGATTCCTCTATGATCCAACCACAACTCGACACCGCGCCTGCCATGTCAGCTGCGGCGCGGCTTCGGTGCTTCGCGGCTACACCATAAGGCTTCAAAAGATGCTCTTTGTTATGATTTTATTGGCCGAGATTGTAACGGCCATATCTCGACCATCCAGAGTCCAAATCGGACGGTTCAAAGTGCTCCGAGCTCGTTTTCGAATTTCCTATCTAATGAGAACCAAAAACCAAAGAGACGATGACGAAGAACAGAGTGGTGGCTCTGGTTTTTGGGGGAAAACCTTCTCTTGAAGGTGTGGTGAGTGTTTAATACTTGAATTCTTATCACCAACCTTCCATGGATTCAACGGGATTCTATTAAGCTGTATTGAAGACCTTGTATGAGGGTTTGGGAGAAATAGTTGTTGTTTGAAGCTTCAATGAGAGCTACAATGGCGTTTGCTATGCTCTCAAGACATTGAAAGCTTGGAGTGATTGTATGCCATTAAACAGGAGCTGTGAGAGCTTGAGTGAGGAAGAGTCAGAAGGCCATGTTGAGTTTGTGAAAACACTAAGGGAGAAAAAGAAAGAAAGGCATGCACTCAAGGTGTTTGTTAAAATGCCAAGGAAGAAAATGAAGACTGCAGTGAGCCGCTGGAAGTATTAAAGGGTGTGTTGATGTTTTGAAAGCCGCTGGAAGTATTAAAGGGTGTGTTGATGTTTTGAAGAAGAGAGAGATGGAAAATGTGGTGTATGGAATGAATTGAAGACTCTAGTAGACCTGAGGACTATGCCACGCTTCACAGAGACATCCCAGAGTCTTCCTAGAGTATCAGAAAATGCCAGACAATAGTTGTAAGATTCCCAACCTTGTATGAGTTGCTTTGTTTAATTTCTGTACTCATTATATGCTAGTTGTAGGTGATGAATGTTGAATGCCTGACTAGCATGTGCTAAAATTGTAGGGAATTGTTATAAGCCCAAAACTATAACTGTTTGCTTCCCGTGGGTGCGGGTTAAGCGTAGTGTGTGCAGCGTGTGCTGAACACTGGTACTTGGTACCTAAATTTCTGGCACATGTGTGCCCTCCTGATTTTATGCTGGGTAAATTGGATGTATGTACTCCCTGCTGTGTAAACAGCTAAAAGAAGAGTATTGAGTATATATGGAGCCCGTAGGGCATTACTCCGTGGACTAGCCATCACACACTGTGGTGGTGAACCACGTATATCTGTGTTGTGGATGTATGTGCATTATTTATATTCTGTATTTTGTGAAGTGCGTAGAATGGCATGCAGGATGGGTATGCACAACATGGTAGACCTGACCACTCTGTGGTAACGAGGTAGTTGTGCATACGACTGTGAGTTTGACAATTATATTCAGTGATAGTGTGGTCATGCTCAGTGAGTGAAGCATCAACTAAGGCAGTATTGATTTTCAAGGAATTATTTGGGAAGAATTTTGAAGACACTGATTCACCCTCCCCTCTCAGTGTCAACCTGTGATCAACAACTTCATTATCGGTTCAAATTATAAAAGCCTTTGGTGAAGCGGTGAAAATTATGCGAATAGAGAACTTCAGAGTTCATGAGAGCCTAGAAAACTCGAGAACAACATTCCGTCTTCTGCATCCCCTCCAGCAATAAGGAGGTAGTGATATTTGGTTTTACAAATTTTATCCCTCTTGGGAGGAGGAGTAATGGTGGGTATAGAAGAGTTCAATATGTCAAAGAAAAAACTAAAAAGAAAAAATTAGGAACAAACCTCAAGCATTGGGGGTGCTTAAGGCTGGCCCAATTTAAATTATCATCCGTTTAGGTAAGTAAAGAGGAAATGAGGGAGAATTCCGAAATATCGATGATAGGAGGGGTGATGGGCTTGGGATCTTGGGAGAGTAAGGGAGAGATAAATCAATTAGAAAATGCTCACTCTTAAGACTTGTGCTCGAGGAATGAAATCCTTGTTGGGTTCATGAAGAGGGACCTAATTTCATGATCGGTTCAAATTATAAAGGCCTTTGGTGAAGTGGTGAAAATTATGCGAATAGAGAACTTCAAAGTTCGTGAGAGCCTAGAAAACTCGATAATAACATCCCATCTTCAGCATCCCCTCTAGTAGTGAGGAGGTAGTGATATTTGGTTTTACCAAAAAAATTTCCCCTTTGGGAGGAGAGGTAAGGTTGGTATCGAAGGGTTTCGATATTTAATACGTCAAAAAATAAAAAATAAATAAATAAAAAGAAAAAGAAAGAAGTTAGCAACAAACCTCAAGCATTGGGGGTGCTTATGGCTGGGCCAATTATAATTATCATCCGTTTAGGTAAGTAAAGAAGAAATGAGGGAGAATTCTGGAATATCGATTATAGGGGAAGTCATGGGCTGGGGTCTTGGGAGAGTAAGGGAGAGATAAATCTATCAGAAAATGCTCAATCTTAAGTCTCATGCTCGAGGAATGAAATCCTTGTTGGGTTCGTGAAGAGGGACCCAACTTCATTATCGGTTCAAATTATAAAGGCCTTTGGTGAAGCGGTGAAAATTATGCAAACAGAGAACTTTGAAGTTTGTGAGAGCCTAGAAAACTCGAAAACAGCATCCAATCTTCGGCATCCCCTCCAACAGTGAGGAGGTAGTTACATTTGGTTTTACCAATTTTTTTCCCCTAGGGAGAAGGGTTAAAGGCAGGTACCGAAGGGTTCAATATGTCAAAGAAAAGGCGCTTAAGGCTGGGCTAATTTTAATTATCATCCGTTTAATTATGTAAAGAGGAAATGAATGAGAATTCCGGAATATCGATGACAGGGGAGGTGATGGGCCAGGGGTCTTGGGAGATTAAGGGAAATATAAATCAATCAGAAAGTGCTCACTCTTAAGTCTCGTGCTCAAGGAGTGAAACCCTTATTGAGTTCGTGAAGAGGGACCCAACTTCATGATGGGTTCAAATTATAAAGGCTTTTGGTGAAGCAATGAATATTATGCAAACAAAGAACTTCAGAGTTCATGAGAGCCTAGAAAACTCAATAACAACATCCCATCTTCAGCATCCCCTCAAACAGTGAGAAGGTAGTGATATTTGGTTTTACTAATTTTTTCCCCCCTTGGGAGGAGGGTTTAAAGTGGGTATCGGAAGTTCAATAGGTCAAAGAAAAATGAAAAGAAAAAAAAGTTGGGAACATACCTCAAGCATTGGGGGCACTTAAGGCTGGGCCAATTTTAATTATCATTCATTTAGGTAAGTAAAAAGGAAATGAGGGAGAATTCCGAAATATAGATGACAAGGATGGGCGGAGGTCTTGGGAGCATATGGGAGAGATAAATCACTTCCAGTAGCTGGTGACAATATCGGGCAAATCGATGACCCTCTAGGAGTAACCCCACTCATTGTAGCACGTCTCTCCCTCCTCAAATCCTCTCTAATTTCGTTCTTTTTCTTCGTTCTTCTTCTTTCCCTTCGGCCTTTTCCGTTTTCTTCTTCGTTTTTTAAAGTTCTCCTTCTTCTTCATTGTTTTTCCCCTCCTTTGTTCTTCAAAGTTCTCCTTCTGAAAACCTAATACTAAAAAAACTCATAGATGTCCGCCTATATCAATGTGTAGTAAAGCTTCTCCATTTCCCTCAGTTCTTGTGCGTCAGATTAAAGGATGTCCACGTGGCGCCCGCCTAGTGGCCACTGGTTGTCTCCAATGTCCGTAAGCATTGGAGACAATCCGGACGCATTCCCCAGATCGTCTCCAATGATTACGGATATTTAAGACAGTTAGTGGCCGCTGGATGGGCACCACATGGCCATCCTATAATCTAACGCAAAATAACTGAAGGAATTGGAGAAGCTTTACTATGCATTGATACATGCAGATATCTATGAGTCTTTTTGGTATTTGATTTTCGTATTTGATTTTCAAAAGAAGAACTTTGAAGAATAAAGAAGAAGAAGGAGAAGGCCGAAGGGAAAGAAGAAGAACGAAAAAGGAATCCAAATATATATTTTTGACAAAAAGAAACGTAGTAATGCAAAGAGAGAGATCGTTTGAGAGATCAAAGGAATCTCCAATGAAGAGAAAATGAAAGCCTAGTAGAAGTGAATTGAAGAAAAAAATCTAAACATGTAAGGAATGGTCTGCACTTTGTGCTGAGAAAATCAGAAAATGCTCACACTTAAGTCTCATGCTCGAGGAGTAAAACCCTTGTTGGGTTCATGAAGAGGGACCCAACTTCATGATTTGTTCAAATTATAAAGGCCTTTGGTGAAGCGGTGAAAATTATGCGAACAGAGAACTTCGGGGTTCGTGAGAACCTGGAAAACTCAAGAACATCCCATTTTCAGCATCCTCTCCAACAGTGAAGAGGTTGTGATATTTGGTTTCACTAATTTTTTCCCCCTTGGGAGGAGGAGTAGAGGTGGGTATCAGAGGGTTCAATACGTCAAAGAAAAACGAAAAAAAAAAAAGTTAGGAGACAAACCTCAAGCACTGGGGGCACTTATGGCTAGGCCAAT
The DNA here is from genome assembly GCA_028583415.1 of Protea cynaroides. Lineage (NCBI taxonomy): Eukaryota > Viridiplantae > Streptophyta > Magnoliopsida > Proteales > Proteaceae > Protea > Protea cynaroides. The sequence goes on along the minus strand of CM053269.1, from coordinate 44,584,724 downwards.
ATTAATTATCATCTATTTAGGTATGTAAAGAGGAAATGAGGGAGAATTTTGGAATATCGATGACAGGGGAGGTGATGGACTCGGGGTCTTGGGAGAGTGAGGGAGAGATAAATCACTTCCAGTTGTTGGCGACGATGTCAGCCAAATCGACAACCCTCTGGGAGTAACCCCACTCATTGAAGCATGTCTCTCCCTCCTCAGATCCTCTATAATTTTGTTCTTCTTCTTCGTTCTTCTTCTTTCCCTTCATCCTTCTCTTTTTTCTTCGTCGTTCTTCAAAGTTCTCCTTCTTCATCTTTGGTCTTCAAAGTTCTTCTTCTTCGTTCTTCAAAGTTCTCCTTCTGAAAACCAAAAACCAAAAAGACTCATAGATGACCGCCTTGGATAAGTTTTACTACGCGTTGATACAGGCAGACAGCTATGAGTCTTTTTGGTATTTGGTTTTGTATTTTATTTTCAGAAGGAGAACTTTGAAGAACGATGAAGAAGAAGGAGACCTTTGAAGAACATGGGAGAAGAAGGAGAAGGCCGAAGGAAAGAAGAAGAACTAAAAAGGAATCCAAATATATATTTAAAACAGAAAGAAATCGAGAAATGCAGAGAGAGAGATCGTCCGAGAGCAAAGGAAGCTCTCAATGCGGAGAAAATGAAAGCCAAGTAGAAACGAATTGAAGAAAAAAATCTGTAATAGGCAAAGAATGGTCCGCACTTTGTGCTGATAAAATCAGAAAATGCTCACTCTTAAGTCTCGTGCTCGAGGAGTGAAACCCTTGTTGGGTTCGTGAAGAGGGACCCAACTTCAAGATCAGTTCAAATTATTAAGGCCTTTGGTGAAGCGGTGAAAATTATGCGAACAGAGAATTTCGGAGTTCGCAAGAGCCTAGAAAACTCGAGAACAACATGCCATCTTTAGCATCCCCTTCAACAGTGAGGAAGTAGTGATATTTGGTTTTATTAATTTTTTTCCCCCTTGTGAAGAGGGGTGGGTATCAGAGGGTTCAATACGTCAAAGAAAAAAAAAAAAAAGTTAGGAACAAACCTCAAGCATTGGGGGCGCTTAAGGCTGGACCAATTTTAATTATCATCTGTTTAGGTAAGTAAAGAGGAAACGAGGGAGAATTCCGGAATATCGATGACAGAAGGTGATGGGCCGGGGGTCTTAGGAGAGTGAGGGAGAGATAAATCACTTCCAGTTGTTGGCGGCGATGTCAGACAAATCAACGACCCTCTCGGAGTAACCCCACTCATTGTAGCACGTCTCTCCATCCTTAGATCCTCTCTAATTTCGTTCTTCTTCTTCGTTCTTCTTCTTTCCCTTCGGCCTTCTCCTTCTTCTTCTTTCTTCAAAGTTCTCCTTCTGAAAACCAAATACCAAAAAGACTCATAGTTGTCCGCCTGTATCAACGCTAGTTAAGCTTCTCCAATTCCCTCAATTATTATGCGTCAGATTGAAGGAAGGCCACATGGCGCGCATCCAGCAGCCACTAGCCGTTTCCAATGTCCGTACGCATTGGAGACTATCAGTACGCATTGGGGACGATTCAGACACTTTGGGAATATTCAGTAGATGTATGGGACAGATGTCGATTTTCACAATCTCATGGAATCTGAGCGTACATCATAAGCTGCACTTGTGTGGAAGATCTTGATTGAGATTGATACACAATGGACGATCAATAATATTCTACCCAAAGAAAAATAAATAAATATAAATCAATGGATTCATCAGTACTGAAACCCGATATAAATTTATTGATCCGATACCAAATACTAATACATTGCTCATGAGATATCAATTCAACGCTCATAGATGTAAATGACTGCTTCTTCTTGGTGGATTAGGCTCTCTTTGATATAGTTTATATTTATGTTTACGAGTTATTGATAATCAATCGTTTATGATAATAAATTATGAATAATGAATAATAACCATTTAATACATAAGTCAATAGACATAAAAAAAGTAATAATAGATTATCACAATAATGATAAACACCTTCTAACCTATTTGTAGATTTTAGATTTTATCAATTTATTTTAAATATAAATAAGTATCATAAATCATACTGAACAACTATATATATATGTCATAATGTATTATATAATTAATTCTTTAACACTTATCAAAGAGAACCTAGAAACTCAATTTTCTTGATTGTATTTCACCATTGTTGTCTATATGAGTTGTAACTCCATTCCTACCATCCAATTAAAACTATTATCACAACTCCTCTCCCCAAGTCACCTGTAATTATATAATAAAATGGAATAATGATGTGGTAATTTTGATGATTGATTAAATAAAGAATAATTATGACTCATGCAAGAATTAACTTTTTATTTTTTTGAAAATAAATTTTTTTTATTAATCTTCAAAGCTTTACTCAACCATATAAGCAAAATGTGAGAAAACCCAAGATAAAACCCATGACCCATAACTTAGGCCATAATTGGCCTTAAGGGTGAAAATTTGCCCTCGATCGTTCTAACTCAGGGTTTTTCACGGGATTGGTCGTGGTCAAGTCTGAGCTGAATCGACCAATCTGGCAAAGCCACATCGGCCAATTTGGATGAGCCGATCCCGATCTCTATAATCATGGTTGTACATCAAGCGATCATGAAAAAAAAATAAAGAATAAATTTCAACTACCCCCCATAATAGTTTCGAAACATCACCTACCACCCATACTTTTCAAAAAACATCAATTACACCCAAGTAATTGACGGAGGTGACGGAAATGAGTGTTAGATCGTTTTAGCCTTTATGTTTTTAATTAAAATTTTTAAAAAAACTAATAAAATTACTAAAATAACCCTAGCCATTTCGATTTTATAAACAGCCCAATCCTCTTAGGGTTGGACTCTCCTCCTCTGCTAGGAACTGATCGTGTTCTCCTCTTCGAAGAGAAACCTACGACTACCATAGCTGAAGTCTGATTCTGTTGCAACAGTTGCTGAATCTTCTCCGGCCACCGGTGAATAGGTAAGTTAAGTTATCCCCTTAATCCCATCTCTTTCCTTTCCTCTCTCCCTCCCTCATCATTCTCCCCTCTTTCTTTTCCTTCATTGTTCTCCCATACCGAAAGATCAAGAGATCAATTCGAGAAGAATTGGAGGACGATATAAATGATTTGCGCAATGAAATTCAAGACTCAGAAAATCCAAGAACCAGCAACTCAAAGAACTTGGAGACTTGAAAGAATCCCGCAACCCAGATCGACGGATCAAGAACCAGATCTGAATTCCTTTTGTCGGTTTGATTATCATCGTCATAGTTGTGAACGACTGGCCATTGAGGAGGATGAAGAGGATGAAGAGAACCAGATCTGATTTCCACATCTCCTCACATAGCAGATCGTTTTTCAAAAGATTCAAGAATAGCAGCAACCTGGAAACAAGAGAAGAAAAAAAAGATTTTGCTCTAAAAATTGTCTCGATTTTGATTTGATGGAAGGAAGTTTTTCGTCTCTGATACAAAGGCAAAGAATCTAGTTCAGATCGGCAGCAGCAAAATAGAATAGGAAAATCAGGTTCAGAATATGGAAAACAAACCAATACTAAATTGAAACAACACATAAGATCGTCGAAATCAAATCTAAATCTGTAAATCCGAGACAAACTAAACCCCATCAGTAATCAGTAACCTTGTTATAGCAACAATCATTCAGTAAAATCCCAAACCCGAGAGCAAGTAGGTTGAAGAAGCAAAACAAAAAAAATAGATATATGACAATTTCGATGAAGCGTGGATGGAATTGAAAACAGATCTGCCAATAAGCTAAAACATAATAACTTACTTGTTTAATGGAGGATAAGAGAGAGGACCACTGCATCGTCATCGTGGGTGATGGGGAAGAAGATCACTACGTCATCGTCGGCGGAGACTATCGAAGAAAGTTTCCTCTGCTTTCTTCCGTTGAAGTCGGGCTTACCATTTAGGGGTTTAGGGTTAGTTTTCAATTTTTTTTTTTTTTTTTTTTTTGCTAAGAGGATCAGTTAACTGAGTGAGGGTAAAAAATTCTTTCAACTTATCTATTAGGGTATTATAATCCAATTAAAATTCTTTTTTGATGACATCAGCAACGAACGAGATTGGTTAAACGGAATGGACCTATTTGATTAATGATGGTAAACGTTTGGGTGGTAGTTGATGTTTTTTGAAAAGTGTGGGTGTGAGGACATGGGAAAATCGTTTGAAATATAATAATCTTCATTTTATATTTGAATTAGCATATAGTTAAAGTTGTCTACCCTCATTACACTCAAACTGGGATCTGAAAAGTTTTCACCTTCAGATCTCATCCACTCATGCTAGTGGAGGGTAAAAGACTGGAGTCGCCACCTAGATAAGGTTTAGGACCTATAAATGATGTCCCTCAATGGACGGACACTAATGACTCGCGCAAATGGAACGACTATCTCGTCTCGCCAAAGGCGGGTAAGTGTCAAATTACGAGTTGGGAAGGTGTTAGGCACCCAACTCGCCCGGTTGAACCGATCTCCCTAAATCCTATCCTTTCCTACAGTTTATGAATGTTTGGGGCTATCTATCTAATTAAATTACAAGGTATAAGGAAAAGTCTTAATTTGATCTCTAATTCTTTACTAACTATGCATGGCATAAGTTGAAATTAAACCAATTAAACAAGAAAATAATTATAAAATGAATCAAAGAATTTAAAGAATGGCTTAATCATACATCAAAAGAAAGGAAAAATGATATATAACATATGATTGATGTTTGGGAAAATCTCAGACCACCTACGTATCCATGTGCGATGAGAATCAGGCCAAACGTAGTTCGAGCGGGTGTGTACGTATCAGGTGTGTGCAAGAGAAGGGACGCTCCCAAAATATTAAAACGCATCCCAAGCGATGGATGCTCCCATAATCATGGAACACATCCAATGGTGAGAGATATCCCCACAACAGTGGAACCCATCTCAGTGTTGAAGTACTCCCTATCACAAGGAAGTCCCCTCGGTGAGGTAATCCCATAATACATGGAACTTACCTCAATTTTGACCGAGCGTGGAGCAACCAAACTCCCTCACAGCCTACGTATCCCTCGAGACCTCTGTCTCTCCAGAATCAGGTCAAGCGTAGTTCCCATGGGGTGGCGAGCCATGGACACGCGTGGCAACACTCAGGAAAGGCAAATGCCTCAGCTCCCCATACACGAGGGTACACTAATATCTCACTCATATCCCATATTCGGGATACCCAGATGGGCTACCCGTCGGGCCAGATTTATTTAAAATAGTCAAAAGGATGATCCAATGGTTCAAATTCATTTTAAGCACCCATGATGAAGATCTGATAGTCCAAATCACTCAAAATAAAAATCCAACGGTTCCAATCCCTCAAGATCATAATCCAACCGTTCAGATTCATTAAAGTTACTCCCAAAGACAATCTATTGGTTCAAATCGCATCATATCATCTATAATGACAATCCAATGGATCAAATTTATCCAAATCACTCATGATGATAATCCAACGATTCAAATTTTCAAATCACATTACCATTATGATCAACAACTATATTTCATTTCATTACATGCATAACAAGGATGGCGGGGCTAAAACCCAACATGCACATGTGGAAGTCGACACATATGATCAAAGAATCATCACGTATGTGAAGATACGATAATAAAAATGAAGCAAACAATCACAAAACGACATACAAGTATGGTAAACTGGAAAAGAAGCCAACCTGATATGCGCCGGCGAGATTAAACAGCAGGATGTCGCGAGGTCGACGATGACGATCATCGCAGAATGTGCCAAGGCTCTCGGGTTGATGATGAAAGTTCTCGCAGAATCTCGCGGGGATGACCGACGATGATCGTCGTGGGATCTCGCGAGGATCCGATGCTGAGTACGAGTTGCAGACAGTATGAGGGATGGTCGCTGGTCACTGGGTGCGAGTTGCGGACAGGTATGGGATGGTCGTTGGGTGCGGGTTACGGCCAGTATGGGGAATGGTCGATGGGCTGCTGGTTGCGGACAAATGTGGGATGGTCACTAGGCTGTTGTGTATGAGTTGGGGATAGATGGTCGCTGGACGCAGGTTGCGGACAGATGGGCAGGGGGTGCGAGGTGTGCGGACGGATGGGCAGGGGGATGTTACTGGGTGCGCGGACAGATGGGCAGGGGGGGTGTTACTGGCGTGCGGACAGATGGGCAGGGAGTGCTACTGGGCGCAAGTTGGGGACAGATGGGCAGGGGGTGTTACTGGCGCGAGTTGGGAACAAATGGGCAGGGAGCTTTCGAGAGAAAATAGAAAGATTGGCCTTCAAACAGAATCCAAAAAACCTCCTGAAATGTGAGCATCGTTGGGGTATTTATAGAAGCAGAAGGTTGGATGAGGAGAGGTGGAGTGGGGGTTGATGGAGACTGAAGGAGTATGGGAGGTGGCCTGATTTTAGGGAGAAGCGGCGGACAGAGGGATTTGGGGGTATGGCCTGGTCAGCGGACAGAAGGGGGTATGGCCTGGGCGGCGGACAGAGGGATTTGAGGGTATGGCCTGGTCGGCGGACAGAAGAGGGTATGGCCTGGGCGGCGGACAGAGGGGGGTATGGCCTGGGCGGCGGACAGAGGGGGGTATGGCCTGGGCGGCGGACAGAGGGAGGTATGGCCTGGGCGTCGGACAGAAGGAGGTATGCAGTTGGCTCAAGAAGATGTGGCAGCAGCTGGGCGGTTGGCTCAAGAAGATACAGCAGCGGCTGGGCAGGTAAGGTGATTCAGCCGATTTTGGGGAGGGATTTCAGGGGTATGGGTTGGTCGGCGGACAGAGGGAGGTGGCAGTACCTCCCTCTCTCTCTCTCTCACTTTCTCACTCTTTCCTACCTTTTCTCTCATTTTCTCTCTCACTTCCTCACTCTTTCTCACACTTTCTCTTTCTCACATTTTCCTTCATTTTCTCTCTCACTTTCTCACTTTCTCACTTTTTCTCTTTCTTTCTCTTTCTCACACTTTCTCTTTCTCACCTTTTTCTTTCTCTTTCTCACATTTTCTATCATTTGTCGGAAACCAACAGCAGAATTTAGCTTGGTCGGAGGTGGCAAAAATGAGTGCTGACAGTGGGTGGTAGGTGATGTTTCGAAACTATTATGGAGAATAGCTGAAATTTATTAAAAAATAAAAGCAATTTAACAAGATTGGAGTTCAACCAATGAAGTTGATATTTGACTACACAACCACTACTTTTATTTTGATTAAGGATCCAAAAATCATAGGAACCAATTTTAATATATGCTCTCCTACCACAAAAAAAAAAATATATATATATATATATATTCAACACTAACACCTCAGAAAAGTACCCTTTGAAGTTTCAACTGAACTGAACGGCCAAGGTTCCCTCTCCTTTCCTAGTGATTCCCACCATCTTTGTCTCATCCTAATTGAATTAACATTTGTACATCTATCCTTTTCTTTGCTGAGTTCGCGTTCTCATATAATTACTTGTTTATTATTGCTAAAATAAATTAAATCATAGGTGGAATTATCAAAATAGTCATGATAGATATGTTAGCCTCCATGCCTATTCTTGCAAAGTTGGCCATGATAGGATTCCTATCATTATTTTTTTCTCTTATATTTTTTATGTCAATGTGGGCCCACCACTATAGTTGTTTCTTATATTTTTTATGTCAATGTGGGCCCACCACTATAGTTGTCCGTAGAGGAAGTGAGACCCAATGGGCCTTAGGGTAGGGGAGAGGGGTACCACAAGCGAGCATCACATGCGGGCGGATTCAAATCGTTTTTTCACTGTACTTCAGGGTGAAGAGAGATGCTCCCGTTGAATAGTCGACACGTGACTCTTGGAAAAATGTGAGCCCCATGTTCGAGCCGACATTCAGTCGACAAGCCGAGTCGACAGGGAGTGTCGGCTCAAACGTGGGACTAGGATTTTTCCAAGAACCACGTGTCGATCATCCGACGGGGGCGTCTCCCTCCTCCCTGAAGTACAGGGAGGAGATGATTTGGATCCCATGCAGGCACCCAAGATGTGGTGTAGGGAGGGTCGCTGACGTCCAATTTTTATTTATTTTCCAAGCATATAACAGTAGGTAAGAAGAACAAGATTCATATAAAAACAAAGAACTAGAATGAGAGGCTCATAAGTTTAATAATGTAAAAAATTAAAATAAAATCGAAATAGAAAATTTTATAATCAAATAATTGTATAAATAAATCAACAACATATATACTCAAGATGGTAATTAATGTTTACATGTCATTAAAAACATTAAGCAATAGTTTGGGGGAAAAGTAAGGTAAAAATTAGTATGCTATTGATTATACAATTATTTTTTGTAAAAAGTGTTAAACTTTATTTTTGGTGAGTGATGTGCATAAATGTTATCTACCATTTATCCACCTATGGCTGTATTAGATGTGATAACTCATGTGTAACATGCCAATCGGGGCACATCTATCCACAACGATCATTATCTGTCAAGGCAAATCCGACCATGACAATCGGAGGCATATCGTCCACAATTGCTATAACCAAGGGTAAATCCGATCATATCATTTCCGAAGTTGCACTGCAAAGGCACGAGTGGGATCTGTATTTGAATACGATATGAGAGACTCACCTACCAAAGTTAAATCACATTCTAACTTGTCACATCATTTATTGTTTTTCTTAGAATGCTCATCTCGTATTGTTTGTTGTTATCTTCACTTAAGCATCGGAAGGCACCATCTTGGACCTGAATTCAACAACTTTTGTGCTCATTTGTTATTATTTATAGGATAAGGACCGCCTTAAAAAATCGGTTCAAATTCTAGCGACAATAGTGATCAATAAAAGACTTGAAGGGCGGATCCACACTGTCTCCTCCCTAAGATTAGGGAGGAGGGGCGGCGGCTTCGATGGATGGCCGACACCTGGCTCTTGGGTGAATCTGAGTCATCCATCCAAGCCAACACCCCTATTGGCACAGTTTGTCGGCTGGGGTGTCGACTCGGATAGACAGCTCGGATTCACCTGAGAACCAGATATCGGCCATCCATCCAAGCCGTCATCCCTCCTCCCAAATCTCAGGGAGGAGAGATTTGAATCCTTGAAGGGCTGGCTGATCCTCAAAATTAAAAGTAAAAGGGTGAATGTGATGCTCTTAAGTATTGTTTGCTGGATACTTATGTTGCTTTAGATATGCATGTGAGTGAGTGAGGTGGAGAAGGGGGATAGATCCTGATCCAATACTGATTATGTTGATTTTTTATTTTTTTATTGGTATAAATCACATGCCATACAACCATTTGCTTGTGTTGCATTTGGAAAATGAACGACCTCGTTAGAGCAAGATGGACCTATGAACAGGGAGAGAAAGGTAAGAGAGTTCGGGTTTTGGATCCTTAGGTTATTTCGATGTCTAAGTTGGTACTTTGAGTACAAGTAGATGTAGAGCTCAGTATGAGAATACGAGCTCCAAATGAGTGGGGCTATAGAGTAAGTTTAAGTACAAAAAGGTCGATCCCAATACTTTCGTAATGTGGTCTATTTATAGTGAGGCACCCCTGAGTGGAGTTACATGTAGGTTAGTTATGTCAAACATGTAGTCCGTTACATCTTAGTGGAGTTATTAGTCTGACGGTTACATCACACGTGTCGACCGTTCGTTAAATGTTGCACGTTCGGTCGTGTGCTTGTTCTGCCCTCGCTTCCACATCTACTTAGCAAATCTACTTAGCTTCGTTGCCTGCTCTCCGGGGAAAGCTTTCATGTAATAAACAGGTAACGCGTGTTGGATATGGGTAACGGTTATGAGCTAAACTGGCAGACCATTACAGCAATCCGTGGGTGCAGAGATCGGATGCTGACTTACTCACCTCTGAGGTGGCAGATTCTCCTGCTTACACTGTCCAGCGGCTCCTGCCACATGACGCTCGCTGATTTATGGGTCTATGATGCCCATAACAGCTCCATATCTTCCAAACAACCGGGAACAACGAACAGGATCGGGTTGGCCTGGGCTCAGTTTACACGCCAGTGGGGATCGGTTCCATGTCCAGCCTGTCCAATCCCATGACTCGCTGCGGGCCGAATATCCGATTCGATCCCAATCCGGATCAGCCATGATCCGAATATCCGATCCAATCCCTTGGACGTTGTTTACAGCCATTCCTCTGATGTTTTAGTGGAAGTGAGAATCAAATTAAAAATCAGACTGTTCCTGTTCGCATCCAAAAGCAAAACAAATTGATTTGAAAAAATACAATATTCAGGCGATTTGTTAAAATTTGTTGCAATTTTGAAAAGCGTAACTGCAGATAATGGAATTAAACGAGATGAAAACCTGAGCTTATAAATAGGCAATCACATGAGCCTTTTCAAATCCAGAGAGAAATCCTCGCACCTCACTTCATTCGAGATGGTTAAACAATTTCCCTGCTCTGCTCTTCGTCGACCCATTATTCCTCCCTGCATGCGTCAATCGTGGATGCCAACTGCTAAACCCTGAAGGCGTCCAACCACAGGGCAAAGAAGCCCACAAAAACAGTTGAAGTCTACTATCAGAGTGACAAGGAAAGGCAACAACGGTTGACGGAAGCAACTTCTATAACTTTCAAATTCTCAGTTGCCGAGCACTTGGAAGGAGCTCTTTGATTCCTTCCTTGACATCATGGCTTCTCTTCCCATTTCACCTTTCCATCGCATTGACGTGTTTTGGCACGAAGGAATGCTCAAGCATGACACAGGAATCGGCGTCTTCCATACTGCCACGAATCCAGGGTTCCTTGAAGTGCTGGAAAAGCATCCTGAAAACTCAGATCGGGTGAAGAACATGGTCAGCATCCTCAAAAAGGGCCCCATCTCTCCCCATATCTCCTGGCATACAGGAAGACCCGCTCGGATTCCTGAATTGCTCTCGTTTCATTCTCCAGGTACTTCGTGGTTTCCATGCTTTCGATATTTTCTGCCAATTAAAATATTATTTGGATCTGTTTGCTGGGCATGATGTGGCTTTACCCTATTTTAATTTCAGAATACATAAAAGAACTTGTTCAAGCGGATGAAGCAGGGGGAAAGAAAATCTGCATGGGAACTTTTTTGAACCCTGGCTCTTGGGATGCTTCCCTTATTGCTGCTGGTACTGCATTATCGGCGATGAAGCACATACTGGATGGGCAGGGGAAGATTGCTTATGCATTAGTTCGTCCGCCTGGTCACCATGCTCAGCCTACTCAAGCGGATGGTTATTGCTTCCTTAATAATGCTGGTCTCGCTGTTCAATTGGCTTTAGACTCTGGTTGCAGAAGGGTTGTAACTATTGACATTGATGTTCATAACGGAAATGGAACTGCGGAGGGGTTTTATCGCTCGGATAATGTTCTTACAATCTCTCTTCATATGAATCACGGTTCATGGGGTCCATCACACCCGCATCGTGGGTCCATTGATGAGCTTGGTGAAGGTCAAGGGTTAGGGTTTAATCTAAATATACCTCTACCTAACGGAACTGGTGATCAGGGGTACGAATATGCCATAAATGAATTGGTTGTCCCTGCTATTCAGAAGTTTGAGCCAGAGATGATTGTGTTGATTATCGGCCAAGATTCTAGTGCTGTAAGTTTAATAACCTTGCCTTTCTTATTCATATATTCACATATTGCACTAAATACTGATTGTAAGTTTGAAACACATGCTCTCCCTCCCTCTCTGGGAGCTTTCCTTGTTAAGACAATAGCTAGAGCTTGTATCCCATTGCATGTCATTTCAGGATTTAAACTCTTTTAGAGTTATACCATGTTCTAACTGAAATTTTTAATTGTTTGTAGTTTAAATTATGAATTATCTATTGATCTATAGAACTAAAAGACAAAACATTTGATGAGAAAAAGCACATCTACGATTTATCCTGCTATCTTTATCTCGACCTTAGAAGACCGTTTTTATTGGGGATAAATATTCATTGATAGAAGGCAGCTATCGCCCACCAAAATCCAAGAAGAAGAGTTAAGGGAATGCTACAATTGCAATTAAAAGTTTGTGCCAAGACACCGATGTAAGAAGTTGTTTTTGATCGAATGTTGCTACGAGAGGGAAGAAGACAACACGAAGGAAGAAAACGGCATCACGGATGATGGTGGATGAAAAATTCGATCATATACGGTCTTGAGGACAAGACCGAATTTTAGGGGGACTGATCTGTTATGTGCTTATCATCTGTCACGCTGGCATGGCTAAGTAGTAGTTAGCAGAGTTGTGTTGTCATGGGCTACTGTTATTGCAAATCATGTTTAGTTATTGGTTATCAGACTATCAGTAGTGGTAGAATATAGTGGTGATGACAGTTTATAGGAGACGTGTTAGTAGTAGAGATATTATAGTTATGGTAAGTTGTAACTTATAACCTTGTGTCAAGCAGCCTATTTAATTGCTTGAATGGGAATTAAATGCATAGCTGGAATTCCTACAAAATCTCTTGTTGAGACATGATCAAGGCTTCCTCCGTTATGCATGTTATCCTTTATTTTATTCCTTTATCGATTATCCTTCTCTTCCCTACAAAATAGGTAAACGAGGTTCCTCTGCATACATACCAATCTCCATTTATGGGGCTATTGTTTGAGCTCTGTAATTTCCATCTCAACTCCTTTCGTCTACATTTCCTTTGATGGACTTGAGCTCATGGTAAACTCTTTGATGGAGGGTTTGCTATGGTTGACTCTAGCAGTAACAAGTATGAAGCACACTTATTTCAACTGATCTCAGAAGTAGAGGAAAGGACCGTTTACAAATTTTGTTAAGGCTGAAATAAAAGTTGAATACATGCAGGTTTTATAGGGTATTTTTGGATGTTTCTGCTGGTTTCTACTGCTACCTTATCACTGTGTTTATCCGGTTATCTTGGGAAGATAACTTGGGCTATCAGGACTTGGTTATAAATGAATCAACTTGCATTTTAGGAGCTCAAGCTGCCATAGACTAGTGAACTAAGACACAACACAGAACCAGGGAATTAATTACCTGAAAGTAGCAATATAAGGTAGAATGAATAATTTCTAACCCCCACCCAAAAAAAAGAATAAAATATAGTATAGATTTACCTTAGCCATCTAAAAGAAGTGCAGGTGTGGCTTAAGTATACAATTTGACTTTATCCCAAAAGAACTTTATAAATCAATTCAAGACTTGAGTATATTCAGAAAACATTTCTCATCCCATCATTTTGGATAGTAGCTACTGAAATTTCAATTAACAGAAAATTCCTAGTTTACATACATGTGACTAATCATGCAGCAGCATCTTTGATGCAGGGGCGTGCAGCTGAACAACTGAATATTGCCCAATATTTATTGGTTTATGTTTTTCGGCAATACTGGTACCAGACTACCAGTGGTGGGATTACTTGTATAGTTGTATTTTTTGAAGCTGGTCTTTAATCAATAATTTTGGAATTTACTGTTTTCCCTTTCTGAATTTATTTTCTCATTTTCTCAAACTACAATACATTTAGATTGTTGCTTCCCACACCCCCCAAAAAAAGGAAAATTCTTTTCTCCACCTTTGGTTATCATTTGTCCCTAGTTTCTTCCTAGAAACCTGATTTGACTGGGCCATTACCCTGAAGATTTATATTCTCCTGCATCATCTTAACTGTGAGCAACCTTGTAAGGATTATGTTGGGAAAAAAGAATTTCTAGATACTACCAGAGGATCATTTGTTCCATATGTTGACAACTAAATCAGCTGTACTCAAAATCAATATACCAGGACTGTTTCAGAAGTAGACCGTAGCGTGCTAGATATTCCTGCATGGGTTATGTATTGATAAATAAATCTGTTAACTTTGGAGATTGGTGTCTATTTTCTTATCAATACGATGAGACATTAATCTGAGGCATCATTTTTATTTGTGATCTTGAAAAAATAAGATGAAGTATTTTTTTTTTCCTGATTTTGGAGTTAAAACTTGGGTCTCATCCAAGTAAATATGGTTGAGTGGAGGATAGAAAATGTACTTGATTTTGTCTGGCCTATCAGGAGGTGTTGTTCTGGAATAAGTATTAGTTGGAATGAAAATCTCTTCTGTAGATAAAATTAAGATTTCAAGTTTATATGGTTCTCTCTGTACCATGCACTTCTATGTTTTTAGAAACCCTAATTCCTGTTTCTACCACTGTAATACATTGATATGGGTCAACATACCTTCATTTGTTCTTGTCTGAGGTACTCTGTCACTAATTCCAGTAATAGAGGGTGGCACTACCTTATAAAATAACTTTTGTTTTTTCTTTGCTTCAGTTTGATTTCAATGGAAGACAGTGCTTGACAATGGAGGGCTACCGGAAGATTGGACAGATAGTGCGTAAACTGGCAGATAAGCACAGTGATGGATGCCTCCTGATAGTCCAGGAAGGTGGATACCATATTACATATTCAGCATACTGTTTGCATGCGACCCTCGAAGGTGTTCTCAATCTCCCACTTCCTCTCTTATCTGATCCCATTGCTTATTATCCAGAAGACAAGGCCGTAGCATCCAAAGTTGTTGACTCCATCAAGCAATACTGGAAAGATATTGTACCACTTTTTGTAGAAGACTAATATATTACAATCCTGAAGTTAGGGAGATGGCATCCATCCCACGTGATAAAAGGGATAAAATGACTACTAGTCATTACTCTTAGGCAGGTTACCCCTTCCTATATATACTTTATGGATAATAAGCACTTCCTGTTCTGCTTGATCTAAGTTGTCTATCTTGTAAGTTAAGGTAAGGACAGGCAACAGCCAAATGGAGCAGGGGGGAGCAGCTTTGGTAGAAAGAGTATCTATAGATAAAGATAGGAAGGTTGGCTTGGTTGGAATGTTCTCTCAATTCATGTGGAATAATTTCCTTCCAGTCTGTAATGTTGCCACTCATTGGAAAAGGAGCATTTTGATTGTATATATTTAATAACGAATATATGCTCAGAGGTTTCTTGCCCTGCTACTGTAGTTTTCTGAGATAGTTAAGGCCAATTAGATATAGAACTTGAATTGATTACTATAGCAGCAGTATTTATGTTTTCTTAACTCCTGTTATGTTGTTTTAAGGGGAAAGGTTCCCTGATCTGCATTGACCATGAAACTTATCTAATCTGCAAACATAGTTGTACTTGGTAAGATGATGTGGCAATTTTGAAGGTTGGATAATTAGGAAATGATCTAGATTGATCACATCAAATTTTGAGCCTCAAATTCAAACATTGATCCTCCCATGTATGTCTATACTTTATATGTGCAACTTGGTGAACGCTGTTTCGACTGAAACTGGACATATTTAATTATCCACAAAAAAAAAAAAAACAAGGGATCTTTTGGTCTGCTAATTCATAAAATTTCAACCCTGTCCTATCTGCCACATGGCATATATTGTGTCTAGCGTCTCTACTAGACTATGTAAGGTAATCCTTATTTAGTTAGGGAATATGAAACCTCTATTTTCTTGTTTACTCAGCCTAGCACATCAAACTTCCAGCCAAATTTAAGGATGAGAGTTGATATGCATCCCAGTTTGGTCGATGGATGACTGGCAGACTAGACGAAAGGAGAGGATCTTTTTTCATGAGAGTCAGCCAAGCCAAAATTGATAGTGGTCTAGTGTGATCAAAGTTGTGTAGGATCCAAATTGTCTCTTCCTAGGGGTTCAGGAGGAGACTCGGCTCCCAACAGCCGATGCCCGACGCATGGGCGTCGGCTGGATCCGAGCCCTCCATCCGAGTCAGTAAGGTGAGCCGACAAGGGGGTGTCAGCTTATGCACCGGCTCGGATGGAGGGCTCGGATCCAGTCGACGCCCACGTGTCGGGCATCTACTGGTGGGAGCCGAGTCTCCTCCCAAACCCCTGGGAGGAGATGATATGAATTCAGCTATGTAGGACCATGAAGAGACATTCTCTCATCGTAGTTCTACAGAAAAACTGTGCCAAAACCAAGGAAAGTGCATGCAGTATGGTGGTGGTTGCCAGTCACTATTTAATGCAAATCCAGAGATGTTGAATGTGCAATTCTCTTTTCCCCCATCATGCCACTTTCTCCATCCCTTCCCTCATCTCCTCCCAATGAGCATCCAATCCGCCTGTATCAACGCTAGTAAAGCTTCTCCAATTCCCTCAGTTATTATGCATCGGATTAGACGATGGCCACGTAGAGCGCATCCAGAGGCCACTTGCCGTCTTTAGTGTCCGTATGCACTGGAGGCGATCCGGGGAATGCGTCTGGATAGTCTCCAATGCATACGGACCTTGGAGACGGTCAATGGCTGCTGGATGCGTGCCAAGTGGCCATCCTCTAATCCGACACACAATAACTGAGGGAATTGGAGAAGCTTTACTACGCGTTGATACAGGCAGACATCTATGAGTCTTTTAGGTTTTTGTATTTCGTTTTCAGAAGGAGAACTTTGGAGAACGAATAAGAAGAACTTTGAAGAATGAAGAAGAAGAAGAAGAAGGACTTTGAAGAAGAAGAAGGCCGAAGGGAAAGAAGAAGAATGAAAAAGGAATCCAAATATATATTTAAGACAGAAAGAAACAGAGAAATGCAGAGAGAGAGAGAGATCGTCCAAGAGATCAAAGGAAGTTCTCAATGTAGAGAAAATGAAAGCCAAGCATAAGCGAATTGAAGAAAAAAATCTGAAACAGGCAAGGAATGGTCCGCACTCTGTGTTGATAAAATCAGAAAATGCTCACTCTTAAGTCTCGTGCTTGAGCAATGAAACCCTTGTTGGGTTCATGAAAGGGACCCAACTTCATGATCGGTTCAAATTATAAAGGCCTTTGGTGAAACGGTAAAAATTATGCGATAAGAGAACTTCAGAGTTCGTAAGAGCCTAGAAAACTTGAGAGCAGCATCCCATCTTTAGCATCCCCTCCAGCAGTTAGGAATTAGTGATATTTGGTTTTACAAATTTTTTTCCCCTTTGGGAGGAGGGGTAAAGGTGGGTATAGGAGAGTTCAATATGTCAAAAAAAAATGAAAAAAAAAATAAAATTAGGAATAAACCTCAAGCATTGGGGGTGCTTAAAACTGGGCTAATTTTAATTATCATCAGTTTAGGTAAATAAAGAGGAAACGAGGGAGAATTCCTGAATATCAATGACAGGGGAGGTGATGGGTAGAGGGCATTGGGAGAGCAAATGAGAGATAAATCAATCAGAAAATGTTCACTCTTAAATCTCGTGCTTGAGAAGTGAAAACCTTGATGGGTTCATGAAGAGGGACCCAACTTCATGATCGGTTCAAATTATAGAGGACATTGGTGAAACGGTGAAAATTATGCGAAAAGAGAACTTCAGAGTTTGTGAAAGCCTAGAAAACTCGAGAACATCATCTCATCTTCAACATCCCCTCTAGTAGTGAAGAGGTAGTGATATTTGGCATTACCAATTTTTTCCCCCTTGGGAAGAGGGGTAAAGGTGGGTATTGGAGGGTTCAATACATCAAAGAAAAACGAAAAAAAAAAAAAAAAAAAAAAAGGTTAGGAACAAACCTTAAGCATTGGGGGCACTTAAGGCTGAGTTAATTTATTATCATCCGTTTAGGTAAGTAATGAGAAAATGAGGGAGAATTCCAAAATACTGATGACAGGGGAGGTGATGAGCCGAGGGTCTTGGGAGAGTAAGGGAGTGATAAATCAATCAAAAAAATGCTCACTCTTAAGTCTCGTGCTCGAGGAGTGAAACCCTTTTTGGATTCACGAAGAGGGACCCAACTTCATTATCGGTTCAAATTATAAAGGCCTTTGGTGAAGCGGCGAAAATTATGCGAACAAAGAACTTCAGAGTTCGTGAGAGCCTAGAAAACTCGGGAACAACATTCCATCTTCAGCATCCCCTCCAGCAGTGAGGAGGTAGTGATATTTGGTTTTACAAATTTTATCCCTCTTGGGAGGAGGGGTAATGGTGGGTATAGAAGAGTTCTATATGTCAAAGAAAAAACGAAAAAGAAAAAGTTAGGAACAAACCTCAAGCATTGGGGGTGCTTAAGGCGGGGCCATTTTAATTATCATCCGTTTAGGTAAATAAAGAGGAAATGAGGGAGAATTCCGAAATATCGATGATAGGAGAGGTGATGGGCCTGGGATCTTGGGAGAGTAAGGGAGGGATAAATCAATTAGAAAATGCTCACTCTTAAGACTCGTGCTCGAGGAAAGAAATCCTTGTTGGGTTCATGAAGAGGGACCTAATTTCATGTTCGGTTCAAATTATAAAGGCCTTTGGTGAAGTGGAGAAAATTATGCGAATAGAGAACTTTGAAGTTCGTGAGAGCCTAGAAAACTCGATAATAGCATCCCATCTTTAGCAACCCGGAGGTAGTGATATTTGGTTTTACCCAAATTTTTTTCCCCTTTGGGAGGAGGGGTAAAGGTTGGTATCGAAGTGTTTAATACGTAAAAAAAAAAAAAAAAAAAAAAAAAAAGAGAAAAAGAGAGAAAGAAAGAAGTTAGCTACAAACCTCAAGCATTGGGGGTTCTTAAGGCTGGGCCAATTTTAATTATCATCCGTTTAGGCAAGTAAAGAAGAAATGAGGGAGAATTCTAGAATATTGATTATAGGGGAAGTCATGGGCTGGGGCCTTGGGAGAGTAAGGGAAAGATAAATCTATCAGAAAATGCTCACACTTATGTCTCATGCTCGAGGAATGAAATCCTTGTTGGGTTCGTGAAGAGAGACCCAACTTCATTATCAGTTCAAATTATAAAGGCCTTTGGTGAAGCGGTGAAAATTATGCAAACAGAGAACTTCGGAGTTCGTGAGAGCCTAGAAAACTCGAAAACAGCATCCAATCTTCGGCATCCCCTCCAACAGTGAGGAGGTAGTTACATTTGGTTTTACCAATTTTTTTCCGCTAGGGAGAAGGGTTAAAGGCGGGTATCGGAGGGTTCAATATGTCAAAGAAAAGGCGCTTAAAGCTGGGCCAATTTTAATCATCTTCCGTTTAGTTATGTAAAGAGGAAATGAATGAAAATTCCAAAATATCGATGACAGGGGAGGTGATGGGCCAGGGTCTTGGGAGATTAAGGGAAATATAAATCAATCAGAAAGTGCTCATTCTTAAGTCTCGTGCTCGAGGAGTGAAACCCTTATTGGGCTCGTGAAGAGGGACCCAACTTCATGATGGATTCAAATTATAAAGGCCTTTGGTAAAGCAGTGAATATTATGCAAACAGAGAACTTCAGAGTTCATGAGAGCTTAGAAAACTCGATAACAACATCCCATCTTCAACATCCCCTCAAACAGTGGGGAGGTAGTGATATTTGGTTTTATTAATTTTTTTCCCCCCTTGGGAGGAAGGTTTAAAGTGGGTATCAGAGGGTTCAATAGGTCAAAGAAAAATGAAAAGAAAAAAAAGTTAGGAACATACCTCAAGCATTGGGGGCACTTAAGGCTGGGCCAATTTTAATTATCATTCATCTAGGTAAGTAAAGAGGAAATGAGGGAGAACCCCGAAATATAGATGACAAGGGAAGTGATGAGCGGGGGTCTTGGGAGAGTAAATGTGAGATAAATCACTTCCAGTAGCTAGTAACAATATCGGGCAAATCAATGACCCTTCGGGAGTAACCCCACTCATTGTAGCGCATCTCTCCCTCCTCAAATCCTCTCTAATTTCGTTCTTCTTCTTCGTTCTTCTTCTTTCCCTTTGGCCTTTTCCTTTTTCTTCTTCATTTTTTAAAGTTCTCTTTCTTCTTCATCGTTTTTATCCTCCTTTTTTCTTCAAAGTTCTCCTTCTTCTTCTTTGTTCTTCAAAGTTCTCCTTCTAAAAACCTAATACCAAAAAGACTCATAGATGTCTGCCTATATCAATGTGTAGTAAAGCTTTTCCATTTTATTTGTGATCTTGAAGCAATAAGATGGAGGTTTTTTTTTTTTTTTTTTCCTTCTGATTTTCAAGTTAAAACTTGGGTCTCATCAAAGTAAATATGCTTGAGTGGAGGATAGAAAACGTACTTGATTTTGTCTGGCCTATCAGGAGGTGTTGTTCTGGAATAAGTATTGGTTGGAATGAAAATTTATTCTCTAGATAAAATTAAGTTTTCAAGTTTATATGGTTAATCTTTGTACCATGCACTTCTATGTTTGTAGAACCCTAATTCTTATTTCTATTCCACTGTAATACATTGATAAGGGTCAACATACCTTCATTTTTTCTTGTGTGAGGTACTCTGTCACTAATTCCAGTAGTAGAGGTGGCACTACCGTATAAGGTAACTTTTGTTTTTTCTTTGCTTCAGTTTGATCCCAATGGAAGGCAGTGCTTGACAATGGATGGTTATCGGAAGATTGGACAGATAGTGCATAAACTGGTTGATAAGCACAGTGATGGATGCCTCCTGATAGTCCAGGAAGGTGGATACCATATTACATATTCAGCATACTGTTTGCATGCAACCCTCGAAGGTGTTCTCAACCTCCCACTTCCTCTCTTATCTGATCCTATTGCTTATTATCCAGAAGACAAGGCCGTAGCATCCAAAGTTGTTGACTCCATCAAGCAATACTGGAAAGATATTGTACCACTTTTTGTAGAAGATTAATATATTAAGAGTCATGAAGTTAGGGAGATGGCATCCATCCCACCTGATAAAAGGGATAAAATGACAAGTCGTCATTACTCTTAGGCAGGTTACCCCGTCTTATATATACTTTATGGATAATAAGCACTTTCTGTTCTGCCTGATCTGAGTTGTCTACTTCGTAAGTTAAGCTTAAGGACAAGCAACAGCCATATGGAGCAGCAGGTAGCAGCTTTGGTAGAAAGAGTATCTGTAGATAAAGATAGGAAGGTTGGCTTGGTTGGAATGTTCTCTCAATTCATGTGGAGTAATTTCCTTCCATTCTGTAATATTGCCACTCATTGGAAAAGGAGCAGCAGCTTGATTGTATATATTTAATAAAGAATATATGCTCAGAGGTTCCTTGCCCTGCTATTTTAGTTTTCTGAGATAGTTAAAACCAGTTAGATATAGAAATTGAATTGACTACTATAGCAGCAGTATTTATGTTTTTTAACTCCTGTTATATTGTTTTAAGGTGAAAGGTTCCCTCATCTGCATTGACCATGAAACTTATCTATCTGCAAACATAATTGTACTTGGTAAGATGATGTGGCAATTTGAAGGTTGGATAATTAGGAAATGATCTAAATTGTTCACATCAAATTTTGAGCCTCAAATTCAAACATTGATCCTCCCATGTACTTCTATCCGCCTTATTTGTGCAACTTGGTGAACTCTGTTTTAGCTGAAACTTGACATATTGAATTATCAGAAAAAGACAAAGGTCTTTTGGTCTATTAATTCATAAAATTTCTACCATGTCCAATCTGCCACATGGCATATATTATGTTTAGAGTCTCTAGACTATGTAAGGTTATCCCTATTTAAATAGGGATTATGAAACCTCTACCTTCTTATTTACTCAGGTTAGCACATCAAATTTTCAGCCAAATTTGGGGAATGAGAGTCAAATATGCATCGCAGTCCTTCCGATGGATGACTAGCAGATTGAGTGACAGGAGAGAATTTTTTTTCTATTAGAGTTAGCCAAGCCAGAACTGATGGTGGTCTGGTGTGATCAGAGCTGTGTAGGACCATGAAGAGACATTCTCTCATGGTAGTTCTACAGAAAAGCTCTGCCAAAACCGAGGAAAGTGCATGTAGTATAGTGGTGGTTACCAGTCACTCTGTTTAGTGCTTAGTGCAAGTCCAGAGAGGTCGAATGTGCAATTATATTAACCCCCATCATGCCACTTTCTCCATCCCTTCCCTCATCTCCTCCTAGTGGGCATCCAATCCCTCTCTTCCTCCCAGTGGGCATCCAATCCTCTCTGGACCATCATTGAAGTGGGCCCACCTTGCTAAAAAAGAAATTGCTATGATAAAATCTAGGTCTAGACCATTTGTCAAATATGGTTTCAAAAAATTCTCAATGGTAGCGGATGCTCTTAGTCAAGTAGCTGTGGTTTGTGCTTTGGACATTCAATGGTCAGAATTGCCTTCCACAGGTAAAAGCAAAGGAATATGGATAAAATTTTCGTACAAAAATTCCTGCTGCCCAGTTCAATTTGTAATGATATGGAATCTCACCTCAATTAAAAGGGTATTTTAGATGATATTTAAAATCTATGAGGGGATTTGTGAATCTGTTGAAGAAGAGGCGAATTCTATATCGGTGCACATAGAACCGGGCAGCTGTTTGCAGGAAATTTTTTTTCTAAAACCAATGCTACAAATAAGGAAATCTTAAGCCACGATGGCTACAAAGAGGAAAATTTGAGATTTCTTAAAAAAATAATAGAGCCTTTGCCAGGATTATAAATTTCTCTGCTTTAATAATTAAGCAAGCCCCAAACCTTGCCTCACAGCCTCAGGCCCACAACAATGAAAAAAAAAGGAAAAGTATCAAAATATCCACACAAAAAAATAAATAAATAAAGATTTCAATTTATCAAAAAAAAATCAAATTATTTAAAGATTTCTTTGATATATATTATAAAATTAATTATATAATATATAATGACACATGTAGTTGTTTGGTATGATTTATTATATTTATTTATATTTAAAATAAATTGATATAATCTAAAATATTTTTTTAGTAAGATATAACCTAAAATCTACAAATAAATTAGAAGATTTTATTTCTTTATGTCTAGAGATATTAAATGATTATTATATATGATTTTTAATTTATTTTTTAAATAATTCGTTATAAATTACTCATAAACATAAATATAAATTATATTGAAACAGAATCTAAAGTAAATATTTATATTATAAAAACACCCAAAAGAGAGTCTAAAATAAATATTTATATTATAAAAACACCCAAAAGAGAGTCTAACTGTTAATTTAAGAATTCTTCCCGTTGAAGAAAAGTATCCGTCAGTTTGGAATCAAATGAATCTGTTTGTGTTGTTTTGATTAATAATCTCATCCAATCCTTTCGTTTAAGGCAGTTAACTTCAGTTATATTTTTTAAACATTTTTTTATTCGGGCACCGAAAACTGTTTCCTTTTTTCCTTTTCCTTTTCCTTTTTCTTGTTGGTGAAGGAATTTAGTGTTTCTTCCCTCCTTGGATATAATCGAGTTGCAGAGAGATGGGACTGCTCTCTAACAGGTAGGGGTTTGTTTTTTTCATTTCTAATATGGAGATCTTGAATAAATTTTTACTATGTTAAGGCGGTTTAATCGATTAACCCTTTTCCCGTCTAATTCTGTATAAATCTGGACAGGATCGACAGAGGCAACCTCAAACCAGGGGATCACATCTACTCATGGAAGAATGCTTATATTTACGCCCATCACGGTCCTCTCTCTCTCTCTCTTTGAATTTTTTTTTTTTTTTTTGTCATTATTTATCAGATATTTTGCAATGGGTAGTACGAATTAACCATTTGATAAAGCGAGAGAAGAATTTATTGGAATATTTTTTCCATTTTGGTTTTGATTTACCAACTTGTTATTTTAATTTATTTATTTTGTTCCAAATTATATCTGGGCTGATAGGAAAATAAAGAGCTATCGATTAGTAAAAAAGCTTTAGTAAATCTCTGGCTTTTTCTGTAAACTACAATGAGGAACTTTTGAAGCATCTACCAGCCTCTCTTGATCCCAAATGTACTCGGGAAAGCTGAGATATCACATCCGCATCTTATAACTTTTAGCACTTTCTGTGTGGAACTTTCTTTTCATCTGTTCATGGAGTTTGGAGTTTTGGAATTTTTTATTAGGCTAATGATTGGGAACTCGGGAAACTGTTTCCTTGGAAAATCATCCTCACAATAAATAATAATTCTCCGAATTGAAGTTAATTTTAGTCTGGAGTTTAAGAGGATTGGGTTTAGAAGGAAAAAGCAATATTTCTAAGACCTTAAGTACAACCAAAAGGAGATCAAGTTCCAGAGTTTATCGTGGACTGTAATGGTTACACCCGGGGACTCTGATCTATTCTCATGGATTGGAAATTTCGCCAGGGACTATTGTTTATCTGTATAACTGAAGAACATATATGCAAACTGTAACTTCAGTCTATGATTTAAATGCCCAGGCTTCTTTTCTTTTCTTTTTGTTTCTTGAAGAATTGCATGACCTTAGGTTTCAATTCAATGGCTAGTGGCTGCCGGAGTGGCGTTTTCCTTGCACCGCAGCAAACAAAAGAATTCAAACTTTCAAACCGCGGAATAGACGGGTTTTGCTTTCAGGTGTCAATACTTCAGCTTTTCAGGGGGAACTTCATCTGATAAGAGGCTAGCTGCTGTTCTTTGTGTCGTATTGTTTTTGTTTCCCAACACGTTGATCATTGTCTTTCCACATTTCTTCAACTTTCCCTTAGTCATTACGCCCTTACTCTTACTTACCCCCCCCCCCCCCCTCCTTTCCTTTTGGTTGTCATGTCTACCTTTTCCAATCAATTTTACTTGGGCATCACATGACCAGACATTTGGTCACATGTAGGCTACTAGAAAATCTTCCTGTTACATTATTTTTACCTGGTAACATATAGAGCATTAAGTATGAGTTCATGTGCATTTTTTTTTTCTTTTATTGTGAGCTTTACATGCTTTGGAGAAAAGGGGAGAGACCCTATGGTTTGATTTATTACTACAAATTAACTTGCTTTTGTTTTTGGTGTTTGGGAGTATTATACTACATTGGTTATTTCTGTTACTTTTCTTAGGGCTTAAATTTTTTATTATTTTTTTTAATGGTCAAACCTTATCTGTTTTGTGTAATATTGGCATCATTTTAAAAGTTTATTGAGTTACCTATCTAACAACACCAAGATCTTGTGATTATGATATGTATTTGAAAACTTTACGATGATTTATTGGTCAGGTACATTTTGCGATGGATTTTTTCAGAAAATGTAATTAGATTTTGTTTTCTGCTTTGACACTATATTTTAAATAAGTAGTTGTATTTATTTAGGAAAGAGGTGAAGCACTCATGGGAGTTGTTAGTTTGTAACAAAATAGAAAATAAGAGAAGAGGGAGAGAATCGATGTGTATTCCTCTCCTCTTAGCAATCATTATTTATAGACAAAATAAAAAGGATAAAGTGATAGATCTAAGACTCCACAAGATAAAGAGTCCTAGTTATATTAGAGGTAAGAATTCCACATGTCAACATGACAAGGAATCCTAGATAAACAGTAAATCCTAGTTAGACAATAATACTATTCTCTCAATTACATATAATGAATTAAAGATAAGGAGGACTAAGTTAAGAATTTAACTTGATCCCAAATACTAAAGGCAGCCAGCTTGGGCAGTTGGTTAGCACTAAGCTAGGTGACACCTAGATAGACCTAGGTGATACTAGACAGCACAACCAAAATCATACAATCTGCAACACTCCCCCTCAAGCTGGAACACGCTCTAGCTTGGAACAAGAAGAACAACAGCATAGTGTTTTTCCCACAGAAGGAAAATAATAGTAGTAGTAACAGCAGTAGCAGCAGCAGCAGCAGTAGTAGTAGTAGTAGTAGTAGTAGTAGCAGCAGTAGCGAGTAAAAAGAAGTAGGCTCCAACCCGAGCGAAGAGGTAGTAGAGATTGCATCACATGCAGGTAGAAAGTTGCATCCCATGCAGGTAGTAGAGGTTGCATCATGTGCAACTGATAGTAGAGTCCACATCATGTGCAACTGATAGTAGAGTCCACGTCATGTGCAACTGATAGTAGAGTCCACGTCATGTGCAACTGGTAGTAAACATTGCATCACGTGTAACTGTAGTAAGCTCCAACACGAGCATAATAAAGGTTTATAAACTTCATCATGAGCAAGCAAGTAAACTCCATCATGAGCAAGGTAGTAGTAGGCTAGGCTCTCTTCAATGAGAAGACACGAACTTGAGCAAATATGTATACCTTTTCCCCCTCACGTTCCATGTGAAAAAATTATGGCAGGAGACGTCAAACTGTATGATATAGGGTAGAATATCTATAGGAACAAAATATCCAAATTTCAAAATCATCCAACGGTTGGATTAAGAAATATGGTGTAGTCCTTGTGCGATAAGGAATAGGGTAATAATGCAGTGGATTTTTGAGAATTGAAAAGTCGAAGATCCAATCACTACAAATAGTAGTTAGGATATTTTCTCAAGCAACCATTAATGGATGATAACAGCAGAATTACCAAGGAATCGATGCAAAGAAGCAGATTCAGATCTGATATGAGAGAACTTACCAAAACTTATAGAGAAGACTTATCAGATCTGGAGAGAAGGCATTCCAAATCTTGCAAAGAATTAGAAACTAAAGCAGAAGCAGCAGAAGCAGCAGAGGCAGCAATGGTGGCTGCACACAAAAAACAAGAACCTTAAACGACTCTCAAAATGGCATAAAACCATGTAACAAAATAGAAAATAAGAGAAGATGGAGAGATTGAAGAAGAGGGAGAAAGAATCACTGGGTATTCCTCTCCTCTTAGCATTCACTATTTATAGAGAAAATAAAAAGGGTAAAGTTATAGGTCTAGGACTCCACTAGATAAGAAGTCCTAGTTATATTAGAGGTCGGAATTCCACATGTCAACATGACAAAGAATCCTATAAACAGTAAATCCTAGTTAGACAATATTACTAGTCTCCTAATTACATATAATGAATTAAACATAAGGAGGACTAAGTCAAATATTTAACTTAATCCCAAATATTAATAAGGCAGCCAGTTTGGACAGCTGGTCAAAACTAAGCTAGGTGACACCTAGACAGCAGAAAAAACTGTACAATCTTCAACCAGTAATTAGATTCATATTTGGAGATCTAGTCAGACTCTTTATGTCAAATTTGTGTGTCGACATAGGATCTGGTACTAATATAAAGCCTTGTAAACATCGTATTTTGAGTGGAATGGTTTGGGTTTTTTTGGTTATGGTTGAGGAATGGTTCTTTTCAAGTTGTCTGATGGTCAAAACCTAGCTCTGTTCATGGTGAACAAGCCTCCTATTTTTCTTTCTTCTTCAACATCCCCAATTTTGCACCCATTACCTGAAGGTTTTTGAAATCTGCCTACATCAGAATATAGTTACCAAATCACAGTGTTTTTTTCATCCGTTTCTCCTCTTATTTCCTGCATTCTTTTGCAACTAGGGAATTATGATTTCATACAGACACTTATATGTGTTCCTTTTTATTTAATTATTTTCACTTTCATTTCTAATTTATAAATTTTTTTACTTTTGGATTACAAATGCAGAATGTTCAAAATTCATATTCCTGTTAATATGCAGTAGAAACAGAAGTTTTAAAACAGAATATGCTGAATGGACTTGTGAACCAGAACCTGGCCTCCACAGGTCTATTTAGCATGGGACAACTCTGAGAAAACTGATTTGAACTAGACTGGGTAGCAGTTTTGTTTGAAGTTGTTTAACTAATTGGTGACTGCTAAACCAGGCACTTTGAGACTATTTTAATTTTTTTTGGGACAAAAGGTGTTATATTTTTAATGATGCCTTTTCTTTGTCCAGGTTGACTGACCATTTCAAACTTTCTGACTTGGAACCAGCACCCTTTTTGACACTATGTCGAGCTTGGTTTCTTGTTTATAATACTGTGACATTACATTTTCATACATGTATTATTGCACAAATCTTCCTCTCAATGTTTCTTACTCCTCAATCTCATGATTCTTGCATGTCTTGGTTCAGAAGATCCTAAATACCAGGTTAGATGAGATATCTTATACATTATAATACATGGTATCAATCATAGAATGAGCACATTTTATACCAGTTATTGCCTCACCCCCTTGCTTAACATATTTTCTCTTGTTTTTCTTGTTCCTTCTATTCAGATCAAGATTTATCTTGTTTCTTAGTAAACAATGTCAGATTCCTCTCTCTCTCTCTCTCTCCCCCTCCCATCTCTTTTTTCCCCCTTCTTGGGGTGGGGTGGGGGGGAGGGATAAGTAGATAGTTTATTAAAACTCAGAAAAGAGAACACAAACAGGCTGGGCTGGGCTGGGCATCAAAGATGAGAGCAAAGACAGAAAAGGATAAGACGGGCAAAGCCCAAACACTACTAGCCACCAAAGGTGGAACCCAGATTGCAACAACATTGAACCAGAAATAAATCAGGGGTCCCAACGAGAGCTTGAAGGATCCGAGAGATTGAATTAGCGGCCACACTGGGATCAGTGCATAGATCAGAAGTGCTCGGACTGTTCTCTGAATCATGAGCTCCTCCCAAGTGTAGAAGGCTCATTGGATGGTATACCATTGGGGTGATCCCCATTACTCTCATGATCTTGCACCATTGGATTGATTTAAATCTCCCAGATCCTCAACAAGATTAATCGGGTTCATGGATATCCCACACTCCCTTAAGACCCATATATTGACCCTCAGAAGATAAAGACAGTTTGGATCCTCGGCCGCCATGTTACCATGCTGAGGAAAAAAGGATTGATTATTTCGAATACCCATCAGTCTAGGTACTTTAGAAGATAAAGACCACTAGGTAAGAGGAGACAATGACTTTGTAGACCGGGCTGTCACGACCCAAACCTGTACGTACAGCCCTCGCGGTCGCTGGTCTAACGTCCAACCAAATAAAATTAAAACCCAAACTTTATATCATAAAAACAATCAATTTCAAACCAATTTAAGATAATAAAACTTTTAACGCTACTGGTGGCAATCTAATGTGTATCAAATAAAAAGATAAATATTGTTGAAATTTAACTTCAAATCCATATGCAACCAATTTAGAAATTTAAAACTTGTAACTAAAATCTAAGGGTGAATTCACATGTCCTCTACGCTTTCTCTTGTTACCCTTCAGCCACCTCATCATTTGTAAAGTCATCGTAAGGGGGAGTGAGTTCACTAGCCCAATAAGTTAGAATATTACAGGAATATAACAAAAAGATGAATACCGAATCAATTCAACTAATGAATGCAAAAAAACTCAATTTCCAATTTATTCAAACACACTCACACTTATTTTCTATCATTTTAACACCTCCACATTTGTTTCCATTTCTAGCCAACTACCACGAATAACTAGTTATCCTTGTTCTAGAAGAGAGTTTACCACAGCCAAAACATATTACCGGTCATCCGTTAATGAGCCCACTTCCATTCGTTCGCGGCATAACGGATGGGACTCAGATGGGAATCACATTCCATTCTATTGTCCTCATTTACCCTCTAATAAACACAAAGTATGACTAATTACCCCTTTCCTCCACATTCTCAACATTCCCCTTTATTATATGACAAACCATTATTAAAAGATGCAATTTTTACAAATAAAATACTGAAATAGAATGAAAACAAATTTTCTCTCATCGCATTCATGTAAATAATAAATCATATGTACAACCATAAACGGAAAAGCAACACTCTGCCACATATCAAATATTTAAACAGCACCAAAGCATAAGGCATGAATCAGCAATTCGGTGTTACCCTAATGGTGTGCACCTGTAACATTCCATTTATAATGAATCTGATAGGAACTGTTACAATAACTGAGATATAGTCTGATCTCATATTAAAAATCCATAAGAATGTCTTAGATCTTACTTGTGATGGATCTGAGAAGGGCTTCTTCTTTCTCTTCTTCTTCTATTCCTTTTTCGTTCTCTTCTTTTCTTCTCTTCTTCTCCTCCTTCTCCCTCCTCCCACCCACGGTTTACCTCTCCCCCTCTCTTCTTGTCAATTTTATTCTTTTGTCTTTTTGGGCGAGATCTGATTTGTCTCCCTTTCTTTTGTTTTATTTTCTTTATTAATCCATTGACTAGTATGTTGAATCTTATCCTCCCTTTATTTCCTTTGATATTTTACTGTTAGATTTCTTTCCCACTTAATGAGCAATCAAATATTAAGTTACCAAAGCAGATTTAATGTTGGCAAGGAAGGTGGATAGCCTTCCTATTTAAATATTATCCTTCCCCTTCGCCAAAATATGATATAAATACATCCTTTACTATAGATCTCAAATTTTGAATTTCAAAAATTCAAAAAGAAATCCAAAATCAAAGATTCACCTACTGATATAATGGGCCCCACTATTGAGCACGAATTTAAATTAGTTTAACATATAAAAATTAAAAAGAATAATATTGCACACCTTATCCTTATGGCATACCAAGGTCTGGTCGTCCTATTTGTCTGAGTGTCACTTAGTGGCACCAATTGACACTACAAAAAAACAATTGAACAATTAATTCATAAAAATCTGGGGTGTTACATCATCCCCTCTTAATAAAAATTCCGTCCTCGAAATTTGCACGTACCTTACTCTTCAAATAATTGTGGATAGCGAATCCTCATCTCGTCCTCGTGCTCCCAAGTTACTTCTTGTATTGAATGATTCCCCCATAATACTTTTACCAAGGATATAGTCCTGTTCCGCAAGACCTGTTCTTTTCATACCAAAACTTGAGTCGGTGCCTTCTTGTGGGATAGATCCTCTTTTAGTTTTAATGCATCGTAACTCAAAACATACGTACTTCTTCAACATGGACACATGAAATACGTTATGCACGTTGGATAAGGCAGGTGGCAATGCAATTTGGTATGCTACCGGTCCATTCCTCTTGAGGATTTTGAATGGTCCAACATATCTAAGATTCAATTTACCCTTAGCAAACCTCATTACTCCCTTCATTGGAGCAACTCGAAGAAATATCATGTCACCCTCTTTGAATTCAAGCCCTTTCCTTCTGACGTCGGCATAACTCTTCTAACGTCTCTGGGCCACTGAGATCCTCTTTCGAATTAAGTCTATCTTCTTGCAGGGCCTCTGTATTATTTCAAGGCCCAACATCTTTCACTCCCCAACTTCATCCCAATATACCGGAGATCTAGACTTCCGACCGTATAAAGCCTCATATGGTGCCATTCCTATGGTCGCCTAGTAGCTATTATTATACGCGAACTCTATTAATGATATGTGGTCTTCCCAGCTACCCTTGAGGTCTAATGCACAAGCCCTTAGCATGTCCTCTAAAGTATGAATGGTTTTTTCTGATTGTCCATCTGTCTGGGGGTGAAAAGCCGTACTCTTGTCTAACTTCGTCCCTAAGGCATTCTGCAAGTTGTGCTAAAACCGTGAAGTAAATTTCGGATCTCGATCAGATACAATGGACACAGGAACTCCTTGCAGTCTGATAATCTGGTCAATATACAGTTAAACCGTCTTCTCCATGGAATATATCATCCGGATGCCCAGAAAACGAGCTGACTTCGTTAAGCGATCCACAACCACCCATATCTCATCGTCTTGTAACATAAGGGAAGCACACATCACCTTTGATTAATCAGTGAGTTTTAGAATCTTAAAAATTTTCTCCATCTCTCTCAACCATGACTCAGCAACTAGAGGACCAGTAGTGCCCTTAAAAGGTGGAGGGCAAAATTTCCTGAAACTCTCAATTACCCTTGTTGGGTATTGTACTTCTTCTCCAACAACACCATACCGTTGTACAGGTGGCATTTGTTGTCTAGCCTCATTTGTTTCTCTCCTGTTGTTACTTGTAGTGGGCCATCTCCTATCAAAAGAAAATTTACTTGCATTTCTAAGTCTATACAAGGAAGGAAATTGATTCACAATGATCAATCTAAGATGTTGATATGTTATTCTTATTTTAGTATGTTATGTCAACATTTATACTTTTCCTTTATCTAAAGTGCTAGTACATTATGAATAATCATGTGTATCACGTCAATGTCCCTAGGCCACCAAACTCTAACCTAAGACAAACCGCTCTGATACCATTCTGTCATGACCCAAACTTGTACGACGTATGAGTACAGCCCTCGTGGGCGCTGGTCTAACGACCGACCAAATAAAATTAAAACTTTGTCATAAAAATAATCCATTTCAAACCAATTAGCATAATAAAACTTTTAATGCTACTAGTGGCAATCTAATGCGTATCAAATAAAAAGATAAATATCCTTGAAATTTAACTTCAAATTCCTATAAAACCAATCTAGAAATTTAAAACTTGTAACTAAAATCTAAGGGTGAATCCATGTGTCTTCTACGTTTCCTCTTGTTATCCTTCAACCACCTCATCAATTGTAAAGTCATTGTAAGGGTGGTGAGCTCACTAGCCCAATAAGACAGAATATTACAAGAATACAACAAAAAGATGAACACCGAATCAATTTAATTAATTAATGCAAGAAAACTCGATTTCCAATTTATTCTAACACACTCAGTACTTATTTTCTGTCATTTTAACACTTCCACATTTGTTTCTACTTCTGGCCAACTGCCACGAATAACTAGTTATCCTTGTTCAAGAAGAAAGTTTACCACAGCAAAAACATATTCCCAGTCATCCGTTCATGATCGCTCTCTCATTCTTCCACGGCGTAACGGATGGGACTCAGATGGCAATTACGCTCCACCCTATTGTCTTTATTTACCCTCTAATAGACACAAAGTGTAACAAATTACCCTTTTCCTCCACATTCTCAACATTCCCCTTTATTATATGACAAACCATTATTAAAAGATGCAATTCTTACAAATAAAATACTGAAATGGAATGAAAACAGATTTTCTCTCATCGCATTCATGTAAATAATAAATCATATGTACAACCATGAACAGAAAAGCAACAATTAGTCACATATCAAATATTTACACAGCACCAAAGCATAAAGTATAAATCAGCAATTCGGTGTTACCCTAATGGTATACACCTGTAACATTCCACTTACAATGAATCTGATAGAAATTGTTACAATAACTGAGATATAGTCTGATCTCATATTAAAAATCCATAAGAATGTCTAAGATCTTACCTGTGATGGACCTGAGAAGGGCTTCTTCTTTTCCTTCTTCGTTCTCTTCTTTTCTTCTCTTCTTCTCCTCCTTCTCCGTCCTCTCACCCACGGTTTACCTCTCCCCCTCTTTTCTTGTTAATTTTATTCTTTTCTCTCTTTTTGGAGAGATCTGATTTGTCTCCTTTTCTTTTATTTTATTTCCTTTATTAAACCATTGATTACTGTGCTGAATCTTATCCTCCTTTTATTTCCTTTGATATTTTACTACTAGATATCTTTCCCACTTAATAGGCAATCAAATATTGAGTTACCAAAGCAGATTTAATGTTAGCAAGGAAGGTGGATAGCCTTCCTATTTAAATATTATCCTTCCCCTTATCCAAAATATGGTCTAAATACATCCTTTACCATAGATCTCAAATTTTGAATTTCAAAAATTCAAAAAGAAGTCCAAAATCAAAGATTATCCTACTGATATAATGGGCCCCACTATTGAGCATGAATTTAAATTAGTTTAACATATAAAAATTAAAAAGAATAATATTGCAAACCTTATCCACATGGCATACCAAGGTCTAGTCGTCATAGTTGTCTGAATGCCACTTAGTGACCCCAATCTATACTACAAAAAAATAATTGAACAATTTATTCATAAAAATCTGGGGTGTTACACAGGCAGTCTGTGTAAGGCCAGATGCCCCGCGAGACAGATTTAGAAAACTTTTTGGGCATAGAGATATGTCAACAGAACGGTAGCCAGCAGCACCAACAGACTGATTATCAGCAGGGTCAGTAACCGCCATAGGAGCAAAATGTTTGGGATCCTTCACAGATTTTCAGTATTTTGAAATACTAAAGCTTGATTTGGAGAAGTACGACCTCGTCGTCCATTTCTTACTGCAGTAATATTATCCTTCACAATGATACTTCTATTTGTCATCGGCCTTCTCGGGTTATAGAACCAATGGGGTTCAAGGCGTGGGCTCCACCATCTTCTTCTAGCTCACAAAACCCTTGAGTTTCCTCCGGCTGGTAGGCATAGGGATCCACCTGCGACACTCCATCTGAGCGTGCCACCATTTCTGGAGCCTACACTGCCTGAAGACTAGAGTCAATCAAAGAGTCCTTCACATTCCCACTTGTAAATA
Organism: Protea cynaroides; assembly: GCA_028583415.1. Lineage (NCBI taxonomy): Eukaryota > Viridiplantae > Streptophyta > Magnoliopsida > Proteales > Proteaceae > Protea > Protea cynaroides. The sequence goes on along the minus strand of CM053269.1, from coordinate 44,550,801 downwards.
CTCCCTCTTCATCACCCCTGTCAGAGTGCTTACGAGACTGATTCCGAAACACACAAACAGCTTCTGTGTGCCCAAAAACAAGACAGAGCATGCAATAGGGAGAGAGAGGAGGGGGGGGGGTGACGCCAGTCATAAGTAGCAGGCTGAACAAATTCATTTCCTTCGTCCTCTTCAACTAGGATAGAGTCTTAAAGGGCTTCTGAACTGGAAAACTCAATGTACATTTGACAACAGCAAGACGTTCCATATATGTCATTCCCTCATCAGCATACAAAGGCTTCCCTAAAACTGAACAAATTATACTCAGAGCTTCCTCTACCCAGAGGAGAAGGGGAAAGACCCGGTAAGAGATCCAAAGGGGGACAGATTTCAACCCTGCCAGATTTGAACGAAAACTATGTTCCCACTGACGAATGAAAATTGGTCTGCCCCCAACATGAAACAGACCTTTCTCAAGGATACACTTTTTATCTTCCTCATCCGCAATCTTGAATGCAAAACCCCCATGGGAAGAAAATAGAAAACCACACATCCATTAGTTTTCCGTTGCCTCTGCAATGCCGACCTCACATACGCAAAGGAAGGTCTCCTACCCAGAAAGAAAAAAAAAAAAAAAAAACATTAACATATTCTTGAGATCAGAAACCTGACCAGTCACCGCCTCTGCTGGGCACCTCTCAACTCAATTATTCCCAGCACTCACAGGTGGCACAAACCTAAGGTTGGAACTTTTCTTAGGTCCAGGAGCAGCACCAAAGAAATGACTCGTCCAAGGCACACCTTTGATGGGTCTCTTCGCACCAAGATTTGCAGCAAGGGGATAAGGGAGGAAAATCCAGCGACGAGCCCAAGTAACTCACAGCCGAACCCAGGCCATTGCACCCACCTGAGGACAAAGATCAACACCAACAGGACTCTCTACTCTCCCCTCCATCATGGAGAGTCAATTTTAAACTTATGTACCTTTCCCTTGTTTAGCTACATTTTAGTATAAATGATTTTCTCAGTTAGGTTATCCTAATGTATGCAGGAATCTAGTCCCACCCCCATTCTGGCGAATGGTCCAGGGTTTTAAGAATTTAGGGGCTGAAATTCCTCATTTTGGATTGGAAATAAAAATAAACACATTGAAATTTGGGTCACTGTATTGTGGCAGGAATCCTGGTCTTTTTGGCTTGAGAATCCTGTAATTCCTCTGACCTTTCATGAGATGGTATACTACTAGATTGCATCAAGTGTGAGTACACCAAACACATAATTCCCAACTGCAACAATAAATACCTCTCGGTCGTCTGGGAACCCAATCATAACCTACTAATCAAAATCTTGTCTCTAACACAACTGACAGCAATCCATTCAAGACCCTCTTATGATCTTGTTTAATACACACTTATGCATACTCACATTTGTATTGAAATCTCTATTCCTGAGAGCAGAGTGTGACAACCATATAAATATAATTCCCAATTTTATAAATATAATTCCCAATTTTGTCTCTAGTATGAAAAACTTTTAGGTGTAGGGTGAAGGACAAAAGATTGCCCAATTAAATCATGCAAGTTAATCAAATATTAGAACATTTAAATATAGATTTGATGGACACACTTCCAACAAGAGGGAGTTGGAAAGAGGAAGAGCAACCAGGAGAAAACCCAAGATTTAGTGAGACAGAGAAGGACAATGTTTTTTTATACTTATTTTATGTATTCCCATACAATTCGTGAAATTTTTACCAATAAAAAAATCGTGAATTTTTGTACCTTCAGATAACTTTGTTAAAAATATATTTTGTGATTGAGACATTCAGGAATGTATTATATGCGTAAAACACACAAACTTAATATGGTTTTCACTGATTTAGGATTGATGGGTAGCTGAGCTATAGCATTTGTTTTTACTAGAACCTTTATTCCCGAAATCAGCAATGAGCAACAATTTTTTAACATCTTTGTGCTGTTCGATCCGCTGCATGCTCTTTTATTCACTGCTATTTGTGGGTTTTTATGACTAGATTATAGTGTGTATGTGATAGAAAATAATATATTACTTTGTTGTTCTGTGTTACTTTGGGGCATAGACAATATGCTTAATTTATGCTTTTGGATGCAGGCATCTATGTTGGAGATGATAAGGTAATCCATTTCACTAGAGGACGAGATCAGGAATTGGGAACTGGAACCGTGCTGGATGTTCTCCTATTGAGCTCTGGACCAGCTCGAACTCGGCCCTGCTCCACCTGCCCACCACTAGAAGAACGTCATGGAGTCGTCTCTTCATGTCTGGAATGTTTTCTTGCTGGTGGAGTCCTGTACCGTTTCGAGTATGGTGTCAGTCCTGCTCTCTTTCTTGCAAAGGCACGTGGTGGAACATGCACCCTTGCTGTCTCTGACCCAGACGATATTGTAGTCCACAGAGCAACCTACTTGCTTAACAATGGCTTTGGGTTTTACAATGTTTTCAAGAACAACTGTGAAGATTTTGCCATTTATTGTAAGACTGGTCTGCTTGTTGTCCAACAAGGAACAATTGGCCAGAGTGGTCAGGCAGTATCAATAATCGGTGGCCCTCTTGCTGCTGTCCTGTCAACACCCTTGCGCTTTGTTACAACCAACGTGTATGGGATGACAGCAGTAGCCATCGGGGTTTACTGTGCTAGCCGGTATGCTGCAGATATTGGCATGAGGATGGACGTGGTGAAGGTAGCAGTGGAAGATCTGACAGCAAGATTGGCAACAGGTGGACTCAGTGGTGGTTGAGGCCGTTGATGCAGTACCTGCACTAATTATCAGTCAGTGATTGCTTTTCATGTAATACTTGGTTTGTTCTTTGACTGGTCTTTGATTAATAAACTGTTGGGATCTGTGATTTTCAACATGTTGGGGTGATTCTGTTTTGTGGAACTTATTTAAATTGAGACCTTTTAGGGGTTGGAGTTGCTTAGTGGGTCTTATGCAAGCCTTCTGCTTTTCTTTCTTTTATTTCTCTGTCGTTCTATTACTAAAGCACATCTGCCACTGTCATTCTGATTTTAGCATTCCCCCATACAGCTCTGGTTCTAATGACCGCAAAATGTGGAAAAAACTTGTACATCTTGTCCAATTCCTCTCCCAGGTTGGACAAAATAGCCAATATAGGAAATGCATGATTCAATGCTAAGGTTTCTGGCTATTCCCTGCATAACTTATGACTTGAATATTAAAGTCTCCTCCACACTTGACTCAGGATTCATTTATCTTCCTTATCACTAGTAACAGGTTCCTTTTCCTGTAAGGCACATTTCAAGTTGTTAGCTGACAGCCAACACCAACGGTTAGCCTTCAATGATCTTAATTTCATTTACTACACAGGCGAATACCAACTCAATGAACAGATGCAATCAACAATACCTCCCCTACCCAATTACGCTGGGAGAGATGGATCTAATGTCTTTACTGTAACTGTTGACAAAGATGTAACAGATTATGTGACCCTCATGATCTTTATAGGCCAATCACCAATCGGAAAAACAATTTTTACCTTCCATTCGGTGTAGTTTACAACGGCAAAAAATATGCATGTGTTGACCTTTAACTAAGGGCATTATTTGGCTCAGTTTCAGTTTATTGGTTCATTTCCTAATCCGACACCGGTTGTTAAACGATGCTGGTTACTCGGGTTTTAGTTGGTTACAGTTTCTGAAACCAACACCCACTGTATCTCCATCCCTGGCGTTTGTCACTCACCCACCGGCAATGAAGAATCTAAAATCATGAAGCTCCTGTAGACCCAGCACCTCTCATTTCGAACCCTAATGGAATTGGTGGTTGGACTGCCCACCATGAATAGGCAGCAGGTTGGAACTTCCTCACATGCCACTGCCTCTGGTGTCGCATTTGGGTAGGTGTGGCAGAGGCTCATCGAGCAGTAGTACTTATGGCAGCAGACTCCAAGCAGTTGAAGAAACTGGTCTTGCTGCTGGTGTCTTTGAAGGGGAGGCTACTGCTGACCTTGATGCCTTGGCTGTTGAATTCTGTTGTGATGCAGGTGATAGCGGCAAAACTGGCTATGCTTACCATAAACCGTTGGACACGAAGATTGATGTAATCAATGGGGTCAGTACCATTTAAGGCATCAAAGCAGACCATCTCGTACAAGATGTCATATTGTGTTGCCAGAGAGAATAGTTCACCTGCATATACTTGTATCTTTCTTAGGATCACATCTCCATTCATGTTAAGTGGATCCCACACCACATTGACTGTGAATAGATTCCATAAAGAATACATGTAGATTCAGAAGATCCAAACCCGTTGCAGAAGACTAAGAGTCACCAGACTCACCACATCAGGACCAGATGATCTTATCATCTCCAGCCCGAACCAAAATGCACACTTATTTACAACTCTGTTCGTTTCTATGCAAAGTGATAGGATGGAAAACTTTCCTGTAAAATAGAATTTTCATAGTTTAAACTTGAAATGTGAAATGCCCCAAAAAAAAAAAGGATATGAAAATTTTACATGTAGAAAAAAAAATCATTTAAAATTAATATCCTGAAAATGGATTCCATAGAATTTTATAAAGTAACAAACAGGGATTCAATCCCAAATCAAAACCGAAAAGCCTAATAATCAATCGGTCAGTACCAGTCAAGAATTTACATCCTTCTGTGACCACCCTACCTCACATATCCTGAAGTCAGTGAAGCCCGCAAGCATAATGCTGTTACTTTGCAACTGTCAAAGCCCCATTATTTATTTCCACAATATTGAATAGGTCCAGCCAGATAAATTGAAACGAGCTAGATCAATGTAATTTTCCATCAATCACACGGTAACCACAAATGATTTTAATCTTCACACAACACATTACATAGGAGCCTGGAAAATTCCTCATATTCTCTTACACCATTACGATCTACCAGACGAACACTAACGTCCTAATAATTAGTGATCCGTCAAAAAACTGTCCTAACTATCTGGTACAGTTTGGATTGCTCTTATATGTTAGATATGTTCTCCAATGGGCCAAGGGTACTATTTCTAGACAAGTAGAACAGCATTTATGCAACCATCATTCTCTGGATTATTTGTAACCTGAGCATATTTACCTGTATCCATGAAACCCAAATTAGAATCATAAACGAAAAGGAAAAAAAAAACAAGTAAAAAAGAATCCGGGAAGGAGCATCTCTCACCCCACACAACTTTTCCAGCCGGAGTAACCAAACCAAGTTCACTAACATTCACCTGCAGAGTGGCAGAAATTTCACTAATCAGAGATGGATCTTCATAATAGTTCGAATGGATGAATGCTATTAACAGAACTCTCAAGGTTAGGACCCTAACATTACCTCAATGATGGTTCCCTTGGTGATAACACCCAAAGAAGTGTACATCTGACCATTGGGATTTTTCTTCACTCCTATAATTTCCAGATTGAATGTGCATTTAAGTTCAGGGTGCGTTACATGGGCTTTAGTGAACCGCAAGCCTGATGGACGGATGAAGCGCTCATACTTAGGAGGCTTCCTTGTAAAAGCAGGTCCCACGAAAGTGGCCTTGGTTACCATCCTCTTCCATTGCTTGGCTGTGAGAGAATAAAACATGGTCAGAAACTTTCTTCAGTGGTCAATAATAAGGGAATATATACTACGATATGTAAATTGCATATCTGCTTTCATGATTTGAAAAAGGCAAGTACTGAAATAAGCCAAAAAAGGAATGAGAAACAACACTAAGAAGAAGATGGGGAGAATTTGAATTTCATCAACTGGACATAACAAAATTGGCCTGAGTCCTATACCGTCATTACAATGCAATAAACCCAAAGGGGCTAAATTCTAGTTATTACCGCAAAATTAAAATATGAATTATATGTTTAGCGCTGTCATTGTTAGAGCAGCATTGCTATGGTGTACCAGATTTCTCATTTTTTAAATTTTCTAGAATACATCCAAGTCAACAACCAAGAGATTCCCAATTTCCCACAGTATATCAAGATTGGGGTCGTCTTGAGAAATATCTTCAATGCAATCTGACTGGAAAATAGTTTCCTTCATCGCATGTTGTTACTCTTTTGAGAGTGTATTCCATAATGGTGTGTGTACATTACTGCACTTCCTATTTTCTCAGTATCCTCAAAGATGACAATGATTAAAGTAACTCTCAAGTAGTCTTAATCCTAGATAATGGTAACATAAATCTAATAATCCATCTACAGATTTATTGCCATTGATCACACTGGCTATTGTATACCTCATGCTCCATGTGTTGTGAACCACGTTGTAGTCAATTACCAACTAATAAATTATCTGAATTAGCTATGAGTATCAAGTTCCGAGTAGGTAAAATCCATAATGTGTTGATTAATGTCAGCGACATAATGTAATAGCATCAATTTATTAATCAAATATGCATATCCATTCATGATAACCACTAGTCTTGAACCTTATACCAGTTATCAAGTCTTCCAACTACACCAGTAAATGCTGCCCTGGCATAAAATGTGACATTGCAATGCAGATGGATATGCCTGTAGTTTGTGTAACAAACCCACAATCACAAGTTAAGCTATCCAAAGGTCCATATATTGTTAAGCATCAACTTGAATTGAAAACCCAGCATTAAACTACACTTCAGGCCAGCTGGGTTCTAGCATGCTCTTACCCTGAACACAACCAATCAACCCATAAAACTGCCACAAGATATAGTTAAGTTGGGCTCAAATTTGATGACACGTCCATATCGACAGCCATCAATAGTCAAATTTTTAAACCAATCTAAGATCCTCGGGTGAAACTAACAAAACCATTAATAATGGAAAGCCCATATATGTTGGGTCAAATAGTTTGGTTAAGCCACCAAATTTAACATGTGGCTTTTCAAGGGAGCCTTAAATCTACCCAATGCCTATCTAAAGCCACATTAAATGTTCACTCCATTTTCTCCTTCTCCCAATGACTCCATTTCCAACAGATATATTCCAACGGCTATATTGTAATGGCTCTTTTACCCTCCTCTATATATATTTGTATATATCGTTTAGAAGGAGAAAGAATGATTTGTATTTTTTGGAATTGTGGACCTGCCAATGTAAGCCACCATGGTGAGTTGAGGTCCTCCAGTGATGAGTGAGTCTCACTACTTGGGGTGAGTGAGTTCCACAGAGACCCCATATTTAAGTGGTCTTCTCTGACCCTTGGGTTAAGCAGTCCCCTATGACCATTTCTATCATATTGTTGGGTCCTTACTTGCAATAACATCTTCTTCATTTCTATCTTATTGTGTATTTCCCTTTTGACCTGCATCAACTTGGTCAAAGCAAGTTCGAATTCTTCTAGCAAGCAATTTATAGTCCAATGGAAGAACAAGTCTGATTCTAAAAACACTTAGATCAATGAGCACGAGTTGAAGACACTTTATCATGACATGTAGTGATGTAGAAGACGATGGTCACTTCAAACTCAGCAACAAGCTGTTTCAAAGAAAGGGAAAATTATGCAACATAAAATTTCCACTCCACTTTCTCCTTCTCCCAATGGCTCTATATTCCAACGGTCTATTCCAATAGCTATATTCCAACGGCTGTTTTATACTCTCCAATATATATTTGTATTTTGGCTTAGATAAAGAAAGAGTTATTTGTATTTTTGGAGTTGTGGGAGTGCCAATGTAATCCCCCATGGTGAGTTGAAGTCCTTCAATCATCCAATGGTGAGTGAGCCGCAAACTTGGGTTGAGCGAATCCCCAAGAGACCCCAACGTTAAGTGGTTCTCTCTGACCCTTGAGTTAAGTAGTCCTCAATGACCCTTTCTATCCTATAGTTAATTCCTTATTTTGCAATGAAATTTTCTTCATTTCTATCTTATTGTGTATTTCCCTTTTGGTCTACATCATTATCCAATTCCAATTATCAACATGTGGCTAGAAAATGGCAGGCATGATGGAAAAAGTTCTCTATACAGGCATGATTGAACCTATTCCCCAAAAAAAATATATTAAAGAAGCGTAGTTTCTACCACATGTTAGATTTGGTCAATAACATTACTCCTTTGTCAATATATATTGAATTGCATAATACATATAGAAATTGTTTAATACAAGTAATAGACCTGCACGACAAACTGTTGAAGTAGGTTATGAAAGCATAAAACCATTTTGGATGGATTCCTTTTCCAATCTAATCACTTCATGGTGTTTATTTTGGCTTAAACTAATGGGTTTGTCTGCTTGTAACTAAGCAAGTTACAAACAGAATTTGCAACCTCACTTGAAATACCCCTTAGCTTAATGTGTATTGATTTGGATGGAGAGATAGATGGGGTAAAGCCAAGCATAATGTGTATTGATTTGGATGGAGGGCTAGATAGAGTAAATTCACATTGGGCTGGCTTTTGAGTAGGTCCCTACAGTACTGCCTCTAATCCATCTATCTATCTATCTATTTCAATTTCACTTTTTGGGAGTGATTACAATTTTTGAGGCTGTTTAGTAATTATTTTTGCACCCTATTTTTTGTTAAAGTAAAAAGCAGTTGATGTAGGGAGAATCAGTGCAGATTTCCAGGATCATTTGAATCAACAGAAATCCACCCGGTCAGCGTGCAAACACTGAGCAGAATCACGGGAGCTGTAGACCCAATTGCAGAACGGCAACCAGTTGCCCTACAACGTGGTCAATCACCAAGATTCGGAGGCCAAATACGCACGTTTATTTTCTTTCCGAGTTTACATAATTTCGTAGTTTAGCATATCTTTCCCTTTTCCGTATTTCCTTTCATGTAATCCGTCCTCCCTATATGGAGGACAAGTTGGGTCTCTTAAAAGATAGCTTTGAAATCAATAAGAATTGTTCCCATTTCTCTCTTTCCTTGAGAATTCGGGAGTTGGTTTTACCTTGTGGATTCGAGGGTTTGTTAGCACCAGAACGAGGTCTAGCCCTCATACTTTCCAACTGTGTCATCACTTTAAAGAGAAATCTTGATATAGGTGAGGAGCTGTTAACACTCCCAATCTTGGCTTCCATTGATTCCTATTCCCTCAGAGCCACTTGGGAGCAGAATAGTGTTTGGTAAAAATGGTTCAATCTCATGCTCCCTAGGATTGAACCACTCTCAAAATGGTGAAAAAATCAGAAATTTGAGAGCTTCCTTTTAAAGCTCCTGATGCTCCAGCGCAACTGACCATGAGTTATTTTGGGGAGAAGTGACTTTCACCTAAATACATTGCTCCCAACTTTTCCTGAGTTCTCTCACGAAACCAACCTCTCTTCTCCACAGCGAATGAACTGAGTCGAGCTTTTGCAATCGAATCTTGAGGCGATGCTCTCTCCTCTCTCCTCCCTCCTCTCCTCTATTGCTCTCTCTCTCTCTCTCTCTCTCTCTCTCTCTCTCTCTCTCTCTCTCTCCTTCTCACTCTATAACCCAAGGGTTGCGGGGTTTTTTTTAATCAACCCTCTATGTATCCTTGTTCTCCCACTCACTCTATTCTTCCCCTCTCTCTCTCACTCTTTCTGTCTCTTTCCCGCACTCTATTGTTGCCCCCCCCCCCCCCACACACACACAATCCAACGATGAGGAGTTGCAGGTTTTTTCTTTTTCTTTTTTTTTTTATAACCGAGTCTCAATGTGGTCCTTCCTCCCTCTCCCTCTCTTATCCCTCCCCATGTCCTGTTTTGTGTATTTTATTTTCCCATTTTAGTATGAACTCCCTTAAGTATTTTTTCAGCTCTCAATGTAAAAGATTAAAATTTAAACAGAGTAACTCGATGCTTAATGATTCTTCAAAAAAAAATTTACTCTCCTTTTTGAGGGTGTCCGTATGGAAATATTCGTTTTCAATACCATTTGTAAATTCAAATTGGACTTGCAGTATTACTTGAGCTGTTCTTCCCCCCCTTAAGAAAATACATATCTAATATTTTCTGTTGAATCATTGTAATCAAGCTAAATTATTTGCTAAACGATTTTAATGATCGTATCTGTCTCTGACTCCTGGATTCTTTTCTTTCTTTTTTTTTTCCGTTAATTCACTTTTGATAGTTAAGAAGCTTGAATAAGTAAAGAGGTTTGGATTGATGGAGGAAAGCCTTATTTCTGTGGCCTTTTATTTTAATTTTCTCCCCTTTAATTGATCCGCAACAACTACCTATGTACCTTGTATGTAAGAAAATTTATCTTTTCATAATTGTGTAGAGTTTATGCTTTTTCTTTCTCTACTTTATCCTTTACTATTATGCAAAGCTCCCTGGACCAGTTTTTTCCCAGTTAAAACTTGTCTATTATGGATTTTAGAAGAGGTACCTGGTAACTGTACAACACATTGTTCTTTTCATCCATCTTTCCTTGGAGACAATCAGCTAAATCAGAGTAGATGATTCAGTATTGGGTTGGTACTGTGCTGGAGGTTCTGTTCATGAATGTTCTCTGTTGGAGGCACAACCAGGGTGGTGGCTATTTTGTTCCCGTTTCTAACAAAAGAATTTCCTAAGACAGTTCTGCAAAAAATTATTAAGATCTGACTGTTTTCTGAAGAAGTTATGCTATGCTTATTTTCTTGTTCAAGAAGCAGGAATATTTCAAGGTTTGATCGACAATATGCTTCTGATTTGATCATGTTCATGATTCCCTATTAAGGAGTGGTCACATGGTGAGAACTATTTGAAGTTGTATAGTTACCACTACATGATCCCCACACCAGGTATGTTACCTATGGTTTTATTTTCATATTTCTTCTTCTTTTACTAGTTTGGTTTGATTACATTAATTCATTCTGTGGAGTAAGCTTTGAACAATTGGGTGATTATAAAACCATACATTTTTAATGAACATTAGAGCTGCTTAATTCATTTATTTTGGTCTGCATGTTTGAGTTTGTTTAGTAATTTCTTCGTGAGTTTCCATTGGGTGGTTTACGAAGTTGAAACTATTTATCATATGTTGCTTTTGATGATCCTTTTAGTGAGTAACTTTCTTTTCTGATCTTATTTTAGTAACTTTTTCATTATATAGAGAATGCATTTTTATTATTTTTCTCTTACTTTGAGTTGTGGGTTGGTAAAATGAAGATAAGGAAAGAGCTTGAGGGAAACTGTGATTTGAGGCCATGGTAAGATTCAGTCCAGGAGAGAACCTGTTGTTGATGCACAAGTCTTTTATGCACTCTTTGCCTTTTCTTTTTCCTCTTTCCTCCCATTTGTCCTTGATTTTATAATATTCATATGTTTGCTTCCAAATGGAATTTGAGGAGTCTGGGTGCTTCTTGTGGGTTTAAATTTAGAGAGCATGGTGGAGAGCTGAGGTGCCTATTTGTTGGATGCTTTTAGATGGTGTTTCTGAGTGGTTCATGGAGTGTGGGCTAGGCTCTCTTTTTCCTTGTCTTTAATGCAGGTTTGGTTTTGTACCCATGCTTCTAAACTTAATTTTGTTTGTCTTATTTCATTATTCCTTTTCCAAGTTTATCCCGGTAATGACAAGGTGATGACTTTTGCGAAATTAAATGAGGATTGTTGGGATAATTTATTGAGTACAATTCACGAACCTCCATTACTTGGTTGCTTTCTTGTATGTGAGTCTTTAGCTCAAATAGATAGAGCACATGGGGATTCCCCAAAAGATGATGGTTCGACTCCATCAAGATTCATTGGATTGTCTTGTTTTGTCATACTTATTCATGGTTTATTCATTTGACTCTGATTATGTTAGTTTGAAAAGTTGTAAATGAAAATCTAGATATATAAATGGCATTTCTTGTAATTATTTTTATGAAAATTTGGATTCCAGATTAAAGTTTATCAAACGTGATTCTAATCTCAATTAGCTGATGCAGTAGCAGTGTCATGGATGGATCGACACGAGCCAATTTGACTACCCAAGCCAAACTTGAACCGGCTCAAACCCAAACCAACCTTTTGGTTTGAAAAGGGTTGGTAGATGATTAATTAGAATAGGAAGTTTCAGTATTAGGGTTTTCCTTATTTATTATTTCTATTTTATGCCATAGAGATTAGATTTGATTCCATAAAGATGTTATTTACTTTCTAAGTTATTTCACATTAGTTTAGGAAAGTTTTACCTTTAAATAGAACATGTATTAGGGTTTTATTTACAGATTAGAAGATTAGAAGATTAGAAGATTAGAAGAATAAAAGAAGGAATTGAAGAATTGAGTTTTGGTGCCTATGGGCAATAAGACTTGGAGTGCACTTTCTCTCTCTCTCCCCTTCATCTCTGCGAACAAGATCAAAGCCTCTCCTTGCTCTGTTCCCCCTCCTTCTTCCTCCCTTCCTAATCCTTCTTCTCTCTTGCTAACCCCTTCCCTGTTCTGGCGGTAAACCCAGCTCCTATAAAATCTCTTTGATTCCTTCCATCTCTTCTCTGTTCTTCTCCATATTCTGGTTGTAAGGAGTCTACCCTCAGAGGAAGTAAACCCTGGAATTTCACATCTTAAATCCCTTCCTGTTGTGAGATACAAACCAACAACTAACCTGGTTTTAAGGCTTCCGCCAGAATCTGTTTCAGTTATCAAATAATATTTTCTGGTTTGTTGATCATTGTGTTTCTTTGTGGTATTCAAGAGGCATATTAGTTGTGATCATCCTCCCCAAATCTCCCCTTGAAAGACCTTCTTATGGGTGAGATCTATCACTCGAAAGTTCCCTGGTTTAACGTTTCTGGTTTGCTAAAGGTTGAAGATAACCTATAGGTCAAGTTTCTGTTTTTTTGATTATTTTATTCTGGTTTTTAAGTTTAACCCCATCTTTTAAGCCTAATTCCAAATCAGTCCTAAGGCCTTGTTTGGTTCTCTACAAGTTATTGAATAGTTCTGAATAATTACAAGTCTGCCATTATTGGTTGAGTTTTGGGTTTATTTACAGTTCTGCCATTGTTCATTGAATCAAGTTTTCATATCATTTGGGTGAGCCCATTAGTGGATCTAATTAGGATTTCTCAACCCGGATCCCGCATCATTAGCTCAATTGATTCCAGAGCAGTGTTACCAAACATTATCCTGCTCTCAAAAAAAATGGGAGCACCAAAGTTGTTCCAGATTGAGAGCCAGATGGTTATCAAGCAGACCTCAATATCAGAGGCTGAAATCACTTCCTATTTCGCTAAGGGGTTTAATGAGCACGTGAATGGCTCAAACCACGGGCAAACATGTAAATTACTTTAAATACTCAAGTGAAACCCATTGCCTTCTTGCCCAACACTGATAGAAAAGATAAGCACATCATATCCGACCGCTGGAAATGCAGAGAACGCAAACCCCCCGGTACCACCTTCCTCTCCCATTTCTCTCCCTCTCCCACCTTTTTGCTCCTATCTCTGATGATCTTTGTCATCTCTCTCACTCTCCCTCTCTCTCTCTGCTCAAAATTGTTCCTTTACAGAGGAGAAACCCAGTAATATTCAACCCACAAACATGAGATTGAACAACTAAGTGTCCTTGGTGTTCCCAAGCTGATTATGAACCCCAGAGTGGTTTCAGTGTCACTACCCCAGCACCGAAATCTTATTCTGCTACTCAGAATCCTACAAGAAAACCCTCCCCCTGATGTAATGGGCAGAAACCGTTGATCCATCGATGGCAACGAAAACCTATACCAAACCTCTTCCAACACATTTCAGACTCAATCTCATCCGCGACAGCACAAACAAGATCTCCCCCGACCTTAAAAATCCTCAACCTAACATTACTGCTATAATAAAGCCTTTTCAGTTCAAAACTCATACCGGAGAAACTAGTGTCCCAAGAGAGCAAAATAAATCCATCAAGTACAACCCACAGCAGAAATTTCAGACACCAGAGATGATTACAAAAGATACATTAGTAATGGTCAAAATCGTCTGTCCTCTATAGCATTCAATTCTGTAAAAAGAGTTGCCTGCGAGGATTCAGCAAATAGTTGCGGAGCTGTAAGGATGGCGAGAATGGATGCCGAACCGAGGCCAGCATATTACTGAAGGACAAAGAACGAGTGAGCGAGCAGATGAGAGAAAGTTATCAGAATTCGATTGCCAACCACAATATAAGGACGTATAGCTTGTGCTGGCTCTTGGCCCAATTGAAGCCTACTCACACACACAAACATAAAAGGGATAGAGAGGAAGAGAAAGACAGACTCTGGTGCTGTGAGGGCTTTGCGTACCAAAGAAAAAGAAATGGAAAGGAATCTGAAAATTATGATTCAAGCGTATTTCTTATTGCTGAAATTATTCTCAAGGGATGCAACTAAACAATTACAATTTGTTGACACAAAAAAAGTTATTTCATGAAATCAATGAAAAATTGTGATAGAAATGATACCAAAAAGAGCCTAAGTTGCCTCTGATAAATTCATTTCTAGTTATAGGCTTCCTAATCTTGCCACTTATCCATCTCAACATTTGATATCTCAGAAACATTTACCAACTGTAACATCCTGTTATCTTAACATGTCCGACACTAGTTCCAATGTAATATAATGTTCTGACAAAATGGGATTTGTAGTTGGTAATAAGAAAATATAAGCAATATGCAGTAAATGGAACCCCTGTTCATTGTTCCTTGTTGGAGAGAAGTGGTCCACATAATGCATCTTGTCGCATCAAATAATCCCAAAAACATATACAGTAAAATGAAGAAATAAAAAATATACCAATGAAGATACTCACTTTTCCTTTTACCAGATCTGATAACCCTAAACATCTCATCTTCGGCCACAGGTCTCACCTGCAGGATAAAATAGCTTTTCCAACAGTCAGAAATGTATTGGTGAAGACCATTTAGAATGGAAGTGGGAAACTTATGCACATAACCACAAAATTAAATGCAAATATACGCATAAAATATAAATTTTCTGTTTTGGGGGTTATAACCCCTGCATATTTTATTAGAAGAACAAAAACCATCAGTAGGGAAATATACAAGGAAACTCAAAGAAAAATCTGCAAATGATAAAAGAGGCCCAAAGTAAAGGCAAGCTGACCTTAGGCAATGGAACTTCCCATTTACCAGCTTTCTCTTTCCTCTTTTGCTTAATAGTGTTGCTAAGAACCTGTGTAATCCATTATTTCATCAAAAAAATGCATGAAAGTGCAAAACCAGCACAGAAGGCCATTTGATTGACAAGAACTACAAACCTTTGCCCTTGTTGTTGTTTCACGATCCAGAAGATAAGCCGGAATAGCTCCTTCATGAACATTATCATCCACCTTACGCCTAGTTGATGATTCCTCATGCATGGCCAGCCTGTTGAAATAGTAAAAAGAACAACAGGGTTCAAAACCTGCTAAAATCCGAGGGCAAACTAGTAACAAGAAATTTAAAACAAATGAAGAGTAACATATGATATGTAACAATCGCCCTGGAGCTTGAAAGCATTAACAGGACTGCATAATGAAGCAACTGATGTGGCATTGTATACCAGCTTACAAGATATAGATTATAAGAAAACCTTTTCTCCAATATCAAGCAATGATTCAATGCGTGTTATCATGGCATTGGTGGCTCATTTCAATTTTGACCCAAATGGATGTCAAGACATCATTCTTGAATGGTGATCTTATGGAGGAGGTACATATGAATCAACCTGAAGGATTTTCATCGGCCAAAGGAGATCATCCTATTTGCAAAGCTTAAGAGAACCATACATGAATTAAAACAAGATTCTCAACAGTGTTACTTAAAATTTGATCACACAATTACTTCTTTTGGTTTTGTGGATAATCATGTAGATCAATGAATCTACATTAAGACCAAGGGAAGCCGTTCAACTGTTTTAGTCAGGTATATGATCACACCATCTTGGCGAGCACTTATCTTAGATTGCTACATGAAACCAAAAAAATTTTTGGTTGGTAACTTCAATATGAAAGATATAGGTGGGGCCTTCTATGTTTTAGGCGTAGAGATTCACAAGACAAGTCAAAAGGCCTTAAGATTGTCCCAAAAGCTGCATCGATAAAATTTTCAAACGTTTCAGAATGAAGGATTCTAAACCGAGTGTAGCACCTTTTTTTTTTTTTTTTTTTTGCTTGACAAGAAATTAAAACTCATTGAAAGAGGGAAAAAAAATTCATGAAACAAGCCTATGAAATTCCAAGCTAAGAGAGAGATCCAACCCTGAGAAAGGGAAGGACGCTCCCTGAAGCAAACTACAGACACAACATAAGAAGCAAATGAAGGCAATGTCGAGTATAAACTCCTCGACTGGGCCTCAATCTATTTAATTAGTTGATCATGTCAACCACTAAGAATACATATCCAAGGGGTGCTAAAATCCATCTAAGATGCTCTCCATGGCTCGAAGAAGACCACAATGCATCATAGTTGTGTGGGGAACAAGGAAGCCTGGGACATATTGGAATGATGCAATGATTTAGAGATATCAGCCCCTCTAGGACCGACTCACGGGCCCAAGAAGGATGAAAATAAGTTCGTTGCATCCCTATCTATCTAAGGAGGACCGGCATTCACAAATGCATGCATCACCTGGGTTTGCACCTGTTCACATCACCTGGGTTTGTTCTCCGCAGATGTATCCTTCCTTATCCTCAATAATTTGCAAGCTAGCACGCAACTCTGCCACATTTGAAGTAGTTGTCATATTTTCAACAGGATAAGGATATTTCAATCTTAACATACAAGCACTATTGTTTTAGTCATTCTCTTGTGAATTTAAATTCTCCACTTCGTTCCCACCGAACAGCTCATCCACCTTCACTCATCAAATCAACCACCTTCTCATTGTTTAAGTTCTCCATTAACATCACCATTAACTTTCATTAGATCCAAAGAATCCATACAGACCGCCATATGGCAGATGTCTTTCTTCAAAGTTCCCCAACATTCAACATCAAATCTGCCCACTGCACAACCAATCCCAAAACCACCTCTTCAATACCTAGGTCCACCAAATCTCTTATGGTATCAGTTGAACTCGCCCCAGCCACCTCAGCAGCATTCCCAATCGAATTACTAACAACCCCCTTATCGCCATCGCCTACAGCTGGATCAAATCCAGAATCCCATCCCTTAAATCACTCCCAAACTCCGGTCCCTTCTCCTTATCTAGCCCCAAAGAATCGGGAACAAAATCTGCCTCCAACCATCCAATATACGAAACTTATTTGCAGCAACATTAGAGCGTCCTAAACAAAAACAATCCCCTTCTTATAACTGATCTCCTTTCTATTTGCATCCCTCAAATTTTGGATCTGAAAAACATTTTGATTTTTCATGCCCGCCAATCACGGCCTTATTTCCAGCCACCAACAATGGTGGTGCACCACCCGAAATGGCACAAGTTGCACCACTCGGACATGGCCTATAGCATAGTGTGGGTCTCAGAAAAAACCTATAGTGAGGAGAGTTTAGGAGGCTGAAAAAGTCAGCTTCAACCAAGTCAAAAGAGGTTGCAATGAAGGTGTAGCACCAATTTTTAAAGGTGACCAGTTGGTCCGGAATAATGTCCAGTGAGTGACTTTGAGCAACCAGATGATCCCATAAAGGAAGAAAATTGCAGGAACAAATCCAGTAACAATTTGAAGGAAATAAGATGTTTTAACCCATAAAATTCCAGAAGTGTATGAGAACTCACGTTTTCTTCATTAACGCCTTCTCGGCATACCGTTTCTTCGCAAACATTTTACCCTTGATACCCAAGGCCTAATAAAAAAAATTGAGTAGTCGTATAAGTTTAAAATAAAAATTTTCCAAGAGGAATCAACAAAGAAAATTCAACAAAAAGCAACACAATGAGAGAAAAGAATACCTTCTGAGCAAAAGCTGAACGCTTGTGAACATCACGAGCTTCCCTCTTTCGCTTTCGCTCGAAGTGATCATGGCGATAGCCATGTCGCTTGCGATGAAGCTCGATATAATCTCCTTGCGGCTATAATAAGAAGAAGAAAGAGAATCATAGTCAGACAAAAGAAAACCAATCATACAAGCAAGAAAAGATCAAGCGTATGAATTTCACAAACCATGGCGACCGAAGAGTGTAGATTTTGAGCAGAGAAAGAAGAAAACCCTTCCTTCTCGTCGGTATAGGGCTTCTGAAATTGAAAAATGTAGGGCTTTGGGTTTTGCCCTGAAATAGAAAACTGTAGTCCGGGTTTCAGCCGTTTGGTTTGGTTTGGTTTGGTTTGATTTGATTTCGATTTGATTGTATATGACAGTTAGGGCAAGGGCGTGTCGACGAGGCTAGTTTGGTCCGGTTTTGCTCTTGATTGATTCGGCCAATTATGATCCAATTAAAAATTCGGTTTCGGTTTCAATCCAGTTTCGTTTCGGGCTTCTATTGGGATGGCTTAAATGGATTCATATTGGTTTTATTTCGATTCATCATATGCATATATAGATTTTTTTTTTTTTTTCAATTCATCATATGACTTAAAGGGATATATCCAGCCATTATTTAATTGATTCGTCTTCGTGTTGGTTTTTACATATATATTTAATAAAATTCTCAAAGAGGTCATGAGTTCAACTTTCATATATATATATATATATATATATATATATATATATATATATAAGAGTTGGTATCGGTTTGATTTCAATCTTCTATACATATATTTATTAAATGATTGACTTAATGGATTCTTATCGAGTTGTTATTGGATTGGTCCATCGAGTAAATCCGGTATTGGTTCTCTTTAGGTTTTCATGAAACCAATTTAGTCAAATTTTATAATCAATTCCATTTAGGATCAATTTTGACCCTATATTCGGTATGAAAAATAAGGAAGGACATGGAAGTCGATTTTGAGTAAGAAAATATTGTGACATTAAGACCCATGGAAGGACAGAGTACTCATCTTGCTTCAAAAGATAAACGACATGTAGCCCCTCGAGTGAGGGTCTCCCTGAGATTGCCTTTCTAGTTGCAAGCATAACAACTGATCAAAAGTCTCACCGGCATCATGGAAACCAAGGTTTTAAATCTACTATCTTGGTCATATCAAAATTAATCCAATGTGATGTAAAGATGCAAGTTTTACTCTGACAATCCAAACCCGCCCTAAGCCCGGGTAGGGCTAAACCTGCTTTGAACATTGACAAGGCCGGGTTTGGGCCCATGTTATTACAAACCCTAGCAGGGTCAGGCGGGGCGTGGGTTGAAGCCTCGTGCTGAGCCCGGCCTGACCCAACCCAACTCTGGAAATGGATTAGGCCATTAGGGTTTGCAGGACTCATGGATTCGTTTATGTAGAAAAAAAATTCAGAAACGGAAGATGCCAGAACTATGGAAAAGAGGGAGGAGAAGAAGAGCCACACTCTCCCCCGGCGACGCCCGCAGCAATCCTCTCTCCCTGTAACACCTCAGCTGCACAACCTCTTCCTAGGCAATTCTTGATTGTCATGATTTTCACAATTTTTGAGGGATATTGAGATCAAAGGTGATTGGAAAGTTAGAATCCTAGGCAATTCGGTGTCGAGATTTAGAGCAGTTGTTCCCGTTTCCAAAGGAACAGTTCCCTGTAGAGACAATCGGAGGCGAACGGTTCCCTTTCCCCATTATTTTATATATCATCGAGAAAGCCTCCATGGAACTCAAAAGTAAGAGTTTTATTTCATCTCTTCTCCTCTCTGCCTGCTGGTTTGAGATCAATAAGTTGTTTTTTAGATGGTTGTATCTCAAATATTTTTGTGGTCACGTTTTGGAGTGCAGCTGGACGATTATTGCAGCTAAATTCAAATATAAAACAACACATTTCTTCCATTTCAGTTATACTTTTACCTCCAAAAGGGAAGCTCGTGAATCGGGGGGGATGAAAACCGATCAAATGCCACCATGGATCATCAGCCCTCTTCTGCACCAATGTCGTTTGAATCCGACTGGGGAACCGGCAACCTGGGTACAGAAGCGAAGAGATTTACTATAGCCCATAAATCCCTTTTCTCCAATCTCCATCTCTACGGCTCTACCCCCTAAAAGACATCCTTCGAGCCCATCAGACCCAAGAACCAGAACAACCATTTGAAGAAGAGGAAAAGAAAGAGAAGGAGAAGAAGATAGGATTCACATTGTCTCCTCCAGTGGTTCTGGGAGGACACGGTAACATCATTCGGATGGTCAACACATGGCTCTCGGGTGAATCCGAGACCCACATTTGAGCCGACACCCCCAGTCGGCTTGGTTTGTCAGCGGTGTCGGCTTGAACGTGGGTCTCAGATTCACCGAGAGCCATCTGTTGGCCATCTAGATGAGGTTGCCGCTGTCCTCCCAGAACCACTGGGAGGAGAAGATGTGGATCCAAGAAGATAGACTCCAAACTGGATTTACATCGTCTCCTCCCAGTGGTTCTGGGAGGACAGTGGCAACCTATCCCGAATGGTTGCCACGTGGCTCTCGGTGAATCCGAGACCTACGTCCAAGCCGACACCCCGGCTTACAAGCCGGGTGTCGGCTCGAACGTAGGTCTCAGATTCACCGAGAACCACGTGGCAACCATCCGGGATAGGTTGCCACTGTCCTCCCAGAACCACTGGGAGGAGAGGATGCGGATCCACTCCAAACCCCATGTTTTCGGCTATTTTTTGAAAGTCCACCTCAATCAGGGTTAACCCGGCCCGACCCTGACCCTGCTAGGGTCGGGCTCGGTTGTTGCTTTGTCGAACCCTATCAGGGTTGGGCTGGGCTTGGGTTCACTTTGAGGGACTTAGGGTATTTTTGATAAAACTTCTACTCTGGATTATGGATTTCGGTTCATAATTTGGATTCTACTTTAAGTTATTCCAGGATTATTTGAGAGTAAAAACATGTTTGATAACACATTTTTGAAATGGATTCCAGAATATCTTTGGAACTGTAACATGTTTGATAAATATTATCTCCCCAATCAAAGTCTAGAAAAGTGATGGTGGAAGTAGTGGGTGGTGGTGGTGGATGATGGGTGATGGGTGATGGGTGGTGGTCGTGGTTGGTGGGTGGTAGTGGTTGTCGTGGTGGTCGTGGTCGTGGTGGGTGGTGGCGGTGGTGGTGGTCAAGTGAGAGTCCACTCATTTTTTTCTCCCAAAAATGTGCTCAAACATGTTGGAGCAAGTATTAGTTACTCCAAAATTTTGGATTCAAGACTATTTTGAATCCGGTTCACTCTGTGAGAGCTCGAATCCAACCGAGTTTATCAAACACGTTTCTATTCCAAAATGGCTCCCTATGAGCCAAAATCCATAGAATCCAGAATCTAAAGTTTTATTAAGCAGGTCCTTAGGGTTGGGTTGGGGTTTGTAAATACACGGTCCAACCCTATCCTATTGCAACCCTAATTTAATGTACGGAACCAATTGGAAACTGACATGTGGTTGATACCGTATCTAATAATATTAAAAAAAAGGATTAGATTGGTATTAGTTAGGTCCAAAACAAATACAAATCAATCAATCTGACCTATCTGATACCAATTTCTCGAACTGTGATGTGAACTATGGAGAAAAACCAGACCGGTCTTATGTGGCTCAATTTCTAGTTAGGAATCATTTGTTTCTAGTCCAATATTCATTTTTTAAGATGCCCAATCTAACAAATTTTACAAATTAAAATTTTATGCTTCATTTGAATATGTAAAGTTGAGGTAATCCAACATAAAATTTTCCACGGATCTTATTTTGATAGGATGAATTAGGTAGCTGATTAGCAAATATGATGAGAGGATTTGCATTTGTCTGGGCTTTTACGAGGAAATAAATAGGCCTGGGGAAGAAAGATTCCCTTACAACTGCATTTGGGACCAATTCCATAATCTATACTTCTTCTAACCACTTAGATAAGTGATTTGGCAAGTTGATTGTAAGATATGTTTAGAATTCTTCAATAAGGTTACTGGTCAAATTTGGTTCTCAATTGTACGACCTATCATGTATAAATTTTATTTTTTATTTGTTCAATATATATATATATATTTTTGGAAAAATTTTAAATACATAATAAGAATTACTAACATCATCTACCACCTACAAATTTACAAAAACATCAACCGCACCCATTTAATTGACGGAAATCACTTAATTTGTTGATATATAGTTTTATCCTTCATATTAAAAATTGAAAATTTTAAAAATTAAGTTAAATGACTAATTTAACTTTATAATGGAAGTGTTGGATTTCTTTGTGTTTACATTAAAGAGTCATGACTGTATTTTAAGATTCCACAATCCTTTTATCCTATCACGCAATAACGATCGCCACCGCCATTAGAATATATCAAGAATGGACCATTTTCATTTGGCATCATTTCATTCACGTAAGAACAATCACTAATAACTCTCTAGTATTGATTTGATTCAAAAGCTAAAAAAAGAAACAAAAATCTCATTGATGTTCCACCACTAATGCCAAAGTGTTCAAAACCTTTTGTAATTACATGCCTCCATCATTTTACACAAGAAAACAGAGAAAGTACAGGAAATCATAAATCATGCTTTTATGATGGCATTAAAGGCAATATTTCATTGATGGTTTATAGACGCTTTGGCTGACAGCAATCTTCGAATGTTTTCAACATCCGAGATCCAACAGGGAATAGTAATCCCACTAGGATGATGAAACCCATACTCCTCTGTTTTTCTCAACAACTCTACAAACAGAGGACGGTTGAAGTAGATTATCGGCACCAAAACCCGATGTGAGCATCCATCCTTCTCACCTTCGTACACTGTCAGATGTCCTTTCGGCACCACTGCAACTGATTTCGCTTCCAACGACTCTCGCCCTAGACGCGGGTATCACGTTGCGGGTTTTGCATAATAGAGCTTTTGCGCTCCTCGCTTCAGATTTCAACCCTAATAACAGATTTTCGATATCGTCTTACTCTTACAGTTTGGAGATGGTGAACGTTGCAAAAGGTTGTACCCATCTGGATTCCGTTTACGCCTCAAGCCCCATTTGAAGACCTTCATGAGCTTTCATCCCAGCTTGAAACCCCTTGTTTTCCTCATGATTTCTAGTAGTTCTAGTAACATTCTCTACAAATTGAAAATGAAAAGTGATCGAGAAAAAGGGTAAAAGGATTGGATTTCAGTTTAGGACAAGGGCCACGAATCAACAATTGACAAAGTTGGGATATCGAAAAGGGTAAAATCGTCTTTTAACTCGGCTCAAAGGGTAGTATATCAATGGTTCCATTTCAGCTGACATCAGCAACTAACAAGAATCTTTGAACGGAGTAGGCTTATTTGATTAACGGTGCAAAAAATTTGAATGATAGATAATGTTTTTGCAAACTTGTGGATGGTAGATGATGTTTGCAATTCTTATTGGGATATAATAGTTAGAAGATGTTGTGGAAGTGTCAGCTATAATAGTTGGTAAGGACTTATGCATATTGTCCCAAATCTTGAGGTCAACTTAAGGATGGGGATTGAGCTAAACAAAAAAATTTTATACTACAGTGCCCATAGTGGGGCCAGGAGATGGAATTGGGCACCTAAGGGGCCTGCCCTTCATTGGGGGAGGGAGAGAGAGTGGGGGAATAAAGTGCAGCTAACACCGGATGTGGCCAGAAGTATTTGAAACCTTGACCTCTTGGGAGCGACAACACTCATAGCTTCTCATACTGGCCACTCTGTTAAAAAGCGGATCATAGATTGATTGAACTAAACATAGTAATCAAAGAACAGAGTCATTCAATGTCGGATATGAAACTCTGGATAGAAAATCAAAGGGAAAATATTACGTACTACCCAGATACTTAGCAAAACCTCACCTACCATCTATAGGTTTCTGACATCATCAACTACCAATCAAATTCTTATAACATTTAACAAAGAGACCCAATACATTAAGTCATTTCCGTTAAATGTTGATGTCAGTTTAAATCTATTTTTTGGTAGACAATAATGCCCTTGTTGTAAGGTTAAGCACTCATTTTTAATCGTAACCCTAAATCGCGAAATAGAGCAAACCGTTAAAAAAAAAAAAAAAAAAAAAAAAACCTCGACGGTTGTGATATCGTCGACGGAAGACTGTTAAATTTCCGTTTCTGGAAATATATCCCTATTATTGTTCATATCTTCTCATTCCAAACTTGTTTCTCCGGAGGCATAGCAAATCGAAATTCAAATTCTCAATTCATGTGCTTCCAATCTTCTCCAGTTCTCCTCATTCTTTAGTCTCTTATGGATTTGAGGCTTCTATGCTTGAATTTTTCGATTTCCGACTTACCATGCACCTGATCTGAGGTTCTTCTGCTCCGTTGACGTGATCTATTTGCCTGGGATTAGAAGCTCTTCATCGGAGCGGCTTCCTTTTATTGCAAACAGGAGGTTTCAAGCATTAGACTTGAGACCCAACAGATGTTAAAGAAGCTTTCTTCTTATATATTCCTGCTTGAATGTGCAAACCGTGAGGCTAACTATACCGTTAGACTTGGGAAGGAGCTCTCTTGGTGCCCAAAATCCAGATTGATTTCAAAAGGCCTTTTTTTTTTTTTTTTTTTTTTTGGTTAGGGTTTTGATGGGATAGAGATGAACGGTGCCAGAAGATGACTTTCCCACGGTAAAATTTGTGCGATTGGTCATATGGGTTGGCATTTCTGTCAATCCCTTTCTGCTTTGGATGTTTTCTCCAACCCATCCGTCTGAGGGATTTTCAATTTTGGCACTGTTCATAGGGATAATCTCTGGTTGCTATCTTCTTACTCTTGGATCGTATACCGCCAACCGATGGATTTCTCAGAAACAGAGAGAAGTGGAAGAAGGGTAGATAGAGCTAGTGAAAGGGTAGATAGAGCTACTGAAAGTGGAAAACCTGCCACCAGAAGGCTCAAATCTGCCAGAGGGTTACCAATGGAGGCTCCTTGAACTCAGTCTGCTGGAACACCTGTTGTCTCTGCAGTTCCCCTACGCAAGTCGATATATCGTATTGTCCGCCATTTGCGACTCAGATTTTGGAGGCTCAGAGCTGCTATATAAAACCAACGAAAATCCATAACAGTGGAAGGATAAAGTCATAAATAGGAAGCAAAAGAACCGTTCCATAAAACTCAGATATGATTGAAGCTTCGGCGGTGACTGGCATGTCATATTTCTCTGTTTTTAACATCTGTTCTTATTTTTATTTTCAGGTTCCAAATCCCTCCCTTGGTGATTTTCATTTGTCTAATTGAAAGAAATTGAATCCAACTTGTCTGCTGTTTTTTAATCAGTTGTAAGACACTTGTTTTGGGGGTAGTGGGGCTGATTGAGAAAGAAGAACAGAAACTCTAATTAAAAAAAAAAAAATAAAATTCAAATGAAAATAAGAAGGGTATAGATGTTTAGAAAAAAAAAATTAACTCTCCTCCGTCATATAATGGGGTGTGATTGATGATTTTAAAAACCTATGGAATGGTAGGTGATGATTCGTAAAGCATTTAGATGGTACGAGATATTTTCCCAAAATCAAAACTACATTCACATATTCAAAACAAAGAATTCTTAATCACTAAAAACAGCCATATTTTGTTTTGTATACAAAGTGAGAAACAAACCTCTTGAAGTGGTTTGCCTTTTTAAGTTCACAAACTCATTAATACCAAACTTCTTTAATGTTTATAAAGAACACCAAATCATTAACCTTTAAAAAAAAATATAAAGCTTAGCCTAAAAGATAATATGGTTCCCTATTACTTTATATTGTAATGCAATTACTTAAGAGTTCATTGTAAAATATTTTTGAAGATCTTATTGGTCAATATTATTTACTTGTCTAATTAGTTAATAGAGATCTCACATTATTTGATAAGCAGGGTATATGCCATGTTTGTCACTAGGCAGAGACATACATTCCCTATTCATTCTGAGAATGAATTAAGGGTTTTCGAATAGTATTATAAATACTAAGGTAAGGAGTCACCGTAGTTACTACGGTGATCTCTCCCTTAGCACCCATAGCAGAGAAGAAGACAGATCTAGTAGACAGGCTGTGGAAGACTCCAACCCAAGGATTGTCACAAGTAAACAGTCGAAAATCAATCGTTTACGAAAGATATGAATCAATGAGAGATATTAGTATTCCAGGCGTATCTATACATGAAGTTAGGGTTATGCAATGAAACAGTGTCAAATATTTTCTAACATTCATGTCAACACTGATAACCCAAGCCCTAGCAATCACGGCTCCTTCCGTAGCCTAATCACATGCCAACATCATAAGAAAATTAATCCACATGCCCAAACATCATAAGAAAATTCCTCATTAGAGGAAATGGGAGAAACATGAAAGTCAAAGTCATCATTTGCAAACGATAGAAACTCACAGCAAGTCCTACAGCTCCTAATCCAAAGATCTTCTTGGATTACTAATGGCCTTCCTACTTCCCATGTTATCGCAGTTACCTTACAAACACATAGACAAGCATGAAGAAGAAGAAAAAAAAAAAAACGATCAGTGATTCACGTGTGAATGGTGGTGGTAAATCGAATTTCATATCCTTTATTGGTGGCAACGACACAAATCAGACATTGTTTTATTATTTTTATTCTTTTTTGAGTGAGAAACCAAGTAACGTGTGATTCACGTGTTTAAACTTTGGAAAGGGAAATGAATTAGTAAGTCAAATGAGTTTTACAGCTACGAGCCTACGAGGATTGATAAATCAATGTAAACGTAAAACTTTGGACGGCTGAGATTCTTGGAACGGTTTCAATAATCAATCTGGAAAGCCGGTGGTCCCCAATCCCCATACCCATCCACGCCCCAAATTGCTTGTCTGCATGCGGCTTTTTTTTTCTATTCCGAAAAAGAAATATTAAATTCTGAGAATCTTCTTACGAGGCCGGTGAGAACTATTTTTTCACATCAGACATTATCAGATACTCGGCGATTATATTGAAGTGGAAACATGTCGGGTGACTCGGGTCATGGGTCCCATGTTCGCAGGAGCTTTGAGTCCCTTGTTCCTCAAATTATACCTTTATGCGGTTCCCTCCACCTAGCCAATACACGATATCAATAAACCATCTTTTGGTCTACCAGGCAATTTGGGAATGTGATTTTTCCCATCATAATCCAATATATTTTGAGTTTCAGTAATATATATATATATATATATATATTGGATACCCACCTAGGCGATCTATACAATAACACTTCGACATCAAACATGTATATGTATTGGTTCACTTTGATGCTTAAGTTAGAACTTCAAACAATAAGTAGGTCGGTTAGGTCTGTGCTTTGAAAGTTTGACTTGAGATAAGGGAAGATAAACAATAGAAAGTCATAAATGCACAGAAAATGGACCTGGTTAACTTGTATGATTGAAATCTATTTATAGTAGTCGATGAAGTGGTCTATGTTAGATTTACCCTTGACTTAAGTAAGAAGTGGCTAATGTGTCCTTGGCACGCTACGAGCACAAAAAACTGACTTTGCCATTACTAGTTGAGGGGTTTTGCACAAGTTGACATGGCATGTTCTTACTGGCCGGTGTAGTTGGTGCCATGGGCTCTGTGGAAGCCGATGTGCTGCACTTTCATAAGCTGGTTGGTCGGTGTTTCTGGTGCTAAAAAGACGAATCAACACCCGTTTACAATCAGGTTTTTTGTGCATGCTAACATGTCACATTTTTATTCGTTTATGTTTTATTGACATGTTTCATTTCTATTTGATTACTGTTTGCTGACATATCATGCTCCTTTTATTGATGAATATTATTTGCACCCAAAAGGATAAATAATTGAATGTGAGGCTGTATTTAATACATGGTCATTCGGAACCTTGACTTGCTTACTTTGCTAGAAATCTAGCACCATCATAAAATTAGAAACATTTATCATTAAATGCAATTTCAAATGGCTTACCTAATTTTTTGATCCATAAATTCTCTAATATTTTTTGAAAATTCACTTTTTGTTTAGGAAGAACTGCCATTTCACGGTCCCATCAAGTCAAAGCTTCATTCTCACACAAATGTTAATAACGGTTGTGGTAATTTGAAGTATTGTAACAATGGGATGGTAGGGTTAGGATTCAAATCCTCTCATTGCCCTTCAAGTCGACATGAGAAAATCTAGTAGCTGTCATCTATTGTGCTCATATATCAATACATCGGTATGTGAGCATAGTGAATGACAACCATTGGATTTTTTCATGTCAACATGAGGGGCATGAGAGGATTTATTTCTATATGGCTAGGTTAGTTGTCAATTTCAGACTCAGATTCAAATATATACTCTTTCATGAATTGGACTGGGTAGGACACATGTCTATGCACAAACATGTCACTCCCCATAGTATTGGATTTCAAAAACTCTATTTTACCACTTGGCATAAATTCTTTTTCGATTAAGACTTGATATGTGAGTAGAAACCTAGGGAATGACTCAAATTGATCACGTGTCAAATATAACATTCAAGTTCTAATCATATATCCTATGATTTATTGGTATGGATCCTCAGTCCAAGTTGGCATGTAAAAAATAAAAAACCCTCTTTGGTAGCTATAGAAATACAAGTTTTTTTTTCCCATTTTGCAATCTCGATGTAGGTTAAGTTTTGTTTTTTTTTTTTTTTTTTTTTTTTTTTTTTTTTTTTTGGGGTAAGTAATGTGAGTTAAGGGTTAACTAGAGATACTCTTGACGCTACACAATAAATTACTTTTTTGATAAATAAAAAAGGGTGAAAGTTTTTTTGGCTGATTGCGTTTCACTGTGCCTTCTCACATAGCGTGTGTATTTTTTTTTTAACATAGTTTGTGAATTTACCCCCTTATCCCTCACCGTTGGATAATTGTGTTTGCACTTCCATTGAATCCTACATTGCCGTAGGAATCATGCATCCGGACAGAAAACCATTGCCTATAAAAAAAAAGATTAGAAGAAGCAAAAGTAAGGGGGGGAATGTGTAAATTGAAAAGAACATGGTTTTAGGTATCAAGTTGATACGATACTTGATACTTTCATTTTTTAATCCTCTTTAATTTAATATCGACCATGTATCATTCTGTCGTTGGTTATATATCAAGCAAGTATTCCATAAGAAACCCTGAATTGATTTTCAGAGTAACCGATATCCCTTCCGATATCATGAACATGAATTAAAACCATGGAAATAATTTGACAAACACCATACCGGTAACCGGCGTAGCCAATAGTCATTTTGTATTTCCAATAAAAACGGAGATCAACTCGTGGGGGACCTGACCTGATTAATCAATTGGCGGCGGGAGGATTTGGGAAAGAATCGGCGATTAATTGACTGCCGCGTGGCGTAGCCAGCCTGGAATGAATCTGGATTGTGACGGAGCCACCCAGTAAGCAGGAGCCGTACAAAAGTTAGCAATTTTAAAGGACGCTTTTCGTCTGCAAGTGGGCAAATGGGAATTGTGGCACCAGGAGTGGCGTCCCAGAGCCAAGTGGCACACCGTGCGCACTTTAACTATCCTTCACTCGCTTCCCCCCTTCTTCTACTCCACCGCCTCAGAGAATCACAGCTCACTATCTCTTCACTTTCGCAGTCTCTCACTCCATCTCCTTCTCTCTCCTCCTCCTCACCCGGAGATCTTCTTCTTCTTCTTACTTAATCTATCTGTATTCCGTCTTCTCTTCCTTGTTCTTTCTGGAAGAAAATTGAGAATGACAATGACTAGAGAGGAGAAGAAAACCAGAAAACAGAAGGGTAAGCAGGAAAAAAACAGCTTAAATTTACAGGAAAAAGCGAAGGGGGGAAAAAGAAGAAGAGAAAAGCTAAAATCTTCTGCTTTTTTCTCTGTTTAGGGTTACTGTTGTATTGTTTTTGTTCATTTGTTTGAAAGCCTGAAACTTTTTTTCTAGTTTTGATTGGTAACAGGTTTGGTTACAGCTGGCTGTTTCTGTTGTTTCAAATCTTCTCAATTTTATTTTGCTTCGCTGACTCAAGCATTCGATAGCAAATTTGATTTTTGTTTTTCGGAAAAAGAAGCATTAGGTAGTAAATTAAGGTAAGCGATATGAGCTACTAATAACCTGTTCGGCTCTTTCTTCTATCAGGGAAGAAGAAGCAAAAGGAAGCTGATCATGGGTTACTGTAACAAGCAGTTGGATACACTGTAAATAACAAACAGTATACCATGTCCAGGCCGGCTTATGCTCAACTCCCCCCTCGTTGCCCATTGCAGACCAGAGCTTCTCGCCGAGTCCAGGATCCTCCAGTTTCTCCAACTCTGCCTAGGAACGATGGATTGCGTGCTCTTCACCGTCGGTCTCCTTCTCAGAGTTCCATCTTGGAGGAACAGCCATCTTGGCTTGACGAACTTCTAACTGATTCCGACACCCCTTCCAGAGGGACCTTACATCGCCGATCAGCTAGCGATTCACTGGCTTTCGTAGAGGGTTCGGCCTCCTTTCCCAGTATTTCTTCTGTTATTGATTGTCAGAGGGCCGTATCCGACGAAACTGGAAATGGTTTGGTAGGTGATTGTGTCTATGGACCAAACTCTCCTCGACGAAGGTCGAATATAACCCATTCGAGGGACCTTTCGGCATTATCAGAATTTGTTGCTCAAAAGCCCTTGCAGTATTTATCGGGGAATCTTTGTCTTTCTGAAACTATCCAATCTGATTCGAAAGGGGATACTTGTAGTTCGAATGGTGAGCTTGATCCTGAGGCTAAGATGGCACAACGGTGAGTACCTATGTACCTCGCTCATAACCCGTAGATCCGATTTTCATTTTTCAAGTAAGAGATTAGCTTTCTCTCTCTGGTAGCAAGTTCATTGGCTTTCATCATTATAATTTATGGGTTCTGTTGAATCTTTCTTATCCCTTTTATCTTTTATTCTTGTTTACACTATAAATCCTCTATCCTCTAGGCAAATACGTTCAAACAATGTTGCTCTTGCTTGCAAGCTTGTGATATTAGCTCATGCTGTAATGTATACTGCATAGTTGGAGGGGAAATTGACACTGAGCTTTGTCCGGTAGTCTGTAATGACAGTTATATGCATTTCCATGCTAATATGCTTATACTTGCATGTAATGGATTGTTATCCTTTTTCCATGAGTCAAGGCTAAGACAGTGAGTCAATAAGTGATGCGTTAAAGCAAAGGGAGTGAAGGAGACCATGCTGTACTCATTTTCCACTTTCCTCCTTATAAAGTTAATTTAAGAACGTGTATATTTGATGATTGAGTTGAACAAATTCCTGGGTTTGAATGAGGTAAGGTAGAAGGCAGTTGAGTTGGGGAAGTGTTGTTCTTCTTCAATCTTAAGTTCCTCTTTATTTTATTTTATTTTATTTGTTTAGGTGGTTAGAAACAAATCCATTGATCTACAATCTTGTTACTTTTTTAATTTTTAAATTTTTTTTATTTTGAATAATAAATGGCTTTATTAGAAGAAGAAAATATGGTACAACCTGCTAATAGATCAAGGTTGCTTCCATTCTATGTAGCATAGAGAAAATAGAGTGAAAAGAGAGAATAAACAAAAGAACAGCTAGTGGAAAAACAAGAGGAACCTTGCACCCTTGGCATAATATTGGTCTGATACACCACTCGTCCTCTGTTGGAATCATAGTTTCTCAATATCTGCTCTCAGATCTCTAAACCATCAAACAATTCCATATTCTGACAAATTCTTGACTCCTTGCTCTTAAATCTACCACGTGTACAAATTTCTTGCACATAGAACGCTAATTTCTCTAGTCTGAGAAACCTAACTATTAATCTGAGAACCGGAGACCTAACAATAGAATGTATAGTAACTGAAACCTGCCTTGATAGCCCTTGCATGCATTTGGTATTAGAGCCCTGCTGTTAGTTGTCCTTCAATGGCACTGACTGTCACGTGGATACTCTGTTTTTGCTTTTCTGTGCATTGAGGAGATGTTTTCGAAGTTATCCATGTATGAAAAGGGGATTTTCAAATTTCTCTCTAAAAAGTTGTTAGGTTTCCCTTTCCATTTCCATTTTCTTAAACTGGAAATCCAGGGGATTTGTCATCGGCATCATCATCATTGTTCTCTCAAGTGGGATTATGAAATTCTCCACTCCAAGAAAGTATGTTGAATGTTGGTCAATTGTTGAGCTTTGAGAAATAACTATGTTGAATGTGGGTTCAGTGTGAGTTTTGAGTACTAACTATAAAATGACCCACATATTTTTGTGGAAGGTTACTCAAAATTTCTGCAGAATGAATGCCTAAAAATGTTGCTAGAAAAAATGTTTAAAGTTAATGGTTGTTAAGAATAGGACCAGTCAGGGCTTTCAAGATTATGTCTCGGTGTGCCTGCAATGCCCTGAGCAATCCCCAGATGGGTGCATTAGCTTGAGTCTTCTTTAACTGCTTTATTACTTCATTCTCTGGGTCTGGTAGTGAACTACTAGTTTTTTTTCTTCACCCACAGTGAAGAGATTCCCTGTCTTTATTGTGGTTGGATGGGATTCTGATTGAAGTGTTGGCCTTCATACAATTTTTTTTTGGGGGCGGGGGATTTAGAAAGATGTGTAGGACCTCAGCTTTAAGTACATCTTTTCTGTCGTGATCCAGTGTATTACCTGTTATTGAGTCACTTGTTTGTCAAAGTGTTGTTCATCTGTCTTCATTAATTCTAATTCTTTATCGTATTTTCATGCTTTCTTGTATTCCTTTGTCACCAGTCACCCATGTTTTAAAACCCACTCCAAAGATGACCTGGTTAATGGGTCGGTAGCTCCAATCCTGTCGGACCAAGATAAATTGCCCAGGTCAACCTTGTGTTGTTATTAGCCTTGAGACATGCTAATCAGTGAATTTCCTGTTTAATATCAAACCTGCTTGTACTGCTCGACTGATCACTGAATGATTTAATCAGGTTTTTGAGCTTATTCTGTAATCAGACAGAATTTCTTAGTGTACTTGTCTTGGTCCTGGTTTAGCTTTTACCATCTAGGTCATCAAATGTTGCTGATCATTTTACCAAATGCATTGTATATGCTTAGACATTGTTAAACTTTATTTTTTTCTACAGGCACCCTGCACAGCGTTCAAGGGTTCGTAAGCTCCAGTATATTGCTGAACTAGAGAGATCTGTCGATGTTTTTCAGGTAAATCATCAAGAAATGGGATTGGTTACTGAGTGAAAAATAATTACTATATTTTGGTAAACTTGTGGCAAGAAGACTTACTTCTTGGGCTACAAGATTTCCTTATTGAGAGGCCAACCAGATGATATAATTGTGCATGTCTAATCATTGCAATTTGTGTTTGATCTCCTTAAAAGAAGAGTACTTATTTTCTTGCACCCTTCCCAACTATTAAGTATTACCACTTGAAATTTTACTTATTGGACAGTCAGGATATTATCAGAGTATAGGCCTATGTCCTGGATGGTAGCTGTATTTGAACTGGCAATTAGAGGTTTATAATTATGATTCTCTCTTCACATGTGCAAACTTTATCCTTTGTTCTGATGAAGTGTAGCTACATTAGAGCCGGCAATTTCTTGGTAGAAGTGAAGTGAGTGAACGATTGAGCTGAATGCCAAATCCTCCTTTTGTTATTGTTAGTTGGGACAGTTATATTCTGCCTTTCTATCGGATAGTTTTTCTCTAGTTTACTTCTTCTCTTTTCCTGATAACTTTCTTATGAAAACAGTGTAAACTAAGATTTTTATGTCCTGCAGACTTTGGAATCAGAGTTGGAAGCCAGAGTTGCTTCACTGGTTCAGAAGCGTGTTTTTTTGTCTGTGGAAAACAACACACTAAAGCAGCAAATAGTCTACCTTCAGAAAGAAAAAATAGTCAAGGATGGTGAGTCTTTTATTGTATATTGACTTCTTTGGTTCTTCTGGATTTTTTATGAAATGGCTTACTCCAATAACCATGATTTCACAAGACTCTGCGAACCTCGCATTTCTGGTAGCTATATTACATTATATATTTGGATTCTCATCATCCCCATTCCCTTTCATAGGATCGTGAAGGTACTGTGATATTTGGGAATTCGTAAAAGAAGCATACTGTTATGTGTACCTAGGTTTTTTCATCAAATGTAGTGGAACGGTGAAGAAATAATAAAAGTAACAAAAAGGTCCCTGCTAGGTTGCAAACAAATTGAGATGAAATACTTGCATAATATTGAGCTTGACCAGATTAAAGTGTCCTCAATCGAAGACTAGCTTCAAGGTGGTAGGATGGGATCATCTACGATAGCCACCATCTGCTTACACGTGGCTCACATTTGGTGAGTGAATAAACCAGTATGTCTCCCACAGAAGAGGTTCCATAGCCCCAACATGGTCTGATGAATGACAGGATTATTTGGTCTATTGGATTCTTCTGTATGGGCGAGAGCGATTCTTTTTTGGTAAAGTATCAAGATGAGAAGTCAAGATTGACCACATGTTAATATTCAGGCACAAATTCAATCATTACCCTCTATTGTAATGGGATACGCTCCCATGTATGTCCACACTTCCTTTCTGTTTTCCATGGACCCTCTTGGTGGTCACTTAGCTAACTTCATTTAGGCTGATACTCAACACATTTGCATGGGTCATAGGGATCTACCTGGTCACAAAATTTGAGTCCAACCGACTTTTCCACTTGGCAAAAAGAGGTGCTCATCCAGAATCCTTTGGACGAGCACATCCAGAAAAACATTTTTTTATGTCTTTTTTAAAGATTTTAGTTGACCCCATTTAGTTGGACTAAGGCTTAGTGGTTGTTGTTGTTGTATCTATTTTAAAGATTTTATTGTTCTCTCTATCTGAAAAAATACTCCTCAAGGCCAAAGGCTAAAGGATTATTGGAATGATTGTGCTACACTGATGCTAAAGATTGAAGATTTTGCTCCACATATTCTGTTTTCTTTTCTTCTTTGATCATCTCATCCTACCTGTGTGGAAAATTCCATTTGTGCCATGCTACTATCTCTGAAGGAGCAACTGCTGTTGGAGGTTGAAGTCATTCTAGTGTTTTGAGTCTTTTGACTATTTTTTTTTTTTCTACTAGTTATTAGTCAGAACGAACCTCTCTATTTTTCTGGACCAGTTCTTATATTAGAATTAGTTAATACATGGTTCTTATTTCTTATGTCCATGTTGTCACAGGTCAATATCAGACACTGAAGAAGGAAATCGAGAGGTTGACAGTTGATTACATAAATCATCTGAAGGGTAATCCATCTTCTCGCACAGGATCTAATACCAATGCAGTTTCTTCAGAGGCTAGTTGGAAGACTTTAGATATGGGAAGACTTAGTCTTGGTGGAAACCCAGTTACGCTAAAGCATGGTTTCAAAAGCTAATGAGGCTTGAAAGTCAAGCGAAAGCTATACCAAGTCCCAGACCCCCAGGTTGGTAGCTTAGCAATCATGCCAGTTCTTTCTGGTACATGTTAAGCCTACTATAGGTCTTGTAGGAACTAATATTTTTGACTGTTTAAAACTAGCGTTGCTTGAGTTTTGTACCAAGTATGACTTCAAAATAGAATTGATTGGAGGCTAAGGATCCATCTAGCTAATCCCATTTAATTGGGATAGGTGAGGGTGTTAAACGGTACGATATGTAATGGGGTAATACCGTTACCGTACTGTTTATTAAATAGTATCAAAATGCTTATCGTTACCGTTTATTAATCAGTCTGGCGTTTTTGGTATAAACAGTATGGTACGGTTTCAGTAAACAGTTCCATTGTTTTTATATATTTTGGATGTACCAAATTTCTTTACAGTTAATGGGGCAGTGATTTAACGAAGTTGACTATTACACTGATTTGGTTATAATATGAGGCATTTGCATTGAATATGTGGGGTAAATGAATTGAGTCTGAAACTTTGAATTTGAAGGTATAAAGAGTCTGAAACTATTAATCGATTTGACGGTTTAGGTATAAACGGTATGGATTTGGTACTGTTTTGACATCCTTGGGATAAAGCTTTGTTGTTGGTCTGGATGACAACATAATGACATTATCTATATTTATATTATATTCATATTTACAAATTTGTGTGCATGCCCCCATCCATCATCCATGTGTGTACATTTGAACTCATACGTTGATACTTAAATCTTGATCGTTTGACTTGACTTACTTTTAATAAAAAGAAAGCACTCCATTAAGAGCTAGAAAGCAATTTGTTTTCAGTCTTATCTTGCACTGTTAATATCCTTGTCGTTGAATTTACCATGGTCCATCATAGCATGTAAAGGTGTTCATGTTATTGTCTTACCATCGTTTCTGTACCACATTGCCTGTCAAAGTCATTTGAAAATCCTTGTGATTGTAGTCCACCTGTAAAATCTTTTGGAAAATGATTTAAAATGGAGGGCATGGTGTTTCTGAACCATCTGATTTAGGGTGAGCTCCATCTAATCCTCACATGTATTTACATGTATGTAGTGAGATGAATGCCTTCCAGAGCCCCAATTTAGCTGATGTAATTGTTAATAGCAACCAGGCTAACAGCCCATATTCTTACTAAATCACTGCCCAATTCTTCCTCATTCTTTTTATGTGTTAACAAGCGTTTTAACATGGATGTACCTTTAAGATCATGGTTTGTTTGTGCATCAGCCTTTGGTGGAGCCAAAACCTGGGATATGCTAATGGTTGGGGACGATGGCTTCTTGTCGCTTCTTGGGATCAGAATCCCAACTTTACGTGATGTGAATGTGTGATTGGATTGAATGGGGATAGTGGGGTTCATGGGTTTTTTCTTTTGTAGGAAAGCTGATTGTCACCTGGTTAGGCTTTAAAATGTTAAGCTTAAAATGCCCATAATGAGTCAATGACAAGACTTGATTGGGCAGAGAAAAAAACCAAAAGTAATTACTAAAGTCAGTGGGGTGGGTCTCACTTTTTAAGAAGTATCATGGTGGGACATAAATGGAATTAACTGCCATGAAACCTATTAATGACGTTTGGTATGTCGTAGGATTGCAATTTTTTTTTATATTTTAATTATGTCCACTCAGATTTCTGCACGAAGAGAGTCAAGTCCTCTCCAGGTGGACTCCTTAGAAACAAAAGCTCCCAAGCAGGAAAATCGGAGGAGATAGGAGGAGGTGGAGAGGGAGAGATGTAATCCCAAAGGGTAGTAACTAGTAAGTAGGTAATGACACCAACCCTTCAAAATTTAGAAGTCACGAGTTCGAGGCTAGGGAAAGAAAAAGGGGAGCGGAAAAACCGTTGTTTTACAAAAATACCCCTAACATCCAATCATTTGGGATCTCAAGTGGAGATTTAAGTGTAATGCTGAAATGACATTTTCTTTATCCCGAAAGTCACCCACATGCCACAACATGACCAGAAAAAAAATAAATAATGAAAATTAGTCCTCTGAAGAGATCTAGCTTCTCAAATTATTTTATCACGAGATAGGTGACACTCAGCCGGTTTTTTTTTATTGTGGGGGTGTAAGTAGTGAGGATTGGATTTTTTTTTTTTTTTTTTTTTTTGGGGAGTGGGTGTGAGGTTTAGAAGGTTGGAATTGGCTTTCATCTATTCCGATTCAGCCAAATACCATAGTTGATCCACAATCGGATAATTAATTGTTTCAGCCAAGGCTCAAAACCCAATTTCCTTCGGAAACCAGAAGCACCACCACTGGCGCTGGTCACAGAAGATTTGGTCGAGCTATGGGGTGCTGGTGTGCGTCTGCTAAAAATCAGGGCAACAGGTTGGCCTTGGCTCCATTTCTGGACCAGTTAATGGAAATGAATGGGTCTCAAGCTGCAAGGCAGCCTGAAGAAACCTCTGCCTAGTAGACAGCGGTAGCTGAACCTGGAGACAAGGTTTTGCCATAAAAAAACACTAAAACAAGCCCAAAATCGGTCACTAAAATTTTGCTAATTTCAGAAAAATCGAAACTCTCAAAACAACGAGCTGAGATTTTTGGCTTCTTAACTCCCGCAAACCTAACCTAAGCCTGAACCAAGAACAACTTTAGCAATATATAGAGTGTGTGTGTGCATATGGCTTGGGCCCATAAAGAAATTGGCCAAAATAAAAAACAGACATTAATGGTCTAGAACTAATTTTACAAAGCTCTTCCAAAAAAAAAAAAAAAAATTTTAATTACAAGGCTCTGAAAAAGTAACATGCAGATCAAATGATAGAAGATGATCTAATGTACATATAAATTTTTTTGATGAGATAGAACTCATATTGTTGATTATTAATCTGTATCTTGAAAGACCAATTCCAGTATAATAGGTCCTGATCTTCTCAACATGTGACGCTCATGATATGGGGCCCCAGACTTGAGAGAGAGAGAGAGAGAGAGAGAGATGTAAGTTCATGTAACAAGAAGTAACCCCAGCCTAAATTTGTCTTCAAGTTTTACAAGGGAAGCCCTCTATCATTCTCACTAGCTGCCAGGGGTATTCACATCCATCACAGAACAGTTGACCGAAGTTACCATCAGTAATGGTAGAATATTATGAACAATTTAGTTACATGGCTTGCTCGATCAGCTCCCTAACTACGGATGGATGCTTGAGGTACAGTAGGTAAACCAAATTCGTCTTCAGCCTGTAAAGCAGAAGTATAAAAATAAAAACAGATCAGTAGAAAGAATCAAAAAGCAAAATCAAAGGAAGAAGCACCAGCCATCAAGATATGGCAAAACTGTCATTAATGCAGTATCATAGATGAAAATAAAGTACTTAACAACCTACAAAATAAAATGAGGTAAAGCAGTGTGTCAGAACTTTCCTACATGCTGCCCGTAACTGCCAGGTCACAGTTCAGTTAAAGCACAAATTCAATTTACCAAGCACATGGTATGTCATGTTTCACCAAACGAAGAATTCTAAGAAGGTCATGAGCATTTATAGCAAATATCTGTACCATTTTTGCCCTATATTTTTATTTTATTTTCCAAACTTATTTTCCCAAGACGCAAGCTTCTCTCCCTTCCCAACCCAAACATGTCATCATTCAGTGTCAGGCAGGTCAGACGTGAGGTTAAGGTCAGCAGGTAACTACAAACAACAACGGTAATTACAAACATGGTTGGTTCTAGCAGGTGTTTTGGCAGGTTGATCCAAGCTTTTCTCCCTTCGACATTCTCTCACTAAAGGATCCCTACAGCAATGGATACTAAAACAAAAACAGGTAGTACAAACATGCTGCCTAGACCCAAACACCACTTTCTCCATGGGTGTAGTAGTTAAAGAGGGGCTACAGGAAGTTACTTTTTTTTTTTTTTGGGGGGGGGGGGGAAGGGGGAGGGGGCTGGGGGGGTTCCGATCTCTTATGGACTCCCCAATCAAAAAGGAAAAGTTCAGGGATTTTTTCAATACCATAAGATAATGATGGGTTCTAGGTTTCTCATGATCATTATCTAGAGAAATATGAGAGATATCTACTGTTAAGATTCTTAGTTTGATAGTCTAGGTGTCACCTAGTTATGTTTATTTTCTTTTGTTTAGTTTTTCCTACTTGGACTATATTAGAGTTTCCTACTTGGACTCTTTCTCTTGTATGTTGACTCTCCTTATGAGTCTCTTATTTTCTATAATTTTAGCATGACTTGAAGGGGAAGAGATACACATAAATTCTCTCTCCCATCGTTCTCTCTCATTCTCAGTCTCAGTCTCACCTCACTCCATTGTTACATGGTATCAGAGCCTTTCTGATCATACCACAACACTTTTTTTTTTCCTCCATTACTGTTTTGAGTCCTCAGTCCTCTCAACTCTCTTCCATGCTCTGGAGCTGTGAGAATGCTATGGTCTGGCTATTTAATAGCATGGAACCCTCTATGGCTGCCAATATCATGACACCACTGCCAAGGATGTTTGAACAGATTTACAGGAAAGCTTTTCTCAGGATACTAACTTGTCTCATGTTTATGATTTATATGAACGTCTGTTTAATTGCAAACAGGGAGATAAATCAATAGCCGAAATTTATAGTACTCTCAAGGTTATTTGGGAAGAATTGAACCTCTCACTACGGACCTCACTACTCTGAAGGCTCAATGTGCAGAATTCAGGTGGTTACCTTTCTCTCTGGACCCGGTTCTGAGTTGCAGCCTATCAAAAGCCAACTCCTTGCCGGTGATAGTCCCTACCTTAAATGAGGCCTTCTGTCGTGTTCAATGCATCGTCAATCTCACCTTCTCCAAATCTCATGGCACCTCTACTCCAGACAACTCCGCTCTATTTGCTACCAGTGGCGGCCGTGGCTGTGGTAATTTTGGTACAGGCCGTGGTGGGAGTTGTGGTCGTGGTTGACGTGGCTCTTCTGATCAGCCTATACGTCTCTGCTCTCACTATGGTAAACAAAATCATACGGTTGATAGATGTTGGGTAAAGCATGGTAAGCCCCCTCAGTGGGGTTTCGGGTCTCTTTCTCAGTTTGCAGGTGCAGCTAATCCCGATGGTGATTCTCCTACACCCACCGCTTTAGCCGCCGGGGCCTCATCTTCTTTAGTTACTTTGTCTAAAGAAGATTTTCATAGCCATCTTACTTGTCTCAATCAACTCAACACTCAGAGTTCTACTTCTTCTTCCACTACTACTTCGCCTCATACAGTCCTTACTTCCTTACTTCCATCCATAGCCTCTACCACTTAGGTTATTGACTTTAGTGCTTCCTCTCACATGATTGGTAAGGCCTAAGTATTTTTCTCTTTTGGCCATTGTTCTCAACCATATGTTTATTGGGATGATGGCTCTACCACCCACATTTTTGGCAAGGAATGTTGTATACCTGTCACCCACTTTATCATTGTCATCTGTTTTTCATGTCCCTCGTTTACCCATGAACTTACTTTTAGTTAGTACATTGGCAAAAAAAAAAATATATATATATATATATATATATCTTAACTATTTTGTCACCTTTTTCCCGACCTATTGTGTATTTCAGGATCTACATACAAAGGCGATGATTGGTGGGCGGACATGAAAAGGAGGGGCGGTACTATCTGGACGCCATTCCATCTTCCGCTACTGCTCAATACTACTACCAGTGTTTCTCCGCTACAATGGCATTTTTGCCTAGGTCATTTGTCTCTCTCCAATTTACAAATCATGGTTCCAAGCCATAGTTGCAAGGCGTCGCCTAGGCATCCAAACCGGTTATATATTGCTAGGCGGTAGGGTGCCTTATGTACACTTTGAAAGGCGCCTGCCTTGGTGCCTTGGGCGATGCCTTTGGCACCTTGCTTGGGTGGTTGCCTTTTGATTGACATGTGTAAATGTATTGAATTTTATATTGTAATTGTTATTTGCATTAATTGATGATTTGATTCTATTACTAACATAATCATTGGCCTGCATACCTATTATATTTCACGAAGATGCATAGAATCATCATCCAACTTATATAAGGAAATGAAGAATGAAAGCTTGAAAGCTTGAAAGCTTGAAAGTTGAAACAAAACTATCGAAGCATCGAACAACAGTCTTCAGTCACCAAGTCCTCTTCTTTGCTGTGGAACCCTAGCGTGCCAAATTGCCAACGGCAACTTAATCTCAGGTCCAGCATTCCTACCGTCACTCTACTCCTACACTCTGGCAACCTACCAGGTATGTATTTGTTTTTCCCCTCTTCTTCGCTTTTTCATTTTTTTTTTTTTATTTCTTCTACATCTCTGCTCCCTTTTTTATTTCTTTTCTTTCCCTTCTTCTTCCCTTCCGATTTCTGAAGTTACTTGCCTCTGCTCTGCTCTTCTTCATTCCCTCTCAATCTTTTTTCTTCTACCTTCTACATCTCTGCTGCCTTTTTTTTTCCATTCTTCTTCTGTTCTGATTTCTGAAGTTCTGTTAGCTCTGTTCTTCACTTCTCTCTCAAAAAGAATTTTTTTTTTCTTTCTTCAACAATTCTCTGTTGCTTTTTTTTTTTTCCTTATTTCTTCTTCTTCCTTCTGATTTCTGAAGTTATTGCCTCTGCTCTGCTCTTCTTCTCTCTCTATTTTTTTTCCTTTCTTCTACGATTCTCTGCTCTTTTTTTTTTTTTCTTATTTCTTCTTCCCCTTCTTCACTTCTGATTTCTGAAGTTCTGCTAGCTCTGTTCTTCACTTCTTCTTCTCTCTCGATTTTTTCTTTCTTTCTTCTACGATTCACTGCTTTTTTTTTCTTATTTCTTCTTTCCTTCTGATTTCTGAAGTCTGCTCTTCTTCTCTCTCAAGGTTTTTTTTACTTCTACGTCTCTGCTGAGTGCAGCCTTTTTTTTTTTTTCAACTTCTTCTCTTTCGGTTTTTTTTCTCTTTGATGACTCTCTGCTGCCTTTTTTTTTTTTTCCTTTTGTTACTTTGCTGCTTCTCCATTTTTTTTCTTTCTTCTTCTACGAATAGAAGTTCAGTTCTCTACTGGCTTTTTTTTTTCCTTTTCTTCCCTAGTGCTACTCTGCTTTATTCTTCTCTAATTTTTTCCCTCTTTCTTCTTCTACAAAGAGAAGTTCTTTTCCATTTCCTTTCTGATATTTTCTTCCTTTAATTTATTCTTGGATCAGTTGGATGTGTAGCTTACAGCTTACTAGCTAGTTTTAATGTTGTTATATAACTTGATGAGTGATACTTTAATTGTAAAGTGTATGTGATATTGGGATGTGTTTGTGCGGTGTGATTATATTGGATCATTACATTTAAAAATATGGATGGTATTAGTTTTGCACTGTCAAGCACTGCCCAACCATTGATCCAAGCAAAGACCCAACCAGGAAGGCCAAATCAAAAGATCTTGGATGGAAGTATGGCTATTGGCCAGATCTTGCAAACAAGGCGATAGTTCGATGTACTCTATGTGGTAGAGACATGAACCAAAGGGTTAAAAGGTTGAAACAATACTTGGTTGGTGGTTATGGAGATGTAGCCAAGCGTACGAAGATCTCCGTAAAGATTTATACAGAGATGCATAAGTTTATAATGAAGAATAGAAAGAGGAAGGCAGAGGATTTAGATGATCCTATTCTTAATGATGATTTAAATGTATCCATAGATGATGAAACAAAAGAGCAAATGCAGCCCCCAACTCAAAAAGCTTCTAGAGCTATCCCAAGTTTTGGAACAAATGCTAAAAGAAAGCAATTTGTCATCCAACAACAAGTAAGGGGTTCCATGGATGCTCATGTGAGGCGAACTCCAGAAGAAGTTGTCGATGAGAGGCGGAATATGAAGTAACCTACACAAACTACTTTGCAAAATCAGTTTAGATCAACTAAACAAAAGAAGATTGTTGATAGTTACATTTATGGCTAATTCTATAAGTACGGGATTCCATTTAATACTGTTAAGGATAGAAGCTTTGAGATAATGATTGAATCCATTGCATGGTATGGATCTGGCTACAAGGCCCCAACTTATCATGAGTTGAGAGTGCTTCTGTTGAAGTCTGCAACGGTGAAAGTTGCACAATTAAAGAATAAAGATGAAATTTATTGGAAGCACAATATGGGTGTACTCTCATGTCTGATGGGTGGACAGACAAAAGAGGAAGACATCTGATCAATTTCTTGTTAACTATCCAGAGGGGACATATTTTATGGGAACCATTGCTATATCTCAGCATATTCAAGATGCTAATATATTGTTTCAATTGCTAGACCGAATGGAGAGGAATACGTTATCTAAGTGATTACAGACAATGCAACAAATTATAAAGCAGCTGTGGATTATTCATGCATAAGAGGCCTAGACTGTACTGGACACCTTGCGCAGCCCATTATCTTGACTCTTGACCTTATATTGGAAGACATCAAGAATTTGAAAGCATTAAAGGGTGCAATAGAAAAAGGCAGAAGAGTCATAGCTTTATCTATAGACACACCTACTGTCTTGAGGCTCTGGGGGCTAATTACTAGTGGGAAAGATCTTGTTAGAACTGGGGTAACAAGGTTTGCAACAACATTTTTGACATTTGAGAGTCTGTTGAGAAACAAAGATGCTTTGAAAGCAACTATTTCTTTATGATGATTGGGTGAAGATCAATTTGTCAAAGACAGAGGCAAGAAAGAAAGTAACCGAAACATTGTTTTCCATCCAATTTTGGAATAGTATGCAAGATTGTTTGAGAGCATCACAGTCCCTAGTTGTATTGAGAATTGTAAATGGGAATGAGAAGCCTGTTATGCCCGAAGTATACTTGGCAATCGAAGAGGCAAAAAAGAGGATATAACAAAATTTTGCTAATAAAGGAAGACATTGAAAAAAGCGATCAATATTATTGATAAGCATTGGGAGTGACAAATGGGGCGTCATTTGTATATTGCTGCTTTGTTTCCTTTTTTCGGGTAAATACTACTTTGTTTCTTAATCCTAAGAAATTCTTTCAGTATACTAAGAATGAGCCTGATAAGCAGTGGGAACTCCAAGGTACATTCAATGACGTTCTTGCAAGAATGGTGCTTGACCCAAATTTGCAAGACAAGATTTCTAATCAGGCCACTTCTTATAAACTTTGCGTAGGCAGTAGGCACATTTGGAAAGGAAATGGAAATCAGACAAAGAAATACATCGAGTCTCAGTAAGTATTTTTTAAATTAAAAAAAAGTTATGTGCTTATTGTTTAAGTTGTAACATTATAATTTATATGGTTAAT
The DNA here is from genome assembly GCA_028583415.1 of Protea cynaroides. Lineage (NCBI taxonomy): Eukaryota > Viridiplantae > Streptophyta > Magnoliopsida > Proteales > Proteaceae > Protea > Protea cynaroides. Next base: position 44,506,403 of record CM053269.1, on the reverse strand, counting down.
TACTATTTACAATAAATGGTGTATTTAAAAAAAATTGTATTTTATACTTAATAGTCAAATGGTAGACAACACATAGAGGCGGGACCATAGTTCAGGCGTAACTCGGTTTCAAGTCTCATCAAGACGAAACCCAAGCTCAATTCCATTAAGTTCTAGGTTTCGGTTGAACCCAGGTGGGTTCGACCTGGTTTCACCCATTATATAAGGTTCGAGTTTTGTCGAAAAGAAATCTTAAACTTTGGATTCTTTTGAAAGACACTTCTCAGTTCTCCTTTTAAGCTTTGTTTTTCTCTTTTCTATCTCTTTTCCGATGAGAGGCAGAAGAAGGTAAAGTCGTAGAGGAGGAGAAGAGAAGAAAAGAAAATAGAGAAGAAAAAAGTAAGAAAAGAAGGTCAGAGCCGCAGATGAAGAAGGAAAAGAAAAGAAAACTGAGAAGAAGAAAGCAAGAAAAAAAGGCAGAGTCGCAGAGGAAGAAGGAGAAGGAAGAGGAAGAAAAGCAGAATGAAAGAAAAGAAAAAATAAAATAAACCCTAACTTTCGTTTTCATTTCTTGCCGCCGAAGGTAGATTTGTTCTCATTGAGCTTCGTTCCACTTCTTGCTACCGTAGGTAGGGTTCTCACCAAATAAAACTGGATCCCTTCAATGTTGCCCTTTAACCTTTTATATAGGATATTATCCCATGCATCTCACCTATATTATCTATTTGTACAACAACCCAATCTCTTTATTCTTTTAAAGTTATTATCCCATGCATCTCACCCACAATGTATTAGTACAACAAACCAATCCTTGTGTTAGAATAAAAATTACTATAATGAAATAATACCAGGTTTCGGCGGGTTTCGACCTGGTTTCGCCCAAAACTCGAGTCAACTCGGTTTGGAGGCTGGCCGAAACCGGCCTCGAAACCGGCACCTCGAACCTTGGGCGGGACCCTAATCTTACAAAGATTGCATTCCGCATTCTAGGCCTATGTTGCTCCTCTTCGGGTTGTAAGCGCAACTGGAGTACATTTGAATTTGTAAGTACTAAATACAATTATTATTTTTTAAATATTAGATTTCTTTGTTACTAGTTTTAGAGAAGAATGACATAATCTATATTGCTTATAAATTCAATACACACCAAGAAGAGGAATAAATTAGAACATCAATGTTTGAATGATCTAGTCTATGTCCAATATAATCGACGTCTTCAAGAAAGGATTAGGGAAAGGCGTGAGCAAACAAGAAATTATGATCCACTAATGCTAAATGAGTTGGATTGGAGTTGTAAGTAGATGATTGAACACCAAAAGAAGGATATAGTCCATGAGGATCTCACGTGGGCCGATGTACATAGAGCAATGGAGGCATCAGCATCTATTGAGGGCCGAATAGAGTAAGAAGAGCTCAAGCATCCGGAAGAATATCTGCTACACACGCCGTGTGGGGGGGAAGGGTTCGGTTGAAGACGACTCAGATAGAGAAGATATAGAAGAAGAGGTTGTTAATAATGATGATGATGACGTTGAGGATGACTTTAGACAGGCTTGTGATTACAGTAGAGGTCAGCAACAAGAACACCAAATGGACCCTACTTTACTGGATGATTTTGGTGTTGATTAAACTTAAAGAATTTTAATTTGGATGCGGATTTTTTATTGAATTATTATATAATTGCATTGCCTATGTTGATTTTAAATGTATGAATTAGGGGCAAACGTATGAGTATTTCCCATCTTGCTGCATACATTTTCAACGCAGGATTTATTACTTTTATATTTTATGATCTCCTAAAATAGGATTCGAACCTACGTCCTGCTGGCTAACAGTCTTGAAATACAGTGGAAGGCATAGAGGCAATTATTTTGGCATCATGGAGGTAAGTAGGTAACAATAGTATAATTTTATTGAGTGACTTACATCTTTAGTTCTTTACATGCATTAGAGTCTTGCTTCTTATTTATAGGCTATTATATTCTTAGTTTATTGCTTTGTGCTTTTTATTATTTATAAATATGCTTCTTTATGTCCTATACTTTATTCATTGTTTGTTGATTTTCTCATATTGGGTTATGCCTTAAATGCTGATTCTAAATGTAGCATACTAGGAACGCCTTGGTCACCTAGGCGCCTAGGATGGCCTTAAACGCAGTGGGTCGCCTTGTCGCCTTGACAACTATGTTCGAAGCTGCCAGTTTGTTCACACCCTTGAGTGTGAGGCATGCCGATTGGAAAAACACCACCGCTCATCCTTCCCTTCTTGTGATGTGTCTAGAAGTCCTTTCCTCTTTTCCTTGGTTCATTCCAACATCTGAGGGTCTATTAAAGTAAAGAGTCATGCTGGTTTTAGTTATTTTGTCACCTTTGTGGATGACTGTTCTCGTACCACTTGGTTATATTTGTTACAGGATCATCCGAGTTCCTTACCATTTTTAAACAATTTTATTTAGAAATCAAGAGTCAGTTCGGTATTAGCATTAAAACCTTTCAATCTGATAATGCACTTGAATACGCTCAATCGGATATTTCCTTGTTTTGCTCATCCAATGGTACCCTTCACCAGACCAGTTGCCCTTACACCCCTCAAAAAATGGCATTGCAAAACATAAAACTATCATTTATTAGAAGTTGCTCATTCTCTCCTTTTTCATATGCACTTGCCTCGCTATTTTTGGGGTAGTACGGTCTTAACTGCATGCTACTTGATCAATCGCATGGTTTCCTTAGTCCGTCAGAATCAGTCCCCAATCTCCTAGTTTACCCATCCTCTCCATTTTTTTCCTTACCACTGCGTGCCTTTAGGAGCACCTACTTCGTCCATGACCTTCGGCCTGGCCTAGACAAGTTATCCCCCTCGTGCGATCAAGTGTGATTTTATTGGCTACTCTTGCACACAGAAAGGGTATCGTTGTTATGATTCTCTCACCCGACGCCTAGTTATTAATGCTGATGAAATGTTCTTTGAGAACACCCCTTATTATCCGACTCCAACTCCTGCTCCGATACACCGATTCCGACCTTGGTTCTGTTTAGTGATGTGGCTTCCCCACTTGTCCTGACACCAGCACCAGCTCCTGCTCTGCCACATGCACTGGCGCCTGCACCACTCCTTGTTCCCTCATCGTCAACCTCCTCCCTAGAACCTTTGTCTGCTGATCTTCTTCTTGCACTTTGCAAAGATACCCATTCTTGCACTCAACTGCCACAAGTAACATATCTCATTACTCACTATGTATCTATATCACATCTCTCATTGCCCCACCAGTCCTTTGTGTATGCCACTATGCCTTATCCCATACTGCTATTCTCACCTCTAATAATGAGGCTTTAACCCGGCCCAAGTAGAAGAAGGCTATAGATGTTGAGATGGATGCTCTCCTTTCCCGGCAGACCTGGTCCCTTGTTGATTTATCTATGGGTAAGGAGGTAGTTTGTTGTCTGTGGATATTCACTGTAAAGTATAACCCCGATGGTTCTGTGGAACGTCTGAAAGCACACTTGGTTGCCAAAGGCTTTACCCAAACCTATGGGGTTGATTATTTTGAGACTTTTCCCCTGGTTGCTCATCTCAATTCTATTCGGGTTCTTATATCCCTTGCCGTCAATGGACTGGCCCCTTTTTAAGTTGGATATTAAGAATGTCTTTTTATATAGTGACTTACATGAGGAGGTCTATATGTAGCAACCTCCGGAGTACGTTACTCAGGGGGAGATTGCTGCTCATAGAGTTTGCAAACTTCACAAATCGAAACAATCTCCTCGTGCTTGGTTTGACAAGTTCCATAAGTCCTGGTTGATTATGGGTTCCAACCATGTTATTCCAATCACCCAGTCTTTATTCATCAACACAATTCCAAGGTTGTTATTCTTGTGGTCTATGTGGATGACATTATTGTTTCGGGAGATGATTTGACAAGTATTGATGAGGCTAAAGCTACCTCCGTCAACATTTTCAGATGAAGGATTTGAGGGATCTTCATTATTTTCTAGGCATTGAGGTCCAAAGGTATTAGTCTTTCTCAATGGAAGTATGTTCATGATCTTCTAACTGAAATAGGTATGCTAGGCTACAAACCTGTCAATATTCCTATGGACCCTCATCTTAAACTGGCAATATGTGATGATGTGGATTTTATTGATGGCCATCAATATCGCCGTCTTGTTGGCAAGCTTATCTATCTCACAGTTACTAGGCCTGAAATCTGCTATACTGTTGGAGTTATTAGTCAGTTAATGCAGGCTCCGAAACAAGTTCATTGTAATGTTGCTTGTCGAATTTTGAAGTATCTCAAGGGAGTTCCTAGCAAAGGGTTGCTCTATTATCCTCATCAAATATTGATCTTTGTGGTTATTCTAATGTTGATTAGGCTGATGCTGATGATGATCGTCGGTCTACTATTGGTTATTGTACCTTTCTTGGTGGCAATCTTATTACATGGCGTAGCAAGAAGCAGACTACAGTCGCACAGTCTAAAGCCGAAGCTGAGTATCATGCTATAGCTCAGATTGCGGCAGAACTGATGTGGGTGAAGAGTATTCTTGGTGAACTTGGCTTTCTAATTACACAGCTTATTCCTATGTACTGTGATAATCAGGTAGCCATTCATATTGCTAGCGACCCTGTTTTTAAGGAGCAAACCAAACATATCGAAGTCGACTTTCATTTCATTCAAGATGTTGTTATGCGTAACGTGATATCTACTCCGTTCACTAGTTTCAGTTCTCAACTTGATGATATGTTTAGAAGGTCTTGTTCAAGATTTTATTTCTTCAAAACTGTTTTTAACTGGCTCCTGGTGATATTTATGCTCCAAATCCAGCTTGAGGGGAGTGCTAAGATTCTTAGTTCAATAGTCTAGGTGTCACCTAGTTGGTTATGTTTATTTTCTTTTGTTTAGTTTTTCCTACTTGGATTCTATCTCTTGTATGTTGACTCCCTTTATGAGTCTTTTCTTTTCTATAAATATAGCATGACATGAGGGGGAAGGGATACACATAAATTCTCTCTCTCTCTCTCTCTCTCTCTCTCTCTCTCTCTCTCTCTCAGTTTCACTGCACTCCATTGTTACATCTACAATACCTTATGATGGATTCTTGGTTTGTCACAATCCTTATCAAGAGAAATGTGATAGATGTTCACAAGTGATTCCCCATGGTAAGGTGTCTTCACAAAACTTTTGAGTGAAATGGTGATGTGTTCACAAGGAAAATCCTAACTGGTGGTGTCTCCAATGTAGGATGCACAGTTCTTACAATTATTGGGAAGGAAATTAACAGAATTGCCAACCACATAGCTGACTTAGATTTCCATCTTTTTCATTCAAGGGCTACCCATCAAAGAAAGGCACACACACGGGGGATGGGGGGGAGTGCCAATTTTTTTTTTTATGGACAGAAGACATTCTATAAAGCAGAGATACCATAAAGAATAGCGAAAAAAAATTCAACATCCCATTAGTCATATAATGTATTCTGACTGATGAGGAAGATGTTTCCACGATATTTGATCAAGTGTCCATGTAAGTTGGAGAGAGAAAGAGAATGCGCAAGCATACGAGAGAGAGAGAGAGAGAGAGAGAGATGTTGTAAGGAGATGAACTTGATACCAGAAATTTCTGGTTCAGTGGTGTAGTTGCAAGGAGCTTATAATAAATACGGATTTGCTGAAATCTGAAATGGGAAGGGAGATGGAGCAAGCTTGAGGAAGAGCACTGTTCGAGGTTTCGGTCGAAACTTGTGGTTTCCACCGAAACATCTCAGTTCCGAGCCTGGGAGACGAAATCCAGGCTCGAAACTATTTATTACATGGTTTCGGTCGAGGGTTTGACCAGGTTTCGGTCGAAACTCAGGTTTTGATCCATAAATTGAACCAGCAGTCCCTTTTAAGTGTTGGCGAAATCAGTAGGTTTCGACTCTTTTGTTTGATTTTCTCCCCCTTTGCTCTCAACCTCATTTCTCTTCATTTTTCTTCCTAAAACTTCATTTCTTCGAGGGATCTCAACATTTGTCATGATTATTCAAGGTTCTTCAACTCTCAACTCCTTTCTCTCTCTTCAAGGTAACTTATTATCTCCATTATGTGTATTTTTCAGTGAAATGGTATGCTAACATCATGGATGGCTTCCAATTTTTTATATGTTTGATTCTAACACCCGATCTATGAATCTATGGAAGTAGTTTTTTTTTTTGTCAAATAATTTATTTATTAGATTTTTTGTTTAAAAAATGATTTTCCTACAACTATTTTTTGAAAAAAATATATCTTACACATGTTGTATGGCATTGAATTAAATATATGTTAAACAAAATAGAATGATCTACATTTTGTATGGAGTAGAATTATTTTTCTGTTTTTATTTAATTATTTTAATTTTTGGATATTGATAAAATAATTAATTAAATTGAAAATAAATATAAATAAATGAAAAAATATTTCTGTTTTAACTTTGAAAATCTTGATAAATAAAAGTATTGTTAAAAGTATTGATGTTATATGGTAGGTTGCTGTTTTATGTAATAAAAGTAATGTTAACTAATTATTTATGTTGATTTAAGGGCATTTTAATTACGGAAAATTTAATAAAATATTTTTTACTTATGGAAAAAATATAAATGCGTTAGAAATTATAATATGTTGTTGTTTTATGTAATAATGCAATGTTAAAATGATAAACCTATGCTGTTTTTTTTTACTTTAAGGTGTATTATTTAGTTATAAGATATTATTTATGTAATAAAGTGTTGTTAGAAATGAAAATATAGTTTGATTCAATTGTAGTAATTGTTGTCTTTTTGTTCCAACAATGTAAGTATTTGAAATGGCTGATGCACCAACTCCAAGCGATGATATTGCATGGAGGCATGGGATACCATTGACTACCAATAAGAAGCAGTCACAATGTAATTATTGTGGCAAACAAATAAAAGGAGGTGGTGCCACTAGATTAAAGTGACATCTTGCTGGTGGTAACAAAGATGTTATGGGTTGTCCCAACATACCAAGTGAAGTGAAGAAGGCTATGGCAAGCTTAATGAAGAGTGATATTGATAGAATAAATAAAAAGAAGGCAAATAGAGAGGAGTTTGAAGAGGCTTGTCTGGAGGACAATCTAGGGGTCAAGGAAGATGACATTAACCTTGACAGTGATGAGGTAGACCAAGAAATGACAGAGGCAGAGGTGAGACAACTGAAGAAAGCGAAGATAGCAAGTATAAGACAAAGAGAGATAGATCGACAAAGACAGTTTGAGAGGACTAAAGGAGCTGAGTCATTTAAAGAGGCAGTAGCAGAGGATGAGGGAAGGAGGACGAGGCTGAGAAGTAGGGGTGCCCCTGAGATACCTTTTAGGAGGACTCAGAGTGTGAGGACTCCAATTACTGCATAGACACCACCACCTCTTCGTGACCCAGATATTGAGGTCCTGAGGGCGGATCCTGATCTATTTGTCAAATAGGATAGGTCACAAAAAAAAGTTGCCCCATTTTTGGACTGATGTCAAGACGAGAGTAGGAGATAAAATCTCCAAGTGGATGATGTACCATGGCATTGCAGCAAATGCTACCACAGGACCTCACTATCACAATATGTTAGATGAGATAGGTAGGGCAGGTCCAGGAGTTAAAGGGCCTACAGCTTGGGAGTTGTACAACACCTACCTACCCAGACATAAGAAAGAAATGAAAGAATATGTGGATTCTTTGAAGATACAATGGGAAAGATATGAGGTGACTATGACGTGTGATGGGTGGACCGGACCCACCCGAAAATCCCTCATCAACTTTTTGGTGAATTATGATGGTAGAACAGTGTTTCTGAAGTCTGTTGATGCATCTAAGCATATCAAGGATTCCAAGTACATTTATGGTCTCTTGAAGAAAGTAGTGAAAGAAGTGGGGATAAATCATGTGGTACAAGTGGTTACTGACAATGGTAGTAACTTCAAAAAAGCAGGGGAAAGGTTGATGAATAATAAAAAATACCAGCTTTTTTGGACACCATGTGCAGCCCACTGTATTGATTTGATGCTGAAGGACATGGGAGAAATAAAATTTGTCAAAGAGACTGTAGAAAATGCAAGGCAAGTAACCACTTTCGTTTATAACCATGGATATGCTTTAGAGATGATGAGAACCAAGTGTGGTGGAGACTTGGTGAGGCCATGGTTAACGCGTTTTGCAACAAACTACATTGCCCTCACGAGTTTTTGACATGAAGAAGTTTGGCTTGAGATCAATGTTTGCTTCAGAGGAGTGGTTTAAGTGGCCTTAGTCTAGTTCTCGAGCTGGTAGAATAACACAGGCAACCATATCCAGCGAAAAATTCTAGGATGATGTCAAGAAAGTTGTGGCGATATTAGATCCCATTGTGAAAGTGCTGAGAATGGTTGATGGACAGAGGAAGGCCACCTTACCATACTTGTGCGCTGCCATAGATATGATGAAGATGTAAGTAGGAAGCTTACAAACGCGGGAACTCAAAATATATTGCCATCATCAAAGATCGTTGGGAGCGACAGCTTAAGCACCCACTACACAAGGCTGGTGAGTCTTTACTTGATGTACTTCAATTTCTCAACTAATTAAAATTACATAACTTGCGTTGACGTAATTATAATATTTTCTCAATTTTTAGCATATTATCTGAAACCTAAGTATCAATACAAAAATAACTTGGGAATGCGTCAAGAATTGATAGATACAGTACAAGAAGTGGTTGCCAAGCTTAAGCCAAACACAAGAGCACAGTTTATTATTAACCAAGAAGTAAGACTTTTACTTACTTTGTTGTCAACATAATTTATAAGAATTGTATTTTTACTAAGACTCTTACCCATCAAAATTGGTTTAGCTCAAAAGCTTTAGAGATGCCACTGGGAGTTTTGGTAGGACAGCTGCTGAATCTGGTCGACAATCAACACCCCCTGGTACGTATACTTACTTTATGGATGCCAATATGCCATTGTGGGTTTTTTCATCATCCAATATTTGTTTCCTATGCTATTTTGCAGCTAAATGGTGGGGTCCTATACAGGTCGGAGTCACCCAACCTTCATGCAATAGCAGTGAAGGTGCTATCACAAACATGTTCTGCCACGGGATGTGAACGGAACTGGAGCACATTCTCGCTTATACATACTAAGCAACGAAACCGGTTGGGTGCAAAAAGGCTTGAGGACTTAGTGCATGTGCACTATAATTTGAGACTGAAAGATGAGCACATACGGTTAAGCAGGGACAAAGATGCTAAAACCTCCATTGAGCTAAGTGAGATCTTTGAGTTGGAGGGAGAGGAAGTTGATCCTTTGAACGAGCGGGTTACAAATCGTGGTGAGCCTTAATTAGATGAGGCTAGTGGTCGACCAAGTCATAATGTTGCTGGAGCCTTGGAGGCTGATGTGAATGAGTTTATGGCTACTGAGGGTAGAGTCCACGCACAGGCAAGACGTCCATTTCAGACTGGTGATGGTGATGAGATTGAGAGTGATTGGCCTGTTTCTTCTGGAGAAACACAGTCACCTTCCGCCACTCAGGGCGGTACTAGTACTAGTGGACCTAGTGGTACTGGGGGTGATGATGATGATGATGATGATGATGGTGGTGATGACAGATATACTGCCTTACGCGATGAGTCCGATCAGTATGACCAGCTACTGCAGCCAGATCCATTGTCGCCTCCCTTGAGATTCACAGGGGAGACTCAGTATGATCATACTACACAGGATACTGACCACGGAGCCCGGTCTAGTGGTAGTAGTAAAAGGTACACTAGAGGATCACGCCAGCGGTTCATGCCACGAGGAGATGGATGAGACAAATCCCATAGATATATCGACCATGATTGGCAGTATGGAGGGGATGCATTTAGGGGAGAGTTCTCAGACTGGAGGGATTGGGCATTGGCGTGCACCAGAATTCATGATCACATGGACCTCGAGCCCAACAATTCCTGAAGAGAGTGGTGGCGAGAGTATTGGTTAGACGGCACATGGTGGATTTGGATGGTCTACTACTGGGGTTGGTGGGGTTGGAGGTGGTAGGTTTGGAGGTTATTCTAGTTCCTACCCTAGCAATCAGTTTAAAGATGACTCAACCTCAGGTGTTGGCAGTGGCACTGTTGGATCACCGTTCGTTAACTCCATATTTCAGTATGTTCCCCCTCCGACGTTCATGCCTACTCCTGCTCCACCCACACACACACTCGATCAGCCTTACCCTCGACAAGGGTACTTATATTATGTTGATGACTCTATCTATTGATGGGCAGTTGGAGACTATCAGAACAATTAGAGTGATAACATGTCCTAAGATACATACGTGCTGCAATCTGAGGAGCGTTATCGCCACCATCAGTGGTATGTTGCACGTGGTTTAAGTATACCACGAAGCTCCACATGGAACTAATTGGTGAGATTTCTAATTTCTAAGTTCAATCATCAATGTATTAATTTTTAATGAATGTTGTTAATTAGTGGCTTAGTAGTTAATAACTTAGTACAATGTGACATTTGTGTATTATTTCAACGTACACTACCAAACATTGGTCAACACCACATGTAGATATTTTCTATGTCTTTTTTGCAAACTAACATTAGAAATAGGTGTAAAATGATTTAAATAGGGTACAGAAAAAAAAAATCAGACAAAAAAAAACATATTTAAGCCTCGAAACCATGGAGTCAATAAAGCTGGGAGAAAATACCTGGTTTCGACGAGTTGTGCCGGTTTCGAGCCTGACCGAAACAGGCCTCAAAACCGGCACCTTGATCCTTGAGGAAGAGAACCCTTAAGGTAAAGAGGAGTGTGAGATAAAATAGGCCTTAAGGTTAACAATTGTAGGTTGAAGATGATATTAATAAGAGTGGTAGAGTATATCTGATAGAATTGGAATATATTAGCAATTAGGGAGGTCGTTTCCTACATGAATGGTAGAACCTTAGTAAGAAACATGGGAAAATAGGTAGAGGAGAGATGAATGAGATTACAGAATAGGTACAAATGGCATAAAGGAGAGGGGTTTATTGGAATCTGAAGAGTGTGTGGCTGTGTATTGGATCAGTTGAAAAGAATTATTGGAAAACGAAGAGAGGAGATTGGAGAGATTTAAGGAGTTAACTGGATAGAATGAGAGAGATATTAGATTGAAATCTATAAAAAGAATGGCTACGTGTTGGAAAAGTCTAGATGGTTACAGGAAGGTGGTTAAGAGGGAAATTTTAAGAACATAAACAGTTGACCAACCAATATAAAAAATGTACTCTGGAATTTAAAACCCCGAAAAGATGTGGTTGCAGCATTAAAGATGGGAAGTCATGTGGTCAAGTGAGCTTCCCTTAAACATATAGATATACATTCCAAAAGGGACAGGAAACAGATCCTATTATTTCCCACTGAATGTAGTTTGGTGGGTGGGGAGCAAAAAAAGCTAAACAGCAAAAGGAAAAAGAGGTGGGGTGTGGGGAAGGTGAAGATGCATCTAGAGATTATGTAACAAACAAAGTAATTCGAAGAGTAGGTGCTAATGCAACACAACTAGTGGTAGGTATTGGTCTTTCTCAAAGATGTCACAGGTAATGTTAGCAAGAGGGCGTATCTATACTAATTAATGTTTCATAACAAGAAAAAAGAAGAAAAAAGATAGCACTCTCTTTTTTTTTTTCTTATCTTTCAGCAATTTAAAGAACTAACAGAACAGGAGGAGGACAAACGAACCTGGGCATTATGCCTTCCCGGTGGCACAGCTGCATGCCCTGATGGGGCTGAAGGTAATGCCTCCATATCAGGTTCATTATCAGGTTGAAGATAACTGGGCACCCCTTCGGATTCTGTCTCCATTCCCATGTCAGCTTCCAAGGCATCAAGCTCTGTAACTCAGAACCGCAAATAAAGTCAAAGATAAAGATACAGGAAAAGGACCAGTGGAAATTCACCAAAATATATTTTCGTGACAGAAGAATGCCAAATCATGAACCTGTATGATTTCAAACTTACCACCCATGAGATCTTCCTCGTCTATGTCATCGGGCACATTATAGCTTCTACCGAGAGACTCTTGAATTTCTGTACTCACATCCATTAAGTCCATCATCTCATCTTGCATGTTCTGTGCATAACAAGAATCAATACTTCAATTTCAGCAATTTTTCTATTAATGATTGAAGATAGAAATAAAGACAAGAAATGCACACATCTATGTCTTGAATCTTCACAGTTTTCATCATTCCTTTCAACTCCTTGTTCGCAGATTTCATAGCTGACATCTGAAAAACACAGACAAGATTTAGCTTGTCAGAAGCCTGACTCATAAACTTTTATTACTGTATCCATAAAATCTGCCATCGAAGATACAAAGACATAACAGAAAAGGTGATCCCAGTTCCAAAATTTTGAAAACCAGGATCCAGACATTGGATAAAGATAATTAGGTTCTTTTATGTCATTGTTCCTTTGTTCAACCATCACTAAAGGCGGTACCTGGTCCATAAATCTGGATGGTGCAAAGAGCAGAAATCTGGACAAAAATTCTTTTTGACTAAAACGCAGCCTGATTTAATTATTTTAACTATCCAACAAACCAGGTGTGTTTTTACTATAATTTTCCCATTTTCTTCCACAAGAATGATGTATACTATTTGCAAGCAAAATGGATGTACTAACCTAATGGCCTAGATAAAATCTGATCACATTGAATTTGGATTAGATGATCAATGAGACATGGATCCCATATTGGGATTTTCCATTTATAAGAATATGCAACCCTTGTCAGGTAAGGCCTACCATTGGAAAGTATCATAGTACCATAACTATCCCATGCATGCTCTGGCATATAAGAGAACTATTCAAATATTCTCTGAGAATATTGACTTCCTCATAATACCAATAGCCATGGTAGTACTTAGTCTATTGGCATAAATATATTCTACATATTCTCTAAACACCCCCCCAAGAACCCCCAAAAAACAAAAAAAATACAATCAGAGAACTCACATTAGGGTAGCTCTAATTAGCCTATGATTAGATGGTCCTAATTCCTAAGCAGTAATTGATTTTTAGATGGACCTTTTCCCATATACTGTTGATGTATTTCTGACAATTAATCTGATTGTAAACTTTTTGGGACAGACATACTTTCAGATGGAACCATAAATTGAACACCTTCGATTGATTAGGGTACCAACATTTGATATGGTTGTAATTTATCCCTCCCCCCTTCAAAAAAAAGCAGAAGATAAAAGAAAATCAATATTTCACATGGTGTCAGCCATTACCAGCAAAAAACATCGTAGTACTGGGACCAAGGATTTAGTAATCGGTATCGAATCATCCGTATCCAATACAGGTTTTTATTAATTTTTAATCAATATATGCCACATGTCATTACCCTATTGTCTGTACAGCTGATCTGTAACAGTATCAGATCGTTTTTGGCATCGGCCGATACGGATACATTTAACCTTGACTGGGACTCCCTAATGCATACCCAATGTTTTGAAGTTCTAAAATATTTATGAAATATATATCTGCTCGATGCTTTAATATCCGTGGCATGAACTAGTCATACACAGGACAAATGGACCAGCACCAATAGCTTTCACTTGAACTTACAGTACTAGCATAACCAGAAACACCTCCCAACCAAAAAAAGGGAGATTCCTTAATACATACAGTTTGTTGAGCGTCTTTGAGCCCCTCCGCAGCAAAAGCCACCTGATCAAGGTTGAATGTCTGGTTGTAGAGCATATCTCGTTGTCCTTCATACCTGGCCACAAGAACCTACATTAAAATATTGTCCAAAAGAAGAAATAAAAGCCATAAAATTTCAAAATTTAAACATGAGCTTATTTATAACCTTTTGAATTTTTCATTAAGAACCTATTCAGTATACAATTTGAAATCCTTCTTATATGGTGACATTTCAAAATCATTTCAATTACGTGGCATCATGATGGAATGCCTGTTTTTGTGTTTATGAATACATATTTTGGAGTCCAATATAAGAAACATATAGAAACGATCAATCATAAAAGACTGTCCATGTCCTTAAGCACCTGAACATCATAAATGAGTTGTTTTATAAAACTGAAAATCTAAATCAACTCTCACACCAATGACAAAAGATATATGAACAGTTTAGCATATATTCCAAACGTAACACTCATGTTTTGTAGTGCTCAAGATGAATCTTACACTAAGATGGGAAACAACACGTCTCCTATTTCATATGGCGCTGAAATAAATTTCATGAGTTACTTGCCACAACCGATCTAGGCAGACCTTTGACTGCTGGGCCAAGCGGTCAGGACTCCTATCCAATTTTTCCACACATGCATTTACAGTTTACAAAGAAGTACGTTGCAGCTAATTAGACATTAAGTTGTAGACTTCAAGATAACACCTTCAACTATGCACCTATACTTGCCCAGGAAAGACAACATGAATCCCAAATAAGCCAAAAAAAAAAAGGGGGAATACCTTTTTTTTCTTTTTCTTTTTTTTTTTTTTTTTTTTTTTTGGGGGGGGGGGAGTTACTGAAAAAGAATCTTTCCCATCCCCAAAAGCTTTCAATTTTCTTCAGTTTCATCACCTCCACTTTCAAACAAGTAATCACTGCTGCAGTTTCCCAATCATTTAGATTTTTTCCAAATGGTGCTGAGCGCCAATGGGCACTTTCCACAAGAATTCAAATTTACTGCTCACTAGAGGCCCTTTATTCTGCAGCCATCAGGTAGAAACTGGAGAAGCATCCCCATAAGATGGCATCTGCAAATACATACCATTCAGAAGCACGCAATTTTTTCCGAATTTATGTACTATCCTTGGTCCTACAGTTTCGCTAATATGCAAAGCTTGTTCAATGTCTCTTGCCACACTATCTCATCAGGAACAGAAGGCTTTTAATCATCAAGAATTGAGTTCTTCACCATCCATGGTAGGTTGATAACTTGATCGAGATTACTGCAATCAATCCCTAAGTTTTCTCCTTTTTCATTATTTAAAATTGCTGCTCCCCTCTCTGTCAATCTTATTAAAGAAGTTACAATGAATAGAAGCATCTTTCATAGCCATGGTACTATAATTTTGAGTAAGAAATAGGATTAAGTTTTCTCGTGGAAAATCTGGAAGCATATTAACACAAAAATATGAATAAACCCCAACCCATCAGCTACCTGGATGCCTCCACTCCCTTTGTTGCACCTTTTGAATCATGTTCACTGGGTTCATTTGGTTCACTTTGTTCACTTTGTTTTCTTTGTTCACTTTGATATCTCCTCAGAGCACACAAAAATCTCAGAAAACTGTGGAATTTCCAAAGGATGAAAAACCCATGGATGAAACTCAAGCCAACAACATAAGAGAAATACGACAACAAAATGTCACTAGTCAAGATTTGGGGAAGCAATGACAAAAAATCTTAACTTCGTGAAAGTCAAACATTTCTCAGGAATTTCATGGTGCCTGCCCTAGTCCCTATATCAATTAAAATGGTTGTCGCAAAATATAACCAGAAAAGGGTAGAATATCTCGCAGGACCATTTAAGTTTATTCCAAGGTTCGCATATCATTCCTCATCCAAAAGCACGTTAAATTGCCGGGCTATGGTTTTTGTTGGTCATGCCATCATGGATCCCATGATTTTGTTCAATTTTATTTTCTCTAGCTTTTAGTAAGGAGGAATATTTGATATGTTTCCTTGATTCAGAGTTCGGGTCAGTTCGGTTTATGTCTTGGTTATTTTTGTTATGGTTTCTGAGATCGTTTATTTTGGCTTGGTGCTACATATGGCTTTGTAGGTGGTACAATTAAATTGAGAGGGAAAGGACTACACCTTCTGAACCTGATATAGGAGGGACCTAGGGATAATCCTCTTCATTCCTCCCTGTGAAAAAGAGCTAAATGTAACATAAGAGTAAGTAGTTCCAAATTACTTTTAAGCAAATGGACTCCTTTTCATGCTGTGATAAAAGGGCTCCTCAGTTTGGGGGAGAAATGGAACAACGTAGACGGGGTCATGCTCCAAACATGATAGAATGTTCTATCTGCTCCAATTATGAATGCCTCATATCCCCTTCAGAATAGCAGAACACCCCACGCATACAGAGGCATATCAGAGTGCACAATGAGAGATCAGGGGCCTTAGTAGAATTTTTCAGTTGGAATGAATGAGGATGATCACAGGCTCATAAGCTCATTGGTGCCAGCAATCTCGTCATTTTCCATCTAGAACCACGTGCCCTATAGTGATCAGTTGAATGTCATATTCTAAAAATTTAAACCCAAATGCTATCACTCATAGTTAAACCTGCTCAAAAGCTCTAATTAAAGATCTGATTGAACCAATGAAATCTTATCTAAAAAATCACAATTCGAGACACAAATCAAGGTGGAGAGGTTCACTGGGACAAACCTACAAATTTAGATTGCACATGTAAATGGGCCTGCTGCTGGTGTGGGCACATCAGCATCATCACTAGCCTACACAATAGTGTCGGCCTTCAGCATGTGCTCCATATTGTGAATAGAGTATAGGTTGTAACTTGTGCATTCAAGCAAAAATTAGGCTAGAAGCCTAAAAGTCCCATTCAATAGTTATCGAAATGGAAAATTGATCATTCCAAATGATCTTGACAAAAGTACAAAACCATCCCCTTCAAAAGAATAGGTTGAAGGTTCAAAAACTCAATCCTTAGCTCTGGAGAATCTATTCATAGAAAGGATCTTCAAAGCAATCCTCTGCCTGTCCTTAACAGCTCATAAAGTCTCTAGCTCACTCTGCCTCTCTGCTAATGACTCGAAATTGCACTTCCTTCCTTCTGAATCCCGTGTCATAGTTGAAGCTTAAGCCTTACCAGCCCCTTTCTCTCTGTTACCGACAGGGACTTTGTTAAGGTCAAGAGCATTCAACTGAGAATTGAGACATCTAGCAGCCATTCCAATTACAGGGCTTAGACTGGTGATAAAAACTAATTACTTACAAATGAGGGGTAAATTCTTCTGTGGCAGACTTGGATTCCAGATAGCAGGCTGGTCAGGGAAGCAAAAGCCACCTGCTAGCAATCCCATTAAACGTGCCATTGCTGTGTTAGCACATCCCAAAACAGGCCAAACCAGCAAGGGGTATACAAGAAAGAAGGTCATATATCCAGGCAATGGGAAGGTGAAGTCTAGGTTTCCTATTCCCAGGAGAAAAAAACTATGCCCGGTATCATTTTTACATAGAAATTAGAGTAGAGGAGAGGTTGATTGTTTAAATGAAGACCAATTTACGATGCAATTGCAGGGAATTCAAATAACCCTGATGCCTTGGGCCTCAAGAAGGGGAGATCTTGCAAAAATAAGATGGACAAATTCAAGAAGTTATTGGAAAGCAAAGCATAGGTCCCTTATTTAAGATTTTGTCTACCTAGTTCCCCCTGTGCTCTTTTTTTCCTCCTCCTACTCTATTTCATTGTCTTCTCTTTCGGTAGGCCACCGGTGTTACTATGAATGGAGGTTGGGCATGGAGGCTAGCTGGCTAGGTGGTTATGACGGGCAGCTGGTTGCATTATCATTTGAGAGGTGAGGGATTGCATGTTTAAAACAGGAAGGGTACTTCTGGTTGATGCATGCATGGCTTATAGGGGCCTGTTATATTAAATCCAACTATTTTGCTCTCCAATTTGAACCCTAAAATCACTATACTTTAATCTATGAAGCTCAATTTCAATTACTTTAAAGGCCATCAAATTTTATTCACCTATCAGAGTTATACTAGGGGACTGTTATCACATACACAAGCCTGTGAAGTGTTTGATAATCTTACCCAATTGCTCCAATGGTGCTTTTACTAGAAGGGCATAAAAAGGTAATTCATTGTGCAAAAAAAGATAACATTTGAGAAAGATATAGTTTTCTAAAGCTTCAGAGGAGATATAGGTTTAAGGAACTAGCAGGCTTCTTCAAGTTAGGGTCCAGGGAGAGACTCCAATTGAAGGTTTGGCTTCAAGATCCATGTGACAATTCTCTCTCTCTAAGGCCACAATTTTATTTTCAATTGTAATGTGATGCAAACAGATGGCAGCAAAAAGGGCACTTACATTCGCTTTTGCTTGAGAACTCTCATAGCTCGAGCTTTCACAGCTTCCTGAGCAGGACCAGGCCGTGTTTTCTTGATCTGTTCTCTGTATCTAGTAAGCTCAGCATCAAGCTTTTTTATCTTCTCATCTACATTTTCACCTCTTGTATTAATCTGAAAATAGTTATGTATCAGTAAAGGAAATATTATAAAAGGTATGTTATAGGCGACTTGTAAATATGACAACCCATACGTAGAAGTATCCATGAATCAGACATTCCATTTAAAATGAAAGAGAAGGATTCAAAATTTGCAAGGAAAAAGAAGTGGAAAAGAACAAACACTATTCTATTGTGAAGTGAAGACCAAATAATAAACAAATAAACCTTCTATTTGCCATATTGCTTTAGATGTGGCAATTGAAATACCAAAGGTTTATGTCACATAAAATTTCTGGTTTCTCTTTTTTTTTTTTTTTTTTTTTTTTTTTTGGGGGGGGTGTTGATTAATGACTTGGCTTATTACAAAAATCAAAATCCTCATTCCTGTACTTTTCCAGTAAGACTCATCACCTTTAAACCCCAGATGATGCAGCATCAGTGAGGAAGGAGGATGTAATACCACCTTTAAGATAAGATTATCAAGAATGTTGGTGAGACCTATGCTGAAGCAGTTAAACAATTCAGTTCTGAATATATATGTCTCGAGTCCTATGGCTACTTTTACACAGTACATGCTTCACATAATAAATAAGGGACCTTAATTGGTTGGTTTATACTGCTGTGACTGACTGGTTCATGTACAATCATTCTAGAAATACACCAAACAAGAGGGCCCAGGGACATGTTTTAATTACACATCAGACTGACCTAACAGAGAATTAGGTTTGTGGCCTCAGGAGGCCCAAGAGTATTATAAACCAGTTAGTTTCTCAAGGCTACATCTGACAAATATTTGTCAACATAGAAGTTAACATGTGAAGGTCGACTTGCTTGCTAGTCTGTGTAATATGTAAATGGCATGGTTTTTAGTCTTTCGGAACTTCCTTAATCTTGGCACTCTTACCCTTTTTTAAATGAAGTACCTAGGGACATTATTCGTAAATTGTGTTTGAAATGCTACGTCTTTCTTTCCTTTTTTGCATAACTTCCTTCACAACAGGAAGAAATTTGAAAATTGCCCGCTATCACTCAGTTTACTGGAAATCTAAAAAAAAAATTGCCTCTTCGAATCAACCAACTTCGATTCACGTGATGTAAGGAGGGCATTGAATTGCTACCTAGACCTGGGTCTAGAAAAGCGTCTACATCTAATTACCACTGGCTGACAGCCCACCGAAAAGAACAACATTTACACAATTCCGATAAATTATATGCTAGTTAAAATGAAAATTTATATCTGATTGAACCTTAAACCAACCAATGTTTCATGAAAAACAACTACAATTTCTAAATTCCTTCCATGTGAACAACATGAAATTAAACAATAATAAATTAATTCCAACACAAATTTAGAAGGACAACAGAAAGGAAGTATCAATTAAACAACTGAGGCCATTGTAAATGATATACATAATCGAATAAAGCCAAAAGGATTAAGGGAGATATGGATGGAGAAACGTACCCTAGTGGAGGCATCTTGAATGGAGGGAGGGGGCTCTTTCTCTTTTTTGGAACCGAAAATCTTCTTCATCTTCTGCCTTCTACGTTCGAGGTTGAATCAACTATCATGCACAAAAACAGGACGAATCTCTAGCGAACAATTAGAAGTTCCGATGTGAGTGAGATTCGTGAAAACTTCCAGGCATTGGAATTGCCTAGGGTTTTGTGAATTTCAGAGTTTTGTAAGAAATTTCGAAGCTTGAAGCAAAGTAGATGGACTTAGAATATTACAAAATATAATAAAATAAGAGCCCGTCTATCTTGTAGGATTGTGTATTTGTGTACGCAAGCATCTAACTATAATCAAATATTTACCAAAAAAAAAAATTATAATCAAGTGTGCTAGTGTGCAACAAGCCAACGAAGGCCGCATTAATCAATTCCAGATAAGAATTCAAGGGAAAAAAAAAAGAAGACAGTTTGGCACTTTGGAAGCTGGGCTTGGGCTGCTGCAATACCACAAAACGGGCGATTTGTGTTCCACATTAAAATGTTCATACTTTGCTGTGGGTGAAATGTTTATGTATCTAAATCTTTTTCTCTCAGACGTGTGGAAGGAGAGGAGGTGGCCTCGTTAGATGGCTAATACTTGGGACTCGAATGAATCTGAGCTCTCCATCCGAGCTAACCGTTGTCACTAATTCCGTATCATTTCTTGCAAGTCAGAGTAGTGTATTGTATTTACCGATTTATACAGGGGAGGTCGGCATGATTTTCCTTCTTTTTTTTTTAAGAAACGTAAGTGACATGAATACTACTGGAAATAGTTGTGGAAATTTTTTATTCAACCTAAGAATTGTAAATTATCTCTCTTTTATCCCCCTTTTTTGTTTTGCTCTTTTTCGAGTGATGACTAAACGATTGGATCTCTTTGCTCGAATCTTTAGTATTCTCTTATTTATCACCTGTGTCTACTATTTAGGCATAATGCCGTCACCTATTGTCACTAAGAAACTAAAAGAAACCTCAGAAAGGGACAATCCGATTGGGAAGCCCTGACTCTGACATGTCTCTTGGGAGGAGTAACATGAAGCTTGCACCTCATGTATCATGTGGGGATTCTTCTATCACAGTATCACATATAATAAGTCTATATGCATAGATTCTCCAAAGGAATTCAACACTTAAGCAAATGACTAACACATGAAAAAACAATTAATCCTTTTACCACCACCCTGACGTGAAACATCTACTCCACGTATAACCCGTGAATATA
Source organism: Protea cynaroides (assembly GCA_028583415.1). Lineage (NCBI taxonomy): Eukaryota > Viridiplantae > Streptophyta > Magnoliopsida > Proteales > Proteaceae > Protea > Protea cynaroides. Next base: position 44,485,492 of record CM053269.1, on the reverse strand, counting down.
AACCTCTTTTAATACTCACCATTAAGGTTCAAAATCCTAATGTTCTTTTTGTTTTGACGTAAAATTTTACCATAAAAATTTATATGTAATATTTTGTATATAAAAAAAATCAATATTTATTTCCAAGAGATAAAATATAGTGATATTTAAGGGGATGGAAAAGAAACTTCGGTCTTTCTTTAATTATCGGAAACAAACATTGAAATTTTTTTTTTCATATAAAATATGTCACGCAAAATTTTATGTCAAAACAAATAAAACTTAACTCTTAAATCCCATAGAAAAAAATAGTAAAAATGCATGGCGAAGAATGAGAGAGAGAAAGCAAAAGCCTTAGGGCTTTATAAGTTGTTTCTCACCTCATCCATTTATATTTGTAGCATTTAGTTATGTTTATCCCTGTTTCAGTCAATATGCCAAGGGTGGGATCCTATTGGATGATGGGCTACTTAGTCACCATTATTAGATTCTTTCTTAACCGTTAATAAAGAAAGATATTTAAAAATAAAGGATTTTCTTACCACTTATGAAAACAAAATATTTGTAAATAAAGATCTTCTTTATTTCTTAACACTTAAGAAAACAAAATATTTGCAAGTAAGGACCTTTTTTTTATTTCTTAACACTTAAGAAACAACAAGCATAATTTGCAAATAAACACAACCTTGAGTAGATGTAATATTTAATTCCCACTTTAATGGTTTCATCATATTTTAGTTCATCCATTTTATAATATAAAGGTAGAGAAATCTGCTCCGGGAGAAGCGATTCTTGGCTTTTTTTCTCTTTCTTTCTTTTGGAATTGAAGCAGCTCTGGAAAAAATTTCGAGAGGACCCCATGAAAATTTGAAAGTTCGTTCATTCATTTCATACTATCACATAATAGACCTATGTGCATAGAAATATCCCAACCACTCCACTTCATCAAAACATGGCATACAAAGAATCTTGGTCCAGTGTAAAAAAGAAATTTCAAAATATTTTAAAAACATAATAACTTAATAAACATTAAAACTACTCTTTCGTAAAATATTTATAAAAATGCCATCGAACTCAAATTCTACAACTCTCTCTCTCTCTCTCTCTCTCTCTCTCTCTCTCTCTCTCTCTCTTCTTCCTATACGGAAGTCATGAATTTTTTATTGAATATATATATATATATATATATATATATATATATATATATATATATATATATATATATATATATATATATAATTTTTTTTTCATTCACAAGTAAACACCATGAAATCCAACGCATCGATATATAGTTTGATAATAAATATCAACAATTGGTATACCGAAGCTCAAATGTGCGTTACAACAAATATAAAGACCTTTAATTAGGTTAGGTGACCAATCACAAGCTATTATATATTGAGAATATTATTCATAAACAATTGACAGTAATTCATTCAAGTTTCTTAAATGATTCAATCAAATATTTGTATTCACACTTGTGTCTTAAATCACCATTCGTAAGAATACACAGTGTATAGAGTTTCCAACTCTACCCTAGTTTCGAACGATTTAAGCTATACACTTTAGAACAACCATATGTCCAATTAAATCATGCAAATTAATTATCATTTAAATAATTAAATTGAGTTAGATAGACACATAAATCCAACAGATACATCTAATTATAGGATCAATGAATTAGAATTATAACTCTTGGATTAAATTATAAAATATTTTTTGTCAACTTTTAATGAGATTTGTAGTTGTTATGTGCCTCGTACACTTATTAGTAAGGGTGTTAAACGGTGCAATCTTGGTTTAATGGTGTGGTTCGATTTCGGTTCGGTGTGTAATGAGTAAAACCAAAATCGAATAATTTATTAAACGATTTCAAAATACTTACCAAAATCGATTATTGATCGATTTTGGTTTTTCGGTTTTTAAACCGTTTTGTTGTTGGAAGGGAAAGGAGGAGAGTTAGGAACAAAGTAGAGGGAAATCCAAGAAAATTATCAAAATAATTTTAATCATATATGAAAGTGGACTTATGATTTAGAAATATGTCATGTGAAAAACATTAAAATATAATTTATTTATACAAATATTGACATTTAGCACTAAGGGATTAAAGTAAATGTTTGATCGATTTTAACGGTTCCAAATAGTCGGTTTAAATAGTTTCATTCTTAAAACCAGAATCGAACCGTTTAACTAAACGGTTTCATTTCTGAATCCAAAATCAAACCATTTAATAATCGGTTTCACGGTTTCGATTTAAACAGTTCGATTCAATTTTGGTACACGTTTCAGTTTCATTTTGACACCCTTACTTATTAGTAGATGATGACGGTATTCACCCAAAAAAAAAAAAAGTGTTTTGTCGTTTATGCTAATGTCCCCATTGTGTTTATTAAACTTGAGGATGCAGCGTCAGTAGTTAAATGTGTTAATAGCAGGAAGGTGCCTTGATACTGCATGCAATAGTGGAACAAGTTGGAAGTTGTGATGGATTTTTCAAAAGTAAGGTTCAATCATTGTTTTCGTGAAATAAACTCAGTAGCTGATGATCTAGCTAGCAAGGTGGGCAGCAAGTGAGGGAAGATACGATAGGTGGGATTTATGTCCAAAGTTTGTAGCTAGAGAAGTGGTTTGGGATGCATTAGAACTTCCCAGATTCAGGTTCTGTTAATTTGATGTTTTTATTCAGCATCTAGTAGGGCTTTGCTAATGACAATGCCGAAGGTGGGATACCTGCTAGTGTGTTGTTGGTTGTGTAAAATTTACTCTTTTTTTATACTTAAATAAAAAAATTTGGATCCTAAGCAAAAATAAATTTTATTTTAATAAAAAAAAAGGAAAAGAAAATTTTTTTCGCCATCTACACAAAACCAAATAGCACCGTGGATCAAAATCATCCCACCAATCGACCATTATAGTGGTAGGAAGTATGCTCAAGTCAACTCTCCTATGGAACTATCTATCAAAAAAAAGAAAAAAAAAAAAAATCATGATTCAAGGAATTGGTTATATAGAATCAAACCATTCATATTGGTTTTAGACATTACCAATCCTGATCTAATATTATTGATTCCGGACAGATTTTGAGGATTAGTCCTAACTATCCTAGATTGTCCAGATTGGCGGATCTGGTACTTTTTTTTTTTTTTTTTTTATAATATTCCATATCACGTTGCAATCGTCCATCAGATAGGAATATTGTCATGTGATTATCATTTACGGATACTAAGAATATAAAAATAATATTTTTTTATATAAAATAGTAATGAATCCATGTCATGGGATGGGTCCAATTCCAAAAAGATGACTTTTCAACTGGATTAGACCGATACCGACTGATATGGATCAATATTGAATCAACTATCAAAACGGCTCATACCGTGTTTGTAGGAAATCAAACACTTATTTACCCACTTATTTACCCCTTAGATCAGAATATTTTTTTCCCTCTGATTGATTTGAGGAAGCAAAATTGTATTTCTTTCTTCATTTATTAACTTGTGTCTACAATCTAATAAATGAATAATGAATAGTATAGTTTAACTTTATATACCACTGATTTGATGTCCATTACTCAATATCTACAGCAAACACAAACATGGTTGTAGTAATCGGCATCAAATCAACCCAATCAACCTATTCATATCGATCTTAATCCGATACCGATTCTTTCACATTTTTTATTTTTTTACTGATATCGACCAGGTATTATGCAACCAATGGCCGAGTACCTAATCTGAATCGGTTTTGGACAATGCCGATACAACCTTGAACACACAACTTGATCCGGCAAGTGTAGGGTTGAATTATGAAACATCATCCTTCCTTGTAGGTTTTTTTTTTTTTTTTTGGGGGGTAAAATGAAACATCATCCTTTGGCAAGATATATACGGATGGGTTCAGATTTTATTTTCCCTACCTAGCTTTTACTGAAGATTTTCAGTCGATGAATTAAAAAAAAAAAAAAGGCACCCTCAAAATCATACAGTATATATTTAATATCATAACATTTGGTCTTTCATATTCACATATTTTTTATCATAAAAAAAAAAAAAAAAACTAAAAGAGAAGAAGAAAGAAGACGCAGGCAACCCATCTCCTTAACTGGGCTCCATCTCCACAAAAAACTTCTTTGCTCTGCTATTTAAGCCACCAGAGAGAGAGGGGTAAAATTCGATCAGGGAGTGTGGGGTTTCCTAGGGCTACCGCCATTATGGTGGAGAGGGTCAGGTCCAGAAGGAACCTGTCTCATATCTTTTCCATAGCGAGAATCCAACGATCCAAACCCTTTGAAGACCTTCGTCCCATGTAGAAGCTGCAAAAGAAACCAGTTTTAAATTTGAAGGAAGATAATGTAGCGACTACAGATAACAGAACCACCTTGATCTTCTCTTATGAAAATCAGGTAGAAAGAGAAAGATGTAAGAAAACACTATACAACTGATATAAAAGTTCAACACCTTTCGAACTTGATTCTTTGCTGGAGCTGCCTCGGCCAGCATGCATGGACACCCATTACCGCATTCTGCAAATAATCCAGTTACCGATCAAAGATAAATAACAAAACCCAGCCAGAATAAGCAGAGATTTTATAGTGTAAGAAATCGGTTACGGACTCGAAGCTTCATAGATCACCGAAATCAAGGTCAGCAGCAGTATCACATACACAACTGCCATTCTCCGAACCGCCATTGCCGAAAAGTCTGAGAGAGCAGAGCAAGAAAGCGATGGAGACAGAGAAACGAAAGCGAGGAACCCAGGGGAAGAGTTTAGGACCTGTTTGATCATTCTGAATTTAAAGGCTTCATCAAGTGCTTTAATAGAAGCAAATCCAGAAGAGGAGAGGAGATCAGAGAGGGGAGAGAGAATAATTAATTGCATCTGCATTCTGCAATGCAGTGATGTTGTCCAGCCGTATATGGGAGAGGTGATGGAGACGGAGGTCTCGTCGATGACGATCGTCGACGGCTTCCTTTTCACGAAAAAGGCAACTTATAACGGCGCCGTCCCTCCGTAATCGTCACCACCACGTCACTCGCTGGCTTTACGTGGTTCATGCATTATCGCGCCGGGACCTAAAATCACCTGATGGACCATGATGCTCCGTATCTCTCTCTCTCTGGGGTCTGTGTCACTGCTCAAGTGGCTCATCCTCGCTGGATTATGTCAGAGGAGACTGGTGACGTGATATGAAGCACAGCTAAGATCTCGGCGATAGGACGTCCAAGGCCGTACTGATCAGATAGCTATATTTGTCCGTCCTCTTTTCCGTTATATTTGCTTCGTTGGTTTGGGCCTTTTGTGCTCTCTCTCTTGAGTCTTGACCATTTTTTTTTATAAATATTTTTTAGGTTATGAAATGACGATTATACCCTTACATTTTTTCTATCTCGCCTTAAAGATTCTTGTTTGTTGGAGATATAAGGTGATGATTTTACAGAATTTTCCACGATTACCATCATCAAATGAAGTTGACTGACGCGACATCGTGTTGCCTCGACCCTCGAGTTATCCGCTGATTCGCTTTCCAATTAGATTTTACAATAGAAATTTCTTTTTACTTTTTACCGTTTTTTTTTTTTGGGTAAAACTTTTTATCAATTGATTCCAAATTATTTCCAATATGATTCTTATCAGAATCAACTGAGGCTAATCTTATGTCCAATTCTAGATCCTTACACCTTGAATTACTCCTTCAAATGACATTTTCTATAACCTTTGATTTTTTTTATTTAACATAAAAATAAATCTTTGATTTTCATGACCATTTGTATGTAGACAATTTTTTTTTTGATAATTACAGAAAAAAAATCTTTTTTATTGTTCAATTTCTCCAGTCGTGATCTAACGGTTGGAGTTCGCACCTCAAAAAAAAAATTTTCAGGTAAATACAAAAAAAATCATCTCCTGGTGTTCAATTTCTCCCGCCATGATCCAATGGCTGGAGTCATCCAATGCGAACTCCAACCATTGGATCACAGTTGGAGTTCCTCTGATGACAGAAGAAGATCCAAAACAAAAATATATAAAGTTAGGGAAGGGAAGAAGGGGTCTAAGCACGAAGATACTGTACACTTGAGTGGCAAAGAAAAGCAAGAACACTTTGTAGTACCGATTGAGTTATCCCCTTGGGGTTGAAAGTATACGCATTATATGAACTATGCTATTAGGCCAACTTCTTAACTCTACCATACCCACAAATATATATATATATATATATAGGACACTGAGAGAGAGGAATCAGTGAAGCAGCCCCCTTGTTTCTAGGAGATAATTTAGACATTGAGGAGTTAACATAAGCCACATTGTTCCCCATTAGGATTTTAACTTGTCTGTCAAATGTGCAAGCCCAATATTGAGGTTTTAGTTTGAACCTTATGAATCTAAAGTTCATTATTGATCCCCCTTGGTGAAGGCTTGGACTGGGCAATAAGACAGTATCACTTGAAAAGCCCAGAGGTGAGCAAATAACCATTAGAGGTAATAAATGAACTAACATAATGGAAGAAAGTCTGTGTTAAAATAAGAATAAAGAATTATACACAAACCTGTTTCTCTTGAGAGTTGAGACATACTTTTAGATTTCAAACACGAAGAAGGGCATCTGCTTCCTCGCCTTCCTCCCAAATAAGCCCCGAGAAAGAAATAAAGGAATGACCCTAATATACCCTGTGCATAGTCTACCCTTGTTTGATTTCCTAAAATTTATTTATTTTTAAAATTAAACTCCATCAAAAACACCAAATTGATGCATTAAAATTACTTCAAAATAAGTGAGAAAAAGGATTGGTGTAAGAACCGTGCTTTAAAACCCGATTTAACCATGGTTTTATGCGATGACAGGTGCCCCAATCATAACCGGACCGGAAAGCGAAGCCGGGCAAGAGACCGCGCAAGAAGCCGGGTGAAGAACCAATCATTTTCAGGTACGAAAAATGTGTAAAATTGGCTAAGTTCATACCGGTCTCACCCATACCGGTCTCACCATACCGGATGCACTATAGTGCAACCGGTATGGTATACCGGTCTCACCCATACCGGTCTCACCATACCGGATGCACTATCCTGCAACCGGTATGGCATACCGGTCTCACTATACCGGTCTCGCTATCCTGCGACCGGTATGTGCGAGACCGGTATGTGTTCGGAGCTGTGTTTCTCCCAAAAATGGAAACTTAAAGTTTCCATATGAGGGGGGAGCGTGTTTTGGACGGCCTCCCTCTATTAATAGAGGGGGAGACGCTCCGTGAACCCCTTTGTTCTGAGAAGGAGTTGAGGGTTCAAGGAGGTTGACGCCGCCAAGGAAGGAGCTGTCGGTGGAGGAACTCGCCGCCAACTGACAACCGCTATCGGTAAAGTGCTCTATCCTTCCTGTAGGGTTGTTTATCGGATCGGAGCCGCGAAGCGGCGTGAGATCTGATGGAAAAGGCTTAGATTCATTTCGTCTTTCTTTCGGATCTGGTTGGTTTTTGGCATTCTAGCCAAGATCCGTAGGGACCCTTCGGAGACCGGACCTTAGCAGATGATAGGTGAAACCTTAGGGAGCTACCGTGGAGACCTCGATCTCGGAAAATCACGCCGTAGGGTATATCCTTGGGAAAGTCCCGCGGTATGGGCCGCGGTGTATACGCCTGGCACCATACCGGTCGCACTCAGCCAGATCCGAGTGAGACCGGTATGTGTGCATCCGGTATGCATACCGGCTGGCACCATACCGGTCGCACTCAGCCAGATCCGAGTGAGACCGGTATGTGTGCATCCGGTATGCATACCGCCGGCACCATACCGGTTGCACTCGGTCCGATCCGAGTGAGACCGGTATGTGTGCATCCGGTATGCATACCGCCGGCACCATACCGGTTGCACTCGGTCAGATCCCGAGTGAGACCGGTATGTGTGCATCCGGTATGCATACCGGTCTCACCCATACCGGTCTCGCCCCATACCGGTCTCACCATACCGGTCTCACTATCCCGCGACCGGTATGTGCGAGACCGGTATGTGTTCCCGAGCCCTGTTTGTCCGGGAAAGCCGGGTTTTGGCTTCTAAAACTCTAATAAATGGAAATTAACATGAAAATATGGTTGTGTAGGACTTACATGTGAAACTTCGACGCCGAAAAGGATTAACACCACGCGTCGGGTAAGGGACAAGACCCGAAACTTAAATTAAAGATTTAATAATAAACCTTAGAGAGCTCTTTAACTTTCCCGTATCAAATTATATGCTTGTTTGATGGATTGTGCATATCACATGTCATGTAGTGTAAATTCTATTTGATTTATCTGTTCATGCATTTCATATGCTAGGTGTGATGGATGTTAGACATGTGTTTGTTTTAGTTGGAGTGTGGAATGGGAAGGGCCGGGGGCCCGGGATCATTCCTCACTCCGACGCCTTCGATAGCACCCTATCTTAGCATGCTTGGTATGGGTGGGGTATCGGGGGAGGTTATGGCGGGTGGTCTCCGATGTTGACGTTGATCCGGCCACGGTGATGTGGCATGGTGATCTCCGATGTCGACGTTGACTGGCCATGACGCTCTAGCTCTATCCTTATGCCATAGGGAGCGATGTTGGGATAGGGCCTACTTGCGTATAGTTCCATCTTGGTATGCTTGTTGCGGGTAGGGTATCGGGGGGAGGTGAGGTATTGTGGTCTCCCGGCTGGCCGCACGCTCTAGCTCTATCCCTATGCCGTAGACGGCTGTACTAGGGTGGAGCCTACTTGTATTGACATCTAGGGACCGGTTAGAAACGGAACCCACTTGCAAGCCCTTGCCAATAGGGGTTTAGGTATTGGTACGGTATGGGGTATCGGGAGGAGGACGTGGGATTGTGGTTCTTCCCGCCCGCCGGACTCGAGTCCTATCTCTATACCGGAGTGAGTGTTGTGGGGCACAAAGTAGTAGTGTGGTAGGAGCCCGACTATTGGGTGTGCCCACACTCTCGTGCATGGAGGTGCGGTGGCCGCCAAACCTTACCATAGCACAATTGCAAGTTATACCTGGCCCAAAGTGTAATGTTAACTCATGCATGTGGATGTTGCATTGGTCTTGTGCTTTACTGAGCTGTGTGGTAGCTCACCCCGATATATATATCCCTTTTCAGATTTGGATGCAGGGTATACAGTGGAGGACTACGTGACCGCCCCGACCTACGGTGCGATGGGCTGCCGGAGACACAGAGTGTGGAGGACGAGCATGATGCGTTATGCGAGTGCTCCTTCTGTGTCTTTCCTCTTTGATTTGATTATTTTTCAATTAAAGCTTTGTAAATAAATATTATTTAAATTCTGATGGATGATGGAATAATTGGATTAATTATTTAATTTATTATTTAGTTCAGCTCATTGATATATTTTTCCGCTGCTAGTATTACTCTGGTTTTTGATGGTTTGTTCAGGAATGATTGGTTGACACGGTCTTTCGAGATCCTGGTGTGAACCGTGGTTTATTACCGGTTCACTCACACTTCTGGTTCAGCCGGAATTGGGGTGTGACAATTGGGTATAGTACTCCTAAGGGTGTCAATGGGCTGGTCTGATTTGGTTTCGATCAGGACTGAAACGGTGTCAGACTTTATAACTCTTGATTGAAACCTGTCCGTTAAGGGTTTAGGCTGGGGTAGGTTGCGCTGGACACAATAACTAATGGGTCGGTCCAGTGTCAGTTTATTATCAGGCTAGGCTTATCGGGCTGACATGATACATATATGTTCAATCTTCTTTCGTGTCCAGGCAACAGTTCATTTCTATAGCCAAGCTGCTGGGCCTTATAATATGTTATATAAGTAAAATCAAATGTGTTTCATCATAAATTAGTAAAAAAATCCTCTCCCGCCCACCTGCCTCTGGCCAAGGGCGGGATTTCAGCCGGCCCACCTCCCCATGTATTGGTAGACGGGCCGACTGATCCCCAACCCTTGGATCAGCGGCAGGAACCTCCTGCCGCGGGAAAGGATTTCATCTAACATTTAAATATGATATCATATTGACTTAAATGGTATAGAAGGTCATTAAAAGAAGACTAAGTAAATCCTTGGTCAATTGGTTATTATTTGAGCAGCAAAAAGAACGAGTTCGGGCTACTTAACGAGTCTTACCGGTGTTCGGGTTAGGTATTATTGGTTTGGGCTAGCTTGAGCTTCTTAACAGGCCAGTCTGATTCGGTTTTCGTCTGGATTGAAACGATGTCGAGCTTTATAAGCCTAGACCGAAACCTGTCCATTAAGGACTTGGTCCGGGCTGAGTTTTGGTTATATTGGTTCGGCTCGGCTTGTGCTATTGGGCCGGGCCAGATTTGACACCCTTAAGTACTCTTGAATAGTTCTTGCTTCTATTTACTGTTACTATATAAAACTCGGGAGATGGGAAATTCTAAGGTGCCAAAGCATACAGTTGGGGGTGGCGACCTATTTTGATCTTGCTTATTTCAACCCAAGCATTTCACTAAATGTAGATTTTATGGTTGGTCTCAATTTGATTCCTGTGTAATATGTCCAATATAACCCTTGACCAATATAAGAGTCTTGATAAACTTCAGACAAAGACTTAAGAGTTAGTAGAACAAGCTGGGTATAGGGTTTCACGCAACCCGTAACGATCCATACAAGAATCTTAGAATTCACTGTAAATAACTAAGACATACCTATGCTGGTGTGCATTGGAGATTGATTTCTGCCTATTCCAGTTCGAACTTTGATTAGCCTTCCACATTGCACAGGAGATCCACTTACTACGTATGAGAGTAGAGAGAGGAATTATACAATTTGGGGTGCAGAGACTTTGAATCTAGTATATATAATAGTATCCCAAATCTTAGACCACCCCTACAATGGATCAGGTTCGTTTATCTCTAATCCCTGACGAACAAGAACAAAACTTGTGAAACTCATAATGTGAACTCCCACTAGTTAATGGGCTAAATAATATTGAGTCATAGCATCTTACGTTAGAACTAGCATTAGTGTGCCTCCTCTATATTAAACAGGGGGTAAGCATGCAATTATTTTCCATTCCAATTGGAAAAACAGTGCAACATATCAGGAGATCCTATAGACCAAGAAATAGTTTGAGGAGCTATTTGGGTATTTAAGGTTGTCTTTGGTATTATTTTTGTTTTTGACTTTTAATTATTTACCAAAAAATATTTTTCAAAAATAAAATATTATTTGATAGCAATCGTAACATAATTAATTCTAAAATGGAAAATAACTTTGGTATTAGACATGCGGAATAAATTTTATACTGTCATCTTCTTCCTCAGATATCCTCCCATCATTTTTATACTATCATCTTCTTCCTCACATCTCCTCCCATCAAGGTTAGTGAATTATCCAACAGCAACAACAACTGATGCAGGGGTGTTCCCCAAATCATGGTATGCTTCGATATCGATGGAAATGGTATTCTCAACGTCTCTGTTGAGGACAAAACGACCGGACAGAAGAACAAGATTACCATCACCAACGACAAGGGCAGGTTGTCCAAGGACGAAATCGAGAAAACGGTCCAGGAAGCAAAGAATTACAAATATGAGGATGAGGAGCACAAAACGAAAGTCGAGTCAAAGAATGCTTTGGAGAACTATGGTTACAACATGAGAAACAGTGAAGGATGAAAAGATCGGTGCCAAGCTATCTCCGGCTGACAAGAATAAGATTGAAGATGCAATTGATGAGGCCATCCAGTGGCTGGACGCGAATCAGCTAGCAGAGACAGACGAGTTTGACGAAAAAAATGGAAGACTTGGTTAGTATTTGCAATCCCATCATCGCCAAAATGTACCAGGGCGCTGGTGCCGACAAGGGTGGCGCCATGGACGACGATGATGGTCCTTCAGTTGGTGGAAGCGGAGATAGGGGTCGCCGGCTCCTGTAGAGATACCAGCGACTGAAAACCTCGATTCCCCATTACGAATCTCCTGTACTCCAACATTAACAACTGGGTTTGGGAAACTGGTATGATTCCACTCTACTCCACCGTTGGCTTGATTTATAGGACCAACTGCCGATGAACCCCCCTGATAAACAGGCGCTGAAGAGAAGTTGAGTCGTTAGCGGAATAGGCGATAGGGGTGTTGTTGGATGTTCAATCTCAAACAATGAACAAGGATGGTTTTATACCCAAAAAAAAAAAAAGAAGTTAAATTATTTTTTTAACCCTATATTTTAATACATGTGCGCAAAACACCTTAAAAATGATTTTTTTTTTATCAAAAATCAAAAAAAGGTATTTGATTTTGAGCTTGTTTTGATTTTTCTTTTTTATAAATAGTATTCATAAATTATACCAAATACTTATTAAAATAAAATTTTAATAAAAATTAAAAACAAAAATGATATCAAAGACAGCCTAAAAATTTATACCATAATCAACTGCAATTTCTGTATTTATAATTCTTTTTCATTGACTAGTCCAGTAAGGAACCAGTTTATTGGGGAGTTCAGATTACAAAATCCGGTTGATGCTTACCTTTTTGTGTAGAATATTCTCTAGATTGACCGGAGATTGTTGCCTCCATTGGACAGTATGTGATCTCTTCCATCTCAGTTTGAACGCTATTGCGACTAGTGAAAGTTTCTCAAGGGTATAGAATAATTGTTCAAAACTTCGTTTTGAGAGATCCACATCCTTTTCTGCCTGAGTTTGGATGGGAGGGTTGGCGGCTCGGATGGATGGCCGCCACTTGGCTCTCAGGTGAATCCGAGCTGATCACACCCCTGTCGGCTCAGCTTGTTGGTTGGGGTGTCGGTTCGGATGGACGGCTCGGATTCACCCGAGAGCCAAATGGCGGCCATCCATCTGGGCTGCCAACTCTCCTGCCCAAACTCAGGCAGGAGAGGATTTCTATACCATTTTGAGACCGTTTTGATCAGCCTCAAAATCGAGATTTCCTAGATTTCGATCGAAACCAGGTTGAAATTTTTCTGAGTTAATTTTTAAGCCTAGGTTGAAACCTTGAGTTCTATTGAAACCTGAGATTTTGGTGAAAACATGGTACAAACAGTTTTGACCCTTAGTTTCGTCTCAACCGAAGTCAAAACCGAGCTGTCTCGTTCCACCGAGATGGTTACCCTACTGGTGTTTGATATGTACTGTCTCCATCTGATGTTCAAGTTGACAAACTGCCCCAAAATCACATTAACCTTCTTTGAGGTCAACCAATCCAATGTCTTGCTTGAAAGCTTTTGCTTCCATGAAATCTAGTAGAGTAACTCTTTTCTCAGGGAAGTCAACAGGAATCTCTCCAGCAAGTTCAATGCCAGTGGGAACCCCACCAATGATTAAAATTGAATTAGCAGATTTTATCTTTTGGTTCTCTGCCATTAGAAGGTTAATAAAGTACTGAACTGAAACTGTGAATAACTGTTGTAAAGACATCAAATTCAAACAAAAGGGCAAACACAAGTGATGAATAGAAGGGGGAATCTTCCAGCAAGCCCTACACATGGACATGGAACATATGCTGCCCAGAGTAACCAATACTGTGTAATTATAAAGGAAAAGTAGCAAAACAAAAAGAAATGCAGTCAATGGTTTTTAGCTTATGCTGAACCATTAATTGTTTCATTTGAACAGAATGTCTCAATCACCTAGTTTGAGCTAAGGTTTGAATCTTCATGTTGACTGTATAAAACGCAGCTTTTAAGTCATTGATCATCTGATCTCTATGGGCTATATGTTGTTTACTTATGCATTTTTGTCTTAAGGCTGCTGAAAACAGTTCCTAACCTTTTACATTCCTGTCCTTTCACTGATGTAATTGGAAGTAAATGTTGATATCTTTATACGGCATAGGCCCACTCAGGAGACTTCTCTTTTCAAGATGTGAAAATATGTAAAATCCAGTAATAAAAAAAAAGAAAAAAAAAGAGAGTAGAAAAGCATGTTGTTAAATTCAAGAGCCACTATGTGAGTCCTGTGGCATGCTAGAAATGACAAGGCATATGAGAACCATACTGCTCATGTAGTTCTGTCCATAATCAGAACAATATGGTTCAGAAGGCTTCTAGTTTTGCAAAATTCAGTGGGTAAATAGGAGCTTTTTTTATTTTTATTTTTATTTTTATTTTTATTTTTATTTTTAATTTTTTTAGCTATCAGTCGATGTTATTCGACTACAAGAAAACCCATTTTTCCCGATGTTTTTGGGTGACTGAAGAAAAACACCGTGATCCAATACGATCCTTTGTTAAGCTTTGTTTTTATAGTTGATCTTATACAGTAGAGGGCCTATAGGAAAATATATTTAAATTTAGGGTGGGGATAAGAAAACTGGTTTCAGTTGATGCATTAAACAAAATTCCCCCAAAACATGGGAATGAGGCTTGCTCAGACGTTTTGATGTATAACCCCTAAGGTTAAGCCTCAATTTAAAACACTAGCAATAATTTCTTTTTTCTTTTAAAATTTTTGGTGAAGTAATGTTAGGGTTTAGATAACTACTATTTAAGATTTTTGATTATTTAAAATTTAATCTCAAATTTAAGTTACTTGTAATGAAGATTGTTTCTATGATTAATTGTCCATATTTTGAACCAAAAAGAATCCTCACAAACGTCAACAATGTTTTCAAGGTGAATCACAAGGAAAGTTGTCTTGGAGCATGAGGAGGACCCGGGGGCCACCCACATTGTTGGATCTGATTCTAATTCCTATTTTGATGACCCCCCCTCTTGTAGGGTGATCGTTGGTATGATCATACCCGGTTTTTTATGGACTCCTCTAGTAGTGGTGATGATGATCTCAAGGAGCCAAAAGATAAACCTTGGTCTGTCTTGCTGATAGCCCAAAGTCAAGCGGGTGTGGAGAGGAAGAAGAGCAGCACTCTCAACCCAATGTGAAGTCATCTAGTGAAACTTCTACTTTGAGGAGAAGCAGTTGATTTAAAGTGCAGCTCGAGCGATTCCAATCTATATTCAGGCCTTGGTGTGGGCCCTAGATTGGGTCCCGGGCTAAATTCTTTCTTTGTTGTTGTATTTTGGCCTCCTCCTTTGGAAAGTTAAGTCTAGTTGTATTTGGGTTTTTTTTATCCTTGTTTTGTTTTTGTCTTTTGACTCCCATCTTTTGATGATCTAGTTTGTTTGTACTCTTTTTCTAATTTTAAATAAATTTCTACTTATCTAAAAAAAAAAAAAAACCATCACTTGCTTCAAAATGTTGGAGCTTCTCAGTCCTTGTTTTGGGGACAATATCAGAGTAGCCGGTACGTACGACAAAATAATCACGGGAAACCAGAAGGCCATCCACACTTAATGCTTCAATTTTGTGTTAGACTGATGTGGCCCTATTGCCATGTCAGTCTGACACGTGTGCAAAGTGGGATCCGCCATCACTTGTAACTGTCTTGATGGGAGACAGTTACAAGGAGGCATATAAGAGAGGTACTCTGGTTTCCAGACATTGATTTCGTTAATCCATCCATTCGTAAATTCTGAAGAGAGACTGAAAAACCAGAAGGCAGTTCTAAACACATTGACGAAGGCATTATAAGAAACTTGACAGCAATGACATCGAATACTTCGAACACTTCCGCAGTGGCTGATTCGATATTCGTCGGACCAAGACCAGCAGGAGGTATATAGATCTCCTTTTATGGCTAACATTTTGGTGATACTGATTGCATGAGATGTGATTATTTGTCCATTTTTAAGTAATTGGTATGCTAAATAACTGACCTTTGAATGGCTCCACCATTGATCTCAAGAATGCCCACGGAATCTTAAAATAATCCTTATTATTTTATTTTTTATTTTTCAACATGCAACACAAAAACAAAACAAACACAAAATTCAAAAAAAGAAGGGCCAGAAGGAGTATACAAGAAGCTTATATTATACCAAAGTAAAAGAAACTGTTGCATGATATATACAAAGGGAGATCCTTGGTTGGATAACTCAACATGCACAAAGGACTAATTAACATTGGCATCTACTTATGCATTGGCATCCATAGCCATCTTCACAGTAAGAAGACATCAAGATCCAGTCCTAGGAGCCACAGTGTGTAATTCTTAGGATGCAAAGTATCCATTCTCACAGTTTGCAAAGCAAGATTCTCATCCCAAAGTTGCTAGAGAAAGTCGAAAGTATTAGTGTTTATTAAACATGTTTTTGCTTCAAAAGGGAATAAAAAATTTGCCCCAGAAACAAATTAAGGAATTCGGAGATAGAGAGTTATCAAACGGAGCCTTAGCCAATCTATCATGTGATGCCTCGTATAATTATTCAACTATTGTAGTGCATACTAAGGTTGAAGGTTAAGGTTTCGAGGCCGGTTTCGACCTGCCTCAAAATCGAAATTTACCAAGTTCCGATCAAGATGGGGTCGAAACTGGTATTTTATAGGTAGTTTGAAACCTTGGTTTCGATGCCCTAGAAAAAATATTTTGACCCCAAATTTTGTGTGCTGTCTATTGTTATCTGTTTCACATATTCTCTAAATTAGTTTTACAAAAAAAAATCCTAAATGGTTTTTCTAGGTGTGGACCATAACTTAGTAATGTACACAAAGAGTACAATAATTGAAAACTGAGACTTTGAAGCATAAATAAGTAAATGTTTCTTTATAATTCCTATTTCATTTACTTATGGTTCTCTTTGGTATAATGACTATATTCCAACAGCTCTTTTATCTTTATCTTTATATAATTGTATTTTGTTTTAAGAATATAATAGAATGATTGAAATATTTGTAATTGTGGGTATATCAATATGAGCCCCTTTAATGAGTAAGGGTCCTTTAATGGTAAGTGAGGATCATACTTAGGTTGAGTTAATCCCCAATATTAAGTGATCCCTTTTGACCTTTGTTATCTTGAAGTTGGTTTTTAATTTTGCAATAAAATCCTTTTCATTTCATATCTTGAAGTAAATCTACGATTGAGAGTTCTTTTATTTGCCTCTATTTCACAAGTAAAAGGAAGGGCAGAAAACTACACTTTCAATTTTTATTTGTAAGGAAATTCTACTTGTATTGTATCCTGCTTGGTTACGAATATAGAGCCTTTAGTTATTATTGACCTGTAATTTTTTTTTTTAATATTTCTACTGATGCTTTGCATGGAACCACCATCATATCATTTTCGATTATTTTTTAGTAAATTACAATTGAAGTACCCAACGTTTATGTTGGGAATAGTCTCACATTGCTTAGAGACTAGAACCTTGGATACTTTATATATGTGAGAGTTCCTCTACTTACTGTTCAAACTTTTAATATAGAAACTTAATATGGTATCAAAGCTCGAGGTTCACTCCTTATGATCACTCAAAAGAGGTCATATGTCACATGTACTACTATCTAAAAGAGGGCAACATGTAAGGGGGGAGTGTTGGGAATAGACTCACATTGCTTAGAGACTAAAGCCATGGGTGCCTTATATATATGAGAGTCCCTCCATTTACTACTTCGAATTTTTAAGATGGAAACTTAACAGTTTATGAAAACTGCAATTAGGTATTTCATGTTTAAAATATTATTTGTCGGTTTCCTTCAACCTCTCTAAGTGACAACCCATTTGATTTGAAAATTCCAAGGATTATCATCCCCTAAAACCTCTCATTTTGTGATTACTAAAGATAGAATCCTAAGTTACTGCCACAGTTCCCTCATGTTATACTTCAGATAATTTTTTATTAAGTTTAGGTTAATGGTTTGGGGGAAAAATCGATTCAAGAGCATGGTTTGAGGTATTGGTACGCATTTGGGGGCAATTTGTATCGATATTGGCTGTGATCGATACGAATACTTGACAGATACGATATTGTTTTGCTGAATTGGTATTTCGGGCCGCCGGGGGGAGGTGACGGTTGGGATGAGGGGTGGAGGTGGGGCACGTGAGTCATCACAGCCCGGTTGAGGGCTGGGGGGGGGGAGAGAGAGAGAGAGAGTGCGAAGAGGTGCAACAACACTTGGATCCAAATCATCTCCTCTGGGGCGGTAAGGGCGTGTGGTCACGATTGGATCCCACATCAAGATTCTTCCACAACATCGATAAAGCGAGAACCGGTAAGAAGGTTTGTCCCTTGGCATAGGGTGTAGCAAAGATAGTGGCACCATTACAATGCCGACCCATGACATAAGTTCCATCTGACTTGAAGCAACTTAATCGATCTGGGGTGAAAACAGAGTTAAAAAACAATTTCAACAATTCGCATAAGACATTTCGAAACGCTGCTGCTAAAATCCAAACTCCTCTTCGTCTTTGTTTCTCTCTTATTCATTGTTTTATGTTTGAAATCGTTTTTTTTTACCATGTTTTCATCTCAGATTGATTAAATTGTTCTTAGCCAATTATAAATTTATAATCTCAAATGGATGGGAATTGGGATCTTCTGCAGTGACTGCCAAACGACAGTGATGATTCAAACCACTCATAGTGGATTGGGATATATACCGATGCATTAGGAGCGACTAAGATCCTCATTGCCGCTTGACAACTATACATGATTTTTTTGATGGATGAAGCTTTGGTGCCACCACCTCCTCTCGACTAGACAAACAAAATCCAAGAAGTATATGAAAAAAGTATTCCCAACATGGTTTTGGAAATGCCAACTAGCTTATGTAAATTATTTATGGGAAAAGTTCTCGAGTATATTATGAAAAAAAATATTCCCAACATAGTTTTGGAAATGCCAACCCTAGTTTTCATAATTTATTTATGAAAAAAAGAAGGGAAAATTTCACCCAACCCCCTTAAACTTTACCTTTAATTCACCCAACCCCAAACCTTATCCAATAATGTCATCCACTCCCCTCAGATGTTAAATAATTATATCACATAGATCAAGACTTAAGAGACTTGCCTGTTATGTAATGATGTGGGAATCCTACAAATTATATAATGACCAAATTACCCTTTAATACAAAAAACTCAAAAAACTATAACAGTCGGAGAAATTTTCTCACTCCTTTTTCGGTTTTCCACGTATCGACGTCGAGCTGGTCGACTCTTTTTCGAGCTTCAAAGATTAACGGAATACTCGGTTTTGGGTTCTGCGGTAACGAGGGTTTTGTTTCTTTGAACTTTGGATTCGTTGGGCCTGTTTGATAAAACTTCTGCTTCTGGATTCTATGGATTCTAGCTCTCAGGGAGCCATTTTGAAGTAGAAGCTGTTTGATAAGTCCGGTTGGATTCTAACTCCCACAAAGTGAACCGGATCCAGAATGGCTCCAGAATCCAAAATTTTGGAGTCATAAATACTTGCTCTAAGCTATTGGATCAATTTTTTGGGAGAAAGAAAAGAATGACTCTCACATGACTCTCACTTCACCACCACCACCACCGTCGTCACCAACCACCACTGCCACCACAACCACCACCACCCACCACCCACCACCCACCACCCACCACCTATCACCACCGCCTCAGTCGCCGCCGTCGCCACCACCCACCACCCACTTCCACCACCGCCACCACTACTGCCACCACCACCACCGCCACTGCCGGCACCACACCCCCACCACCACCACCACCTCTACCATTACCACCAACACCACCACCAACCACCACTGCCACCACAACCACCACCACCGCCACCACCCACCACCCACCACCCACCACCACTGTCTCAGCCGGCGCCACCGCCACCACCCACCACCCACTTCCACCACCGCCACCACTACTGCCACTGCCACCACCACCGTCGCTGTCGACACCACACCAGCACCACCGCCACCACCACCCACCACCCACCACCACCAACACCACCACCACCACCCACCACCACCACCACCACCCACCACCACCACCACCCACCACCTCTACCCACCATCCACCACCACCACCGCCACTGCCACAACCATCGCCACCACCAACACCACCACCGCCCACCACTATCGCGACTATTTTTTTAGACTTCGATTGGGGGGATAGTGTGTTATCAAACATGTTTCTAATCTAAAGATGCTTTAGAATCAATTTCAGAATTGCGTTATCAAACACGTTTCTACTCCAAAATAATCCTAGAGTAGTCTGGAGTAGAATCCAAATTTGAACTTGAATCTATAATCCAAAAGAAGAAGTTTTATTAAACGGGCCCTAATAGGCTGTGCTTTGGATTTGCTTCTCAATCTCTGTTCTTTTATTTCAAAATTAAATTATGATTTGATAGATATAGAGTGTTGGATCATTTTATGTTGCAAAGTATTCCTAAGAATTTCTGACTAGGTAACGGTTTCTTCCAGATAATATTCAAACCATCTATAGAAAGAGTAGGTATTGGTCTGTGAGACTAAATCATGGTAATTGTCCTAGGATACACATCGTAAGTGGCTGGCTTGGGTACTTATTCTGAGATCAATTGAAGGAAGGAGATCACTTCGGATTCGTTAAGGGGCTGTTTGTTAAAACTTCAACTCTGGGATTCTTACTTCTGGTTCAAATTTCTACTCCAACTTCAAAAGGATTCAAGAATATGAGGGAGTGGAAACATGTTTGTTAACCTAATTTAGTCATGAACTCCAGAGTAGTGGTGGGGGGTGGCGGATGGTGGCACTAGTGGTGAATGGTGATGGTTAGTGACGGTGGTGGTGGGTGGGAGGTGGTGGTGAAGGGTGGCGGTGGGTGGGTGGTGGTGGTGGAGGGTGGTGGCAGTGGTGGTGGGTGGTAGTGGATGGTGGTGGCGGTGGTGGTGGGTGATAGTTGGTGGTGGTGGTGGGTGGTGGTGGCGGTGGTTGGTGGCTGGTGGTGGTGGTGGGTGTGGTGGCGGTGGTTGGTGGAGGTGGTGGTGGTGACGGTGGGTAGTGGTGGTGGATGGTGGTGGCGGTGGTGGGTGGTGGCTGGTGGTGGTGGCGGTGATGGTGGCGGTGGGTGGTAGTGGATGGTGGTGGCGGTAGTTGGTGGTGGTGGTGACGAGGGGTGGTGGTGGTGGCGGTGGTGGTGGGTGATAGTTGTTGGTGGTGGTAGGTGGTGGTGGCGGTGGTGGTTGGTGGTAGGTGGTGGTGGTGGTGGTGGCGGTGGTTGGTGGTGGCGGCGGTGGTAGGTGGTGGTGGCGATGGTAGGTGGTGGTGGGTGGTGATTGATGATGGTGGTGGCGATGGTGGTGGTGGGTAGTGGTGGCGGTAGGTGGTGATGGTGGTGGTGGCGGCAGTGGGTGGTGGAGGGTGGTGGCGGTGGTGGGTGGTGGGTGGTGGGTGGTGGGTTGTGGTGTTGGTGGTGGTAGTAACGGTGTGGGGTATTTTTACTCCAAAATTGTGTTTTGAAATCGAAAAACATCTATTTGATGCTCCAAAAAATTGGATTCTAGAGCTCATTTGGAGCCGGTTCACTCATGGATTATCTAGAAGTCCGAATCAAATTACCAAATAAGCTTCTACTCCATTTATTCTTAAGAAATTAGAATCCAACTTCTGAAGTGTTACCAAACACCCCATAAAAGGGATGGTCTTGCAGCGATGAGAGGAGTGTAGACGGTAATTGAGGATCCCAACTTCGTAATCACTGAGGATCTGGTTCTTATCAAATTTTAGAGTTTGTTGATGGATTAATTCATTCGTTCCTACCTAAAATTTTTTAACGCAATTTTTCTAGGGATTCCTCCTGACCAACATCTTATATTCGCCGCTGTCTCCGTCGATGATCCACCACCGCATGCGACCTCCTGTTCCACCTCCATCCATCTGATATTCCACTCCCACCGTCTGCAAACCCTCCATTCAGCCATCGTTTGCAAACCGCCATCACCGCCACCGTCTGTAAGACCTCTATTCCTCCTCTGCCATTCCATCTTCCTCACCTGTGGACAACTGGACGTTGGCTTTATTACCACCGCCAACGTGCTGGTGTCTAAAACCATCAAGAAGAGTGACATCTTCGTCTTCCCCAGCGGACTCGAACATTTCCAGAAGAACAACGCCAACAAAAGAAAAACAGAGGTACTGTTAAGAAGACCCAAAAAAACAAAAAAAAACAAATTGAAACTAGAAACTGAAATCTGAAATACAACTGAAATACAAAAAAAGAAAAAAAGAAATTGAGATCTGAAATACGAACTGAAACTAGAAAAAATTGGCAAGCAGCAATTAGCAGCAGTGATGTCCAAGAGAAAATGGCAAGGACGACCGCCACAAACTAAGATTTGCGACTGAAGCCCTCCATATCTAATTTAACTGAAGACGAAATTTCAGCAAACATGTCGAAGACGAAGCCGATCGTCGTACCACGTATACGATGATGCAGCGGGGGAAGCACGGCTGCGGAGACTATTGCAGACTTTTTACCAGGAGGAAGGGGACGAAAGGGTTTGAAAAGCAGAAGTAAAGCCACCAGAGTAAAGGGAACCCTTTAATCGAGGTTTTTCCCTCTTTCCTCACCGATTCTCCATCCGCTCACCTTGTCTCCTGTGGCTGGGATCCGCCACTTCCCAGGCATCCTCTCCTTCATCTTAGAGCGGATGGATGACCGCTACCTGATTCTCGGATGGACCTGAGCCATCCGAGCCGACACCCACACCCGAGCCTACAAGCTGAGCTGACAGGGGTATCGGCTCGGATAGAGGATTCAGATCCACCCGAGAATCAGGTGGCAACCATCTATCTCGACCGCCAAATCTACCATCCAAATTCAGGTGAGAGAGGATTTCAATACGCGTACCCCCTGTTTAATGCATCTCAATCTTCCTCAACGTCGCCGACAACCTTCATCAACGTTGCCGACAACCACATCTCCGGCGTCGATCGTCACCTTTCGAGCTTAATGCATCTCGACCTCCCATTTGAAGGTCTCGGATCATCTCTTGTCCTTATTTATTTATTTTTTTAAAGAGAAAATTATGCTTTTTAAAAAGGTAAAATAAAATTTTCAAATTTTCTATTAAATACTTAACAACATTGGATGTGAATGAAATTATGGATAAAATTTGGGATTGAGCGAATTAAAGATAAAGTTGAGGAGGTAGGTAAAATTTTCACAAAGAAAGTATATTTTGCATCTATCTCTCTTTTAAAATCCTAATTTATTTTCTCTCTCCTCCAAGTGTTTGGTTATCACTCTTTGATCGTTGATCAATGATCGGTTTGTCCTGTACTTCTATATTCCCATTAATATGTAGGATTCCAATAAACACTGTTGGCGTGTAAATGGTTTTTGAACGGGAGAGGAAAAGCTTTGTTAACAACGGAGGAGAGAGAGAGAACGCGCGCTAGATAGACGACGTGCGTTGTGACTCACGCTATCACAATGGATCGTTAGATAACATCGACATGCATGAGTCAGCATCTGCAAGCACGCAGCACGCCAATTTCCTTTTTAAACGTCAAAAATTCCTCAAAACAGCGGAAGATGGGAAATTATTTTTTTATTGATTCAGAATCGACGCGACGAGGCTTCGGGACTGTTTGATATGAATCAGAGGAATATTTCTGCAAATAAAATGTCAGCCGGATTCCAATCCGACAGTGAAAAATCTCGATAGATCTGCTCGCGAAACTCTAGGCTATTTCCCAAACCGCTAAAATCGACGGATTCAGACAATCAAATACCAGAAAGAAACAAGGTGAACGATTTGAAGGTATTATCTGTCACTGTCAGCAAAGATTATTCCAACACTTGCAATATTCAATTCCGAGGCTTATCAGTTGCCTTTGCTCAGCATAAAAATATGATTCAACTGATTAGCTGAGGCGTGAGCCTACACCTATCCAC
Organism: Protea cynaroides; assembly: GCA_028583415.1. NCBI lineage: Eukaryota > Viridiplantae > Streptophyta > Magnoliopsida > Proteales > Proteaceae > Protea > Protea cynaroides. The sequence continues at coordinate 44,461,863 of CM053269.1, read as the reverse complement.
TCTGAAACGACGGTTCTTGTGTATCTGTCGAAGAAGCTGTAGGGTTTCCTGAAGAATCAGCCATGGCGTATGTAGGTAATGGCTTGAAATTTGAGCAGCAGCACGGGAAGTCGAGGGTCAGGGTTACTAGGGTTTGGAAGAAAGATGGGCGCCATTTCATTGTTGAATGGAATGTGAACATAAGCCTCTTCTCCGATTGTCTGCCAGCGTATGTCGCGGGGGATAATTCAGATATCGTCGCCACCGATACCATGAAGAACACTGTAATTCGTCCCGTGACTCCCTCTCTCCTTTTTTTTTTTTCTTCGCTTACTCGGTCGTTTGTTTTTATGAAGATTTTTCTTTATTATAAAATATGATTTTCTATTGTTTCTGTTTTAAAGTAAAACTAAAAACATTGAAATTTGAGAAAATTTTACCACAACACAAATGGCGCCTTATGTTTTTTTTTTTCCTCCAATTTTTCCTATTTTATTCAAAATTTTTCATGAGAAGAAGTATGAAAAACAAGATGAACTATGATTCTTTATGTATTGGTCCCTATTAATTAATAGCATCTCTCACACAATCCTTGCCAACTCAGAGCTCCTGATAGCCTGATTGGATCTCCTAAATTCGGTGGATTACTCGTACGCATTGTTAGGCTCATAACTTGATTAACAAATTATCTGCTTCCACTTTCCAGAAATAATTCTCTGTCTTTTTGTATTCAAGTTTTAACCCAAAAATAAAAAATAAAAATTGTACTGTATTTAACTCAGGGCCTATTATTTTCCCTTTGTTATCAGTTCTTGAGATTTAAAACATTAAATGTTCGTCTTAGGCTTCACTTGAATATCTGCTACGTGCCTTGATTATGTACTGCCATGTGGCAGACAGTGAAGTAGTTTTTTCATTGGGTCCTTCTAGTATGCCACATGGCTCTATCTATGACTACTGCCTTGTGGCAAGAAGTGAAGTGTAGTTTTTCCCAAAAATAAATATATTGTAAAATGCCATGTGTCAATGTTTTTGGCAAATCTTACTTATGAATTGGTGCTGAGAAAGGAAACCTTTAGTTTTGATTAGTTTCTCAATCGACTGTTTCAACTTTTGACTCTGTTCTCTCTGTCTCTATATGTGTGCATGTGTGGTTGGAATTTGATATTATTGATTGAATCCCAATACAGGTATATGCAAAAGCAAAGGAATGTGCAGAAGTGATTTCGGTGGAGAACTTTGCAATTGAACTTGGGAAACATTTTACATCATACTATCCGCAGGTATATACTGTTTTGAATTGTTTTTTCTATTTTTTACTGCATTTGCATTATTGACCTATTAATATGCAATATCTTTTTTTTGGTAAAAACTTATCAATATGTAATATGCTTCTCGTAAATCGGACAGAGAGTGTTAATATGAAAATAAAGCAAATTGGATATAGGGAGAAGACTGCTGGTACAATCTTCAGGAGGGCAACATGGCTCAGGCTCAGTTGGGGCCTTGAGCAAGAGGGCTTGTTGGCTTGGACTGAAAAATGTAGCTTAGCTCTGTGATTGGGCAAGGATTGAGAAACTTAGGTTGGGTCTTTTGGTTTGACTTCTTCATTCGCTGAGGTGGGGAGTCCATTTGAATTTGTCTTTGTTAGGACTGCTGTGATTCAAAACATCAAGGTCGTAGTTTTTTAATTGTTGTTCTTGCATAATGAGAAAAGAAATGATTTCATATACACAGTCCATCAGAGTTCCAATTCATGGTTCTCTTAAACACCCCTGCTTAACTCTGTTTGAACCTATAAATGAAATTATTGGAATATCATCTCCAACATGTTTGTGCTTGTTCATGCTGCGGAACAAAAATATTTTGGTTGCATTAACACAGTTTTTTCATGGGGCATGGGAGAATCTGTCAGAAGTTGTGGTATGTAATTGACCCCCAAACAAAAACCTTGTGGTATGTCTTCCGTCCCCTTTTTTTCTTTTAACTTTCATCAGTAGTAATTTGTGTATATGGTACTAGTGGATCTGGTTGAAGTCTTCCAAGTTCAGGGTTTCAAAGTCATAGAGGAAATGAACAGGAAACAGAATGAAATTAACTTAACATTCAGTATGAAGAAGAATGAAGGTCAGATATAATACATGTTGGGCATCTAAAGAATCTTTGGAGCATCTTTATTTTGAATGCTCATTTTCTAAGAGAATTTGGGATCACATTATATCTCTGATTTTTCTTTTTTCTAGAAAAATAAGGCACTGGCCTAGTATACTTGATTGGGTAAAGAGAACCTTTAAGGGACGAACCATCACTGCCCATGTGGGTAGGATTTCCTTTGCTGTGACTACCTATCACATCTGGGTTGAAAGGAATAATAGAAAGTTCAAGCAAAAAGCTAGATAATGTACCCTTATTTGGAGGCAGATTTCTTGTGACGTTGAGATCAGATGTTCAAAGCTTAGCAGGGTTGTTTCTTTGTCTGCTTTAAGTGCTCATATCAGGTACTTAATATAAGATTCAGTCCTTGGCATAGTTATTTAATTCTCCGAATTATTCTTCCGAACAGAATAATACGAATAATTCTCCCAAATTCGAATTATATTTAATGATTCTTTAAAATTCTCGCATTTTTTGTCCAGAAATAAATATCACGAATAATTCTTTCATATCCGAATTATACCTAATAATTCTTATACTTAAAAAAACTATTAATATCCTAATGGAGGACTTAATGCCTTAACTATTATTCTCAAACAAAGTTTTTCAGAAAAAAAAAAAAAAATTCCATAACTATTTGCATTTTTTTCAATCTAAGACTAATTATAAGTTTAAAAATCACGTTATAATATAAAACAGATCATTAATTTTATTTTTTTTCCAATGTGAGATTAAATATGAGTACGAAAATCAAATTATAATATAAAATAAATCATTAATTTCATTCGACAACATGGAATTAAATATGAATATAAAAATAATACCATAATTCAAAGCAAATCATCACTTTTGTGTGCTTTTCCAATTGGGATTAAATATGAATCTAAAAATAAACATTATAATAACCATGAGGAAGTAATTAATGAACATGAAAAAGAGATGGATTTCATGAGGATGATTGGATGAATTTATGAAAATGTTTGATTTTATGAACATCAGCTCCACTAGATTAGTATTGCAATCATAATAAAATCTAATGATCCACATTATATATCGTAATGAAATCTAACAAATCCACCGTTATACACACTTACCCATCTATTATGTATTATTTTGTTATTTATAAATTAAATATTATTCTAATGTCACTTATATATTATGTAGGTGTAATAATGGATTGATAGGAGCACTAAATATTAAAATTTAATATCCGAATTTTTTGTCCGAATTTTTTTTAGACAAAAGAATAATTCCCGAACCGAACCGAATTCGAATTTTATTATAAGTCCGCTTTTTTGACCGCATCTTTGACCGAATTCTTAAATTATCGAAGCGACTCATTCTGAATTATTCTCCTTCCGAATAATTCCCGAATCCGAATTAAATAACTATGGTCCTTGGTGTCCTTTTTATGTTTATCTTTTTGAGACGTTGGTTTGTACCTCGTTTTTTCTTTTCAATTTAATTTTTTTCTTACCCATAAAAAATGTGAGACATAATAGGCTCAATTGTAAGTTGAGTGGAAGAAATCTGTAGAATGCTACTAATTGACTCCTATAGTAGTGGTTGGAGTTGTACACGTCCACTAAACAGAGATTTTGACCATTGTCCATGAATAATTTTTTTTATTTCAGGAAAAAGGTTATGTTTTAAAGCCTCAAAAAACTCATAACCACAAAATAATTCCATCTTAACTCAGTTGCTACAATCATAGATTAAAATCTCGGTGAAATCTCGCCGAGATCTCAAAATTATCGTAAATCTTGAGGGGGTCGAGGCGAGACACCGTAAATCTTGGCAATTTCTCGAGCTGGTCTCTGTCAGTTTCGACAAGTCTCGACAAGTTTCGAGTTGGGTTGGTCTATTTTTTTTGTTTTTCTCTTCTCCTTCTCAAATTTGCTGTTCTAAGCTTGGAAGTTTGGAGTTTTTGGTAAATCACTCCACAATTAACTAATTAAGTGTTATTATGTTTATTCTTCTCTTCAAATATAATTTTACTGTCTCATTTGGTATAGGTTTACATCTGAACTTCAGATCAACAAGTCCGACACTACCAAACATGGGTGTAAGCCCAAACAACCCCCATGTGTGATTATTTTTTCAATTTTATGGTTTAAATGTGTTTATATATGCTAAAATAGTGTTTCCCTGGAGTATTAGGCATTAAAATGGCCATTTTAGCCTCGAAACTGCATTTTTGCCTTTTGCAGCTTTTTTTGCAGTTTCTCGCCGAGATCTCGGTTTACTCAAGGATCGAGACACCCTCGAGACATGAGATTTTAATCCTTGGTCTTCATTGATGTTGATTGGGACAGCTCCTCTGATGATTATCGTTCTACTACTGGGTATGGTATATTTGTCAGCGGCAGCTTGGTTACTTGGCAAAGCAAGAAACAAGTTGTTGCCCGATCTAGTGCTGAGGCAGAGTTCCGAGCTATGTCTCATGGCATTTGTGAGTTAATGTGGCTCCAACGACTGATGAGTGACTTAGCTATTCTTGTTCCACTACCTATGATGCTTTAATATGATAGCAAGTCAGCGATCAATATTGCTCACAATCCTGTCTAGCACGATCTCACCAATGATGTGGAAATCGATCGACATTTTATTAAGGAGAAGTTGGAGCAAGGACTAATCTATGTTCCTTTTGTAAGAACTGGGGACCAATTAGCTGATGTTTTTACCAAATGGTTAAGTAATAAATTATTCCATTCAATAGTTTGAAGTTGGGCATGCGTGATATTTATGTGCCAACTTGAGGGGGAGTGTTGTAACATTTAGAAGGCAAGGGGCCATCCTTAACTTTAGGTCAGCAGATTTTCTTGACAAGAAGGGCCTTGACTTTAGGGCAGGGGCCTTCCTTCACAAGAAGGGACTGCTGAGCTATGTGACTCCTTGACTTGGGGGCTGTTGCCTATGTGAGTCCTTGACTTGTGGGGCTATTGCCCATGTGCAGCAGCCTTCCTTGACAAGTAGGGTTGTTGCCTCACGTACTACATTTACTATGTACACCTACCCACATTTACTTTGTAACTCCTTTTTCTCTATAAATTAGGCATGGCCTTTGTCATCTTGGACAAGTCAATCATTCCTCTCAACACTTACTGAGGTAGGGATGTAAGGATCCAAACTTGTGGACACCCCAATGGATCCTAACATCAAACTTACAGTTATGTTGGTGATATTTTGACTGATCCTGAGAGGTATCATAAGCTGGTTGGCAAGTTGATTATCTCACTGTGACTCGTTTGGATGTGGCCTTCCCAGTCAATGTGGCAAGTCGATTTTTTCATCTCCTAGGATGTTTTATAATGATGTCGTTATTCGGGTTTTACGGTATCTCAAGAAGACACCAGGACGTGGTGTACTATACTCTGACCATAAACATGTGTTGAAGGCTTTTCGGATGCTGATTGAGTAGGTTCTCTTATTGACAGGAAGTTTACCACCAACTATTGTATTTTTGTTGATGTTGTGTCTTGGAAGAGCAAGAAGCAGGTTGTTGTTACTAGGTCCAGTGCAGAGTATGAGTATCGTGCTATGGCACATGTTATGTGTGAGTTGATATGGGTCAAACAGTTGTTAACCGAGCTTGGCTTTCCACACAAGTCTTCCATGCAACTGTGATATGATACCAAGCTGCTATCAATGTTGCGTCTAATCCTGTGTTCATGAGAGAACAAAACACATTAAAGTTGACTGGCACTTTGTTGTGATAAGCTTCTGCAAGGAATTATTTCTCCATGCCATTTTCGTATAGAAGTACAACTTGCTAATGTTTTCACTAAGTCTCTAAGGAGTGGGTGGGTTAAATATATTTGTAACAGCTAGGCGTGATTGATATATATGCTCCAGCTTGAGGAGGAGTGTGATTATAGGTCGAGAGGGAGAGTCCATCTCAAGAATAGTGCTAGGAGCTAATCTCGAGATGGCTAGTGTCAACCTCGAGATGGCTAGTGCCAACCTCAAGATTGGTTCTAGCCTCTTATTTCTTCTTTATTTTTGGAGTTCGGGGCCTCTCGGCTCTCATGATCCGATCGGTCTAAAAGGGCACGGCACGTTATGAGCCGGCGATCCGGCTTCCCTGTCACGTCCGAACGTAATCAGGGTTTTCCTGTACGCTCATCACAGAATATTTCTAGATCCCAATACACCCAATGCCAGATAGCTGCCAAGAAGCACAAGCCAGAAAACACAATATGTGCCCCCGCCACTTCATCCGTGACAAACGAAGCGGAGGGAATGTGTAATTGCTGTTGCATGGAAAGAAGTCTCAAGAATCAAGAGGCTCGAGAGACCTCTGATTCTTGATTCGGCTTCATCCGTAAATGATGCTGGAGCAGCGTAGAAAACGGAAGTGCGTGCCAAACCTTCCCGTCGATGTGAACTCTTGGGGAAGATCAGCCTGTTATCCCTAGAGTAACTTTTATCCGTCGGGCCACGATAGCAATTGTCCCAGCCTTTGCTCGACACTACCCTAACCCACGGGCGGACTCACCCATGAATACCCCTAACACACCTGACCACTAGCCGGAAAAAAGTAGAGGATGGTTTTGCAGCTGGTTCACTTCGGGAGGGAACCAGCTGCAAAATGTTGTGACTCCCAAAGTTGCAGCAATATCTCTTTTTTCTCTTTCACTTTTTTCATACTCTCCTTGAAAAAACTGACTCGCACATTGACTGGGAAGGCCACATCCGGACGAATCACAGTGAGATAATTCAACTTGCCAACCAATTTACGATACCTCTCAGGATCAGTCAAAATATCACCATCATAGCTGTGAGTTTGATGTTAGGATCCATTGGGGTGTCCACAAGTTTGGATCCTTACATCCCTACCTCAGTAAGTGTTGAGAGGAATGATTGACTTGTTTAGAATGACAGAGGTCATGTTTTATTTATAGAGAAAAAGGAGTTACATAGTAAATGCGGTAGGTGCACATAGTAAATGCAGTAGGTGAGGGCAGCCACCCTTTTTTGTCATGGAAGATTACTGCATATGGGCAATAGCCCCACAAGTCAAGGAAGGCTGCTCAACAGTCCCTTCTTGTCAAGGAAGGCTGCTGCCCTAAAGTTAAGGCCCTTCTTGTTAAGGAAGGCTACTACCCTAAAGTCAAGGAAGGGCCCCTTGCCTTCTAGATGTTACAACATGTCAACACTTCACCTCAAGTTGGGGCATAAGTATCACGCATGCTCAACTTGCAAACTATTGGATGGAATAATTTACTAATTAGCCATTTGGTAAAAACCTCAGCTAATTGGTCTTCGGTTCTGACAAAAGGAACACAGATTAGTCCTTGCTCCATCTTCTCCTTAATCGATCAATTTCCCCATGCTAGGTGCGATCGTACTGGACAGGATTGTAAACAATACTGATTGCTGACTTGATATCACAATAGAGCATCATAGGTTGTGGAACAGTAATAGCTAAGTCACTCATTAGTTGTTGGAGCCACATTAACTCACAAATGCCATGAGACATAGCTCGGAACTCGGCCTCAGTGCTAGACCGGGCAATGACAGCCTTTTTCTTGCTTTGTCAAGTAACCAAGTTGCCATCGACAAATGTACCATACCCAATAGTAAAACGACGATCAGTAGAGGAGCTGCCCCAATCAGCATCGGTCAAGGCCTCAACCTGTAGATGACCATTAGAGGAGAGAAACACCCCTTTATCGGGAGCTGATTTCTAGTAATGTAAGATGCGTAACACTCCTTCCCTATGGGTAGTATAAGGATCATGCATATACTGGCTGATCAGGCTAACAACAAAAGCAATATCAAGACTAGTATGAGAGAGGTAGATCAATTTGCCAATTAACCTCTGATATTGACCTTTATCAAAAGGGACCCATCCTTGCTAGAGAGACGAACATTAGTTTCGAGTGGAGTATCGGAGGGCTTACAATTAAGCATCCCTGTCTTTGAAAGAAGATCTAACGAATATTTCCTCTGAGATAAGAAAAGACCCATAGTGGAGTGAGCAACCTCAATGCTGAGGAAATAGCGTAACTTTCCAAGGTCTTTGATCTCAAATGTTTGACCTAAATAACTCTTCAAACGCACAATCTCATCTGTGTCACTTCCAGTGACCACAATGTCATCCACGTACACAATAAGAAGGGCAATCTTATCACTAGATCGCTTGATTAAAAGGCTATGATCAGCATGACTCTGAGTGGAGCCATTCGACACCATGGCCCTATGGAAGTGACTGAACCATGCACAAGGAGACTGACTGCTTTAGGCAATAGAGGGCTTGCTTAAGCTTGCAAACCTTTTCTTGTGTCGCTGAGGTTGAGGACCTAGGAGGAATGTCAAGGTACACTTCCTCTTCAAGTTCACTGTGGAGAGATGCATTCTTGACATTGAGTTGTTGAGGATCCCAACCTAGGTTAACAACACAAGAGAGAAGTACTTAAATAGTGTTTAGCTTTGCAACAGGTGCAAAAGTCTCCTGATAGTCAAGGCCATAAGTCTGAGTGAAGATATGAGCCATTAATCGGGCCTTGTACTGATTCACATTACCATCAATGTTCTGCTTTACTACAAACACCCACTTACAACTCACTATATGTTTCTGAGGAGGAAGAGAGACTAAGTCCCAAGTGTCGTTTTTCTTTTGGGCTTGCATTTCTTCAACCATGGCCACCTTCCATCGGGAATTGGTAAGAACCTCTTGCCAGTTTCAAGGAAGGGAAACAGAAGACAAAGAAGGCACAAAAACCCAATAGGATGGAGACAGTCATTCGACACTACCTGAGCAATAGGACAAAAAAACTGATGAACCATACCCTGGGTAATTTTAAATTATGAAAATTGACCTGAAAAATATTCTTTTGCATTATTACTTCATATAACGCGAATAGTGGTTTGGAATTGAGTTTGAATTTAATGAACAAAGGCACAAAAGATACAAAATAACTCAGATCGACTTTTCATTAAATAAATTCACGTAACGCCATAACGCTTGAAAAATCATCAGCAAAAGCAACAAAATACTTAAACCTTAACGTAGATGCAACCGAATAAGGTCCTCATACATTATAATAAACTAAAGCAAAGGGAATGCAGACGGCTTATTGACACGAGGGGAAGAACTCCCACGATGTAGCTTCCCAAACTGACAAGACTCACACTCTAAACTAGAAAGAGAATTAAAATGGGAATCAAGTTTCTTTAGGCTTTGTAACGAAGGGCGACCCAACTGACAATGAGGTTGATGTGGTGACGGACTGACAGATCACTACAATAGGCAACTGATGGAGAACCCTCAAGTAGATACAACCCCCTTGCTTATGGTCCCTACCAATCATTTTCTTCATCATGAGATCCTGAAAAAATCAGGGGAAAGCAACAAAATACTTAAACCTTAACGTAGAAGCAACCGAATAAGGTCCCCATACATTAGAATGAACTAAAGCAAAGGGTATGCAGACAGCTTATTGACACGAGGGGAAGAACTCACACGATGCAGCTTCCCAAACTGACAAGACTCACTCTAAACTAGGAAGAGAATTAAAATGGGAATCAAGTTTCTTTAGGCTCTGTAACGACGGGCGACCCAACTGACAATGAGCTTGATGTGGTAATGGACTGACAGATCACTAAAATAGGCAACTGATGGAGAACCCTCAAGTAGATATAGCCCCCTTGCATATGGCCCCTACCAATCGTTTTCTTCGTCATGAGATCCTAAAAAACACAAGAATCATGGGAAAGCAACAAAATACTTAAACCTTAACGTAGACGCGACCGAATAAGGTTCCCATACATTAAAATGAACTAAAGCAAAGGGTATGCAGACGGCTTATTGACACGAGGGGAAGAACTCACACGATGTAGTTTCCCAAACTGACAAGACTCACACTCTAAACTAGGAAGAGAATAAAAAATGGGAATCAAGTTTCTTTAGGCTTTGTAACGACGGGCGACTCAACTGACAATGAGGTTGATGTGGTGACGGACTGACAGATCACTAGAATAGGCAACTGATGGAGATCCCTCAAGTAGATACAGCCCCCTTGCATATGGCCCCTCCCAATCGTTTTCTTCGTCATGAGATCCTGAAAAACACAAGAATCAGGGGAAAATGTTACAAAACAAATGTAAGCAGAAGTAAGCTTACTAATAGACTAAAGGTTAAACAGAAAATTAGACAAATGGAAAACTGAGGATAATCTAGAATGGTTTATGTCTATTTTCGATGTATGTAGAGATAAGAGTACTGACTCATTCCTTACCTATCATTCTTTTTATGTACTCCATCTTTTCTTATAAATAAAGTATGACATCTGTCAATTTAGACAAGCCAGTTATTCTCTCAACCCAAATTTAGCTCAAATATTAGATCCTTTGTGCAATATGGAGATGAAATCGAACATGTAAATAAGGTCCTTGAAGAATTAAAACTTATATGCCTAAACAAATCGTTGCCTGTTTCATGGCTACATCGTTGAACTAATTATCAACAAGGGAGAAAATATACAGACAACAAATACTCAAGATTCATGTTACTCTAATGAGTTAAAGCTGTAAACAGTTAGAAAAAACAATTGTATGATATGTATTACAATTCCAAATAACAACTAATAAGACTGTGTGATAGCTATGAAGGGACTGAATCTTCTCACAGGTCAGATTTTTTATTAGCTAACCCCGAGTATCATGAAATGCAGAAGCAGTAGAATACCCATGTTTCAACAAGAGAGTTAAAAAACCTGGGTTTTCATCGTCCCATTTGAAATTTATCTGGTCGGCGTCACAAGATAATGTTATTGTGTTTTGCAAATCTTAATATGGAAGAAATATAATAAGTTCCTATTACTTAATGAAGATGATATGTATGTATTCATGTTTTCAATTAAGGATTTTACATATTTTTGGGAAGTAAAATATTTATGTTTCACATGTAGGTTATATCTGCAGTGATCACAATAGTGGAAAAGCCATGGGAACGTGTACATGTAGATGGCCAACCACATGAACATGGTTAGTAGATACATTCTTTTACGATAAAACAAAGAAATGAAAAGCATAAGTGCTATATTTGATAGGAGCCAATAATTTATGTTTTCTATCCACGACCAAACTGCTACTGTTTTTCCATAGGCTACTTACGGGAAGGAATGCAGGTATGCGTGGATACCAGCGGCCAGTTCCCATCATTTCAGCCTTTTATTTAGAGATGGGTAAAATTGCTAGTGATGGAAAATTTCACAGGGATTCCTATATTTATTAGTTGCCTCCAAACTCGCCAAATCCTATCCTTCTGAGGTTCCAGTGGCAAGTGATTGCAAATTCCTTTCTACAGTCCTGTGAGGCTGTACACTGTATTGGTGGGTTTATTATAGACTACAATTACAGAATGTCTTGGTAGCGTAGGAAATGAAATGCAAATTAAAGAAGTACACTTTCAAAAAGCAAAGAAGTGAGAAAGAATATTGCTGTAGAAAAACCAGCAAAGTGTTGGTAGATCTTTCACAGAATTCGAACATTGTAAATGCTGATTGAGATATTCTATTCTGCCACATTTCATGCTTTAATCAGAAACACAGTTGCATATCATATTGAGAAAATTGAGTTCACTGATATTCTTCTACTCTTCAAATAACTGTATTTGGATTAGTGAGTTGATTTTGTGAGAGTGAGAGTTCACTTTCCTCACTTTTCCATCTTTTTGAGCTTCCATCGTGTGGCCAAGTGGACCTGTACTAAGGCATTTCCATGTTGATTTTGTTTGAAGAAAGGAGATTTTAATGCTCAGAATTTCTGGAAGCTGATTAATGGAATTCAGATATCATAGTTGAGTGAGGGACATATCATTTTGGTCTTTGATTACAGCAACTTAAGATCCCTAGAGTTGATAGATAGTTGAAGCCTCTTATATAAATTCTGAAGATAAAACTGAGGTGTTAGATGGTATCATTCCACCCAGAAACAAATTAAACCAAACAACATACAAATCCTTATTAAACTCCTTCTCACTTAAAATGGAGCGGACTGTTGTGCATGTGAGTGTAGACCGGTCAGCCAAGCATAAGAACCCCACAAAATTGACTTCTACCACAACTCTCAAAAGAAATCTCTAGGGTTGCTGCATTAAACAGCAGTCTATTAAGAAATTATGATCCTGCTTCCTGCAGTTGAGTGTATAATCCTTATGGGCCTGTTTTCATCAAATGAACAGGGGGCTTGACTGTACTGCCTACATGTAGCATAGTGGATCTCATTTTAGTTTTAGTTGGTTGGCTGTACTCTGTAGTCCTGCCTATGTGGTCGGTCTGCAGCTTCAGCAGCTTGCTGATTGAGGTGCCACATGGCATGGTGGGCTCCTTTGTTGTCTCTTGTTGGTTGTAACAGTGTCTGTGATATAATTGATTCATCCACACCTTTTTTTTTGGCCGAGTGTAGAAACCATCATGTGCACTGGTTTCTGTTGCTTTAATTTTACTTTTATATCCCATAATTTCACTTTTACTTCAATGAACGTTCACCCTTTGTTTCCATAGTTTCTCATTTGTTTCAACAGTTTCTCCTCACTTCTTCATTTTGAGAAATCTTGTAGCTTGGTATCTTTCTTCTTGCATTTTCTGCTTCATGGCCCACAAATGGCAAGAATTTTTGATAGCTGCAAATCAATTCTTTTTAATCATTTTGTTTTCTCCATTTTCTTAGGTCTGTCACTGCCAACTGCAGTTTTTTTTCTTCTAAGTATTAGATGCAAGAAGCTATTGATTGTCGAAAGTTATATGCTTATTTTACATCTTCTGGCTTCAGGGTTTAAACTTGGATCTGAAAAACATACAACAGAAGTAACAGTGAAAAAATCTGGCGCTTTATTGGTAACTTCTGGAATTGAAGGGTTGGCTTTGCTGAAAACAACCAAGGTTGGGTTCCGTACTTCCATTATCACTTGTATTTCTGTTGTGCCTTACAACTACTGTGTAGGACAAGATACGATTTCAAGATATTATCTCTCTATTACAAAGGGAAAAGGCATATGGTTAGACCATTAGACTTGCAGTTGGATAAATTTGAAGAAATAGCATTTAGAAATCAAGGGAAAGGGCTAAAGTTTATGATTTGTAGGATAGTTCCCTGTTGTAGATTTCTCATATTTTAAATAACAGATGTTGTATCAAACACTTCTGTGGACTGTGGACACAGATAAAACACTCTTTTTGATACACCAGTCTCTCATGCGTATAGGCTGCTCAATACTCATTTGCCCATGTTGACGTGTCTTTCCTCCCCTCCTTTCTGCCCCACTTTCTCTATACCTTGCTTTAACCTTGTTCCTAAATTGATGAATTCTCTGTCCTCCAAGGTCTGAATAATGACATGCACTTTGGATACCAGGTAGCTGTTTGACCAGTTTGATCAAAATGATGATTTGGCCGTAAAGTTGGGGAAAGGAAAAGGAAATTGTGAAGTTGTCAGGCTTCCTGTTTCTTGTCTTGCATGTGCTGCGTAAAGGCATGGGAAGGATGAAATTTTCATCTTTCCGGTTATGCTAGGACAACTCTGATTTTCATATTTACCTACTTTGTACATTCATTTCCCCAGATTTCTCTTCTGCAACAAAAACAAAAGTGAAAATATCATCTATTAAGAAGCAAATTGTATATTTTGATATCGATATCTTAGATACATACTAGTAACTTGCATTTCACTTGTTTTTTCCCCTCCCTCCGATAAACAGTCAGGTTTTGAAGGATTTATTAGGGACAGATACACTGTTCTGCCTGAAACGAAGGAAAGGGTATTGGCAACTGAAGTCAATGCTTTATGGAGGTATGTTATCCATTCTATCTTAGAAAGTTTACAGGATAAAAAGTTTTAAGTAATCATCAAAGATGAATCTGAAGTTTCTCATTTCGTAAGCATTTAAAATATATCATAACGACAAAGTACACATAAGTAGACTTTGGATTCCTATGCTGTAACTCTTTAGTTTCCCCTAGTCTTTTCTTGAATAATGTTAGCGAAATAATGTCATAGTTATTTATGCCCTAGTCTGCGAGTAGACATTTTTCAACTTATAATTTATATGTATAGTGCATCACTTAATATACTTTCTGAGTCTGGAAATCGCATTTCTAAGGTTTATGGAATCCACAACTTTATAATTGTGTCGAACTATGCATCCGCAACACTTGCGATACAAAATAAATCTTAACCCTCATTCAAGGTTCTAAAGCTTATGGTGTCGACTCTCGATGCGCATCAAGATTGACCATGTTGATGCAATATAGAATAGAACCAATGGATTAAAAAATAAAATTATGCACAAAACTTCAGTGATTCAGGCCAATAGACTTGACACAAGCTGTCAAAACCTAAAAATCCCAATTTTTGAATGAAAACTTCTTACTCTTTTTTCTCATAAAACCTAACTGGATCCCATCTACACTAAAAAAGTCCAAAACCAGCTTTCTAGTAATTATTAAAAAGGCAATACAAAGAAGCTTAATACCAATTAAGGTAAGTTTTCATGCATGTCAAGATGGCTAAGCTTCTTTCTACGCATAAATTATAGGTAAAAATATGCCCATTAAATTTCTTAAAAGGAAAACAATGCTTAAAAAATTAATACATTAATGTAAACTTAAATAGGAGCTTTAGGATTTTTTTTATTGCATATCTAAATAGTCCATGGTACACCTATTTGTCGAGTTGTTGGGGCATTTTTCATTCTGTAAGACTAGTAGAGCCTATCATTGTTCTGGGACATTGACAAGCCATCTTGGACCAACACAATCTTGATCATATCCTATTTTGATATATTGACTTAGTGCATCAGCATTATTCCAATGAATTTGGTCAGCTTTTGGGGTAAGTGGACCCCAATTTATATGTCTGCCACATTAACAATATTTCCCGGGAAAAACATGATCTTTATTAAACACATTAGGATTTCCATTATCTCATATAGATATGCTAAGGCATTACAGTTATTTTCAATGTCAATGGGGGCGTCGATGTTCCCTCCTAGGCCAACAATATCTTGATTATATCATATTTGACCATTTTATCATTTTATAGAGTGTCCTGTCAAGGTGTTAGGTATGCAGGCTATCCCTTCTTGGAAGTTGGACCAACGTGATCTTTACCGAGCCCTATTTTGATTGGTATCATCCATTGATATTATGGGGGCATTTTAGTCAATTTCAAAGTAAGCTAATCCTTATGATTCCAATACCCCCAAAAAAGATTTATGATTTGTTTGGTACCATCTTCATGACATGTTGTAGTCTACTGAATCAATTTCTTCTAAAGAAATCTTAAATAGTGATTTTCACATGACATTATAATATGTACTTCGTCCGAAATACATGGTTTGCTGATGAAGTTTGACAATTTCTGTATTATAAGGTTTTCGTTGATTGTGATTGAAGTTAACCCATTGGTAATTTGTGCAAGTCACATAGTTGTCAAGGCATCACTTAGGCAATGCCTAAGCGTCCAGGCGTTTTTCAACCCGTGAGCAGTTGGTTGCCTTATTGTTCACGCCTTGTTTTATTTATTTATTTAAATATAAATTGATACCATTTTTGTCTCATTTTTATTGGATGTATAAAGTACATATATACACCATAGTGCATGGAATCATGCATATGTATTAAAAATAATAGAAATTGATGCTCAAACCCCTCCCTTTTCTATAAATCCTCTTATGGAAGATGTACCCTTGGGAATGCCTTGGGAATGGTTTGAGTACATCTTGGGAACATCTAGACACCCAGATGCCCCTCCAATGCCTTGGGTCGCCTTCGCACCTTGACAGCTATGGCAAGTCAGTTAAATATCAGTTTTGATGGAAGGGGAAGTAAGTCGGTTGATTTAAGTGGTTTGTCATTGAATTTTAGAGCCACATCTTCTATTCAAAATTTTAGTGATAGTATGCATTTGCCTACCAAGTTTAGAGTAGGTTTAGCCGCTTAGCTTTCCCACATGATAATATACTTATTAAATTATTACTAATGATTGCAGTTACAAATATGAATCTCTTTCTAGCGTTCCTTTGGAGCCTCTTCAGTTTAATGAGAGATACCTGGACGTAAAGAAACTACTGGTAAGGACATTCTTTGGTCCTCCAAAAGAGGGAGTATATAGCCCCTCAGTTCAGAGCACTCTTTATGTCGTGGCCACAACTGTTATTAACAGGTTTTCTCTCTCTCTCTCTCTCTCTCTATCTCACACACAAACACACCATGCATGAAGTTGAATTTTGAGATATTTAGATTGATCCTCATTTGTTGTTTTTGTCAGGTTTCCAGATATATCATCAATCCAACTAAAAATGCCTAATATCCATTTCTTACCAGTCAATCTACCAAACAAGAGTAATCCAAGTATTGTGGAGGTAGGACTTCTTTCTTATCCTGTTTAAACTAGGCTTTTGAAAGCTGAAACATGTAAGAAAATCCTTAAAATATAATGAAGAAAACATTTTTGGGACCTCATGAATTGAGGACAGAATAAAAAGGTATCTTCAACAAAAAAAAAAAAAAAAAAAACCTGCATAGCATTCATGTAGGCATACTGTCAGTTTTTTTTAGTAGTATCTCTAGGAAAAGTTCAAATTATATACCATAACCATTGCAAGTACTAAGTAGTGGATCAATGATGTATATTTGCCATTATGATTGTTGTTGCGACTCTTAACAGTTCGAGTTTTGGGGATAAGTGGTTATACATGTAATAAGAGTCACGAGGTCAGGTGTTTGATCCCTGATAAGTGCGAGGGATTTGTGTTGTGTTGTTGTTGTCCCCCTACGCCTTGTACCCTCAGTGCCATGTGATTTTGCCACCGTGTGATGGTGTCACTTGTGGAGCCATGTATGTGTGTGTGGGCCTATACGTGCTGTGGTGGTGGTGGTGTTGTGTTGTTTATTTACGTTGTTTTGGCCCTTACTTAGAAGCTCGAGCTTTTGAGATAAGCAGTTGAAACGGTGGCTACAAAAAGATTAGGTTCATCTGATGATCCAATCTGATCTCATTTGACAATCAAAGGTGTGGGACTGATATGTAGTCCAATGGAGTTCTGGTGTGGGTTCGGACGGCCCTGGGCGTGAGCCAAGACAACGATATATAATAAGAATCATCCCTAGTTGTCTGATTACGTGTATGAACAGTCATATATCTATTACTTCTATGAAAATGACCACCTGTACAAGTATTTATATGTAGAAGAAATGCCTGCTTGTGTGAATTGGTTAGTGTATAAGGCCATACACAGTCATGCAGTTTTTATTCTGTTCTGTACTCTATAATCTATGCTTCTCCTTGTTTAATTGTATTTTATCTCTCCTTCTTAGCAGATTATGATGGTTTTCTTGGGGGTAGTTATCCATGTTAAAATGGAATGTGATGATTTTGAAAATCACGACAAATCTGGCCCATTCATTTTTAGGGTTTTTTTTAATAAAAAAAAAATATAAACCATTCAAAATGGAATAGTAATGTTTAGACTTTAAAGTACTGGTACACATTTATGGACATACATAGGATGTATGCAATACCAAGGAGGGTATTTAATTAATTAAAGCCTGAAATTTGACTTGTGGTTAATCAAGACTATGTTCTCTCTATCCAATGGTTGGACTGGATACATCATCTGCCCATGTGGTAGAATAGATGTTTTGTGTCACTTGAATTTTAAAAAAAATAACAGGCTCTTGTGACAAAATAATTTGCTTTTTCTTTGTTATAGAATTGTCATTTATAAAAATTTTAGAAGGTAAAGAAAAAGAAACCAAAACAAAGACAGAAGGAAGCAAGAAGCTTCTACGAAATGGATGGACGAGAAAAAAAGTTAGTGAGAACAAGATGGAGGCAAATTTTTTGTCCAAACCTTATGGTCATGGGGACAGCCCTGTTATTAACCAGGAAAGTAGGGTTTGCTAGTCTTTTTCTAGTTGGTCAATCTGATAATACCAATCATTTCACATTTTAATGTAGGTTTCTTAGTCTCACCTAGTCTGCCCACTTCATCATCTGGTTCAAACTGTTCCTGAGCAATTCCGGTCTTCTAGTCTCTAAGTTATCTGATCAGATATTGAGAATGCAATTTGCCAGATTGACCATCTGGTTTAGTCCTATTCTTCTAGCAATGTTACAACAATTATGCATTCACAGAAAGAGATAAGAGGACTTTAGACAAAAAACTACCTGGAATAATTGCATGAAAAATGAAGGCAAGAGAAAAAGATAAACAGATGTGCTTATTCATGTTGGGATACGTCTGAAAGTTGGTTTTGGAAATGGGGAATTCTAGTTCTACCTGTGTGGAGAAAAGCATGCTTGAATAAGGAGCAGGTTTTGCCACTAAATATGGTTCAATGGAAAATGAATCTCTAGCATTTTCATTAAGCATTGGAACCAGGAGATCTTACCACACAATAGTTAAAATTTATCTTTTTGTTGCAGTTTAAGAATATGCACTTACCATGAAATTCTTATCTCATTCATCATGATTCTTTAATGAGATCTTGCAGTTTGATGATGATGTCTATACACCAACTGATGAACCACATGGAACAATTCAAGCTACCTTGAGCCGCGTACAGTCCAAGATGTAAAATCTGGTAATAAAATCAGTCGTGTGTGTGCATTGTGCCTTATTCAGTTACAACATCTACCCTACCTTCTCTTCTGATATTCTGCCCAACCAGTTAGTTTGTTTATTTATCTTGTTTGGAGACATGGCATGTACAACTGTTTATGGTTATAATATGGAATAATAAAACTCTTGTGGATGAAGATGATAAAAAAGATACGGATATCTATGAATATGGAGATCATTGATTGCTTTCAGATGAAATTTCTTCCAATTTTCGCTGAATGTTATTTGTATGGAAGAAATCCATGATACCAGTGAGGTAGCTGGTCAACCAACAGTATGGTGGTTTGCAGGTCTGCATTTTAGTGATTCAGCCAATGTGACCTATCTTGGAGATCTTTACATGCGTGATGGGTCCTTGTGTCATCTTTAACAGGACATGAAAAACGTTAATATATTATTCATAGAAGTAAAATTGAACTTGGTTATTCTCAAGTTAAATTTGAACCACCTTTGGTTTAACTTGTTGGACAAATGCTTTCCTTTCATAATTTTTTTTCTCTTGTATGCTCCTGTTTTCCTATTGCTTTGTTTGTTTTGATGTAAAATTTTACGGTAAATTTTTCTTATAATATTTTATATGTAAAAAAAAAAATTTCAAAATTTGTTTCATGTAGGTAAAAGAATGACGAAGTTCTTTTTGTTCTCCAGAGCGATTCTTACCTTAGGGAAGTTAAAATGAAGGCACTTCCTTTTTCTTTTTTTTGGGTACGTTTTAATTGTCATTTTCTTTCAGTTTCATTTTTACTCAGTCCCATGAATCACATGTAGAACGAATTTTAATTCTTTGAGAAGGAGAGGAAAGGGGGAGTGAAACTTCCAGCTTCCTAAGAATCACTTCTCCACTTTGAAAGGACATTTTACTATGATACTGTTCTATTAAGAACCAAAAGAGGTAGTAGAAGAACTATATAAAATTATTTCTTCCATGCTGGCTGTTACTGACGAATAACTAAGGTTCCTCTTTTTTTGTTTTTATTTTTTTATAAAAGAAGTTCAATGATAGTGATGTGAAGGAGACGTTGTGCCTGGATTATAGATATCCAATGACCATAGATAGGAAAGAGGTTAGACTGCATTGGGAGTCTTCATACAATTGACTTCCTTAGAAACAAGAAATACGACTGGAGATGTAATATATCCTCCACAATTGGCCTTACCGACGGAGGAGGAAATGTTGAAATGTGAATGGCATCCGATATTCTAGATTTTATCAATGTGAAATTATTCTTAATAAAAAAAAGAATTATAAGAGTAAATTTGTCATTCAACTGTTTGTGAAAATTTCCCTTTATTTTAATTTTATATTTCTTCCTCTAAATGGGTTTTACTAGGGATGTCAATTGGTTGGTCTTGGTCGAGCTTAATCGGTCTTCTCTAATTAAATACTTTACACTGTGACTGACATGTTTAACTAATCGGTCTTGATTTGCGAGACATTGACTCATTTATATTCAGTCTGGTCGGTCTTGGTCCCTAATCGGTCTTATATTACTCGGTTTAATCTTTCTATTAAAGGGCTTTAGTGATGCAAACCAACCGATTCATAATTAGTTATGTTATTCGGTCTTATGCTAATTGTCTCAATCTTGCCTCCCTTCATACCGTCAAAGTTGCATCTTTCATGAAGCTAGAAAAAAATAATAAAATGAACGCCAAAATGGGCAATGTTAGAGGAGGAGGATGCCATCCTTAGGCCATTCTTAATAATAAGAACAAATTGAGTTTACTCATCATCGCTATTTCCCATCACTTTTGCTTTAAGCTTAGCTCAGTTGACCCCACCAGCAAGGGCAATATTGTCAAATGCCAACAACAATGATGGATGTGAGGAGGCCAAGGGCGAGGGGGCCACTCGATAACACACTCTGATTCCTCTACCCTCTACTAGAGTTAGCGTGTATTTGTGAATTTGTGACTTCGTCTTCGTGTGTTGTTCACACTTCGAAAGGTAGACTAGAGAGGGGGGGGGAGAGAGAGAGAGAGAGAGAGAGAGAGAGAGAGAAAGTAAAAAAGCAAAAAACTTAAATTAAAGGGAAAATGAGAGGGAGAAATGGAAATCCCTAAATAAGTAGATATCTAATGATTCTTATCGGTCTATGTCAAGTTAGTCTTTAATGTTTTGTTGGGTGACCATTGGGTTACATCCTACACCGTGAACAACAGAATACTAATCGGTCTAGATCTAAGCCCAACACATTTATTAACCGATGCAGTTTGATATGGTTTTTAATCGGTCAGTCCAACTCAGGGGACACAGTGCAAGCCTGAAATTGACACCCCTAGATTTTACGGAGGAATTTTAGGAGGATTTGAATCCTCTCCCATTAGTCCTTTAATTGGAGGAATGTCAATCGAGCCCACTGGCATTCCTCCAATCTAATGATTAAAATAAAAGGAATTGTGTTTCATGGATATAGCCCACACACAAATGGAACCAAATCCTCTCCTCCACGGCTCCCCAGCTCCCACCCCATCCAACCGTTGGAGGGGGTTGGAGTTTGAGCCGACTCACCCCTCCAACGGTTGGATGGGGTGGGAGCTGGGGAGCCGTGGAGGAGAGGATTTGGACGCCACACAAATAATTGAAAAAGCGCATCTACATGTGTTTCAGGTTTTCAGCCGTGCCAACCCTTGCAACCCCATCTGGACCGTGGAAAACACATCTACATGTGCACCAATGCAATCCAACGCCCGAATGGGACTGCAGGAATCCCATATCCCAAATAAACACCAAAATTAAAATAAAATCTCAGAAATAGAAATCTCAAATCTAAGAAATTCGAAAGTGCGCCTCTTTCGGTCGATCGAAGAATTCTCCTTCAAACATACATCCGTCCCTCTTCTCAATCGATTTCTTGGTTGGGAAAAGGAGGGCTGAACCAGGAGGAATTACTATTTCAAACTCTGCCGTACTCTTCCAATTCCTTACTCCCATTCAATTGTTTTTTCTGCAACTTTTTCACAACCCATTGGCGATGGCATCTTGACCTACCTGGGTGGCTAAAAGTGATCGAAATCTGGCTTTTCAATGTGGTTTTGAGGGGTTTGAAGCCGGATAAGAGAGCAGGTGTAGCCACATTTGGCAATGGTAGCAGTGATGATAGGTTCTCCACTCGTAGCTGCTTTAGTTTGATCGAAATATGCTTTTGGAAGTTGTTTTCCGTTAGCATTAGCAGCAGCTTGGGTTTCTGATGTTGTTTCCTTCAATGCCGGTAGAATTGAAATCATTTCAATACAGGATTTGTTAGAATTTTTAATGCAAGTTAGGGTTTTTCCCATGGGATTTCTCATGAACCCTAACGAATCCACCACACAGATTACTAGAATACAATGGGTAATAAAAGAGATGATAGAACACGTACCAGCTATAGATTGATTTTCAACTGTTTTCTGTAGCTTGAATGCCTCGATCAGAGTCTTTCATAGCCTCTTGGGATCCCTTTTTCTCTGTGCGTATGAGAGCAACAGAGGGATCAAAACGGGGGCCCTAACCATAGTATTTATAATATTGTCCCTTACCCAAAACTATTCCCACAGTGAACCGTGTTGGTAGTCTCTAACCAGTGACGAATAAGATCTAAACCGGTCAAACCAGTAATTAAACTTCCACTTAACAATTGATTAGGTAATTGATCAAACCCACACAATAGGAATCTAACAGGATTTGTTTTTCCTAGACTTTCCGTTGCTTTTGATTGCTATTTCATGCTCTGCTTCTAGTTGGTAGTTGACAAGGTCGGATTTTGCAATAGGTTTCGATGGTGGTGATGCAGACCATTAATATCATTTGCAACACCACATTCAGCATTGGAAGGAATTAGGGCAGTCATCTTTTCTGATTGGGTAACCAGAGTTTGCTTAAAATCTGATATTCCTTTATCCTAATTTTGCTTTAATATGCTCCTCAGTTGGATGGAGATTTGTACGTGGCATTCGTCCAACCCTGCCGCTCTGTAGACTGTAATTCACTCCCGCGATACACCAGAGCCAAATCCGGTGAAGTGGGTCGATGTCTCGATAGTTGGCGGGAAATGTTTAAAAAGAAAAAAAATTAAGCTGTCTGCGTTTGGTAGAGAGCGAAGCCCTAACCCCTCATTTTTTTTTTTTTCATTTCCTCTCTCGTTTCATCTTCAAACTCTCTCTGCTCCTTGAAGTGATCTATCTAACAAAATTTAGCTTTAACGAGGAAATCAGTGGGAGAAGATCAAAGGAGACAGCTAGTTCTAAACTGGAAAAGTCGTGATCTTCTATTGATTATCGAAGGACAACAATGTTTATATAGCCTTTATTATTATTATTTCTATTCATCTTCTGCATTTGCTCATCGTTTTCAATCGAGGTGAGGGGAGTGGCGCCCACTTAGCTTTCTGTTCCTATGGTAAGTTTTGTGTCCTGGTGTTTGACATTTCACGGGAGTTCTCTAGTTTCTTGCTTGGATTTTTTTGGATTAATGATTACCCAGGTGATATTTGTGGTTTTTTTTTCCTTCCCTCTTCTCCAAAACAGGGGAAATAAAAATATCTTCCCTTATCTTCTTTGGATAAATTTCATGTGTTTGTTTTTGCCCTGAGGATGTTGTCAGCTATTGGTGTCCTGTTCCTTTTTTCCTTTCCCTCTTTGGGTTTGAAAATTTTCCTTGTTTTCCATTTTAGTTATTTAATTTGCTAGATTTTAGGTTTAATTCTGCATGCTGTTAGCGATCTTTTTCTTTCCCTCAAGGTGGGCCAATCCCCCTCTGTCTCTATGTGCTTGTGGTTTTCTCAAATTTCCTCGTGATGTCTGTTTTCCTATAATTTTTTTTTCTTTTTAACTATGTTTATACTAACAAGTGGAGTTGATACAGCAGATATTAATCCTATGAGCTTGTTATATGTTGATCAAGCTGAATTTTTGAATTGCAGAATGCACTCAAAAACATGGAACATTTGATCCCTAGGAATTGAAGTCAGGAACAAAGATGCAGGCTAAGATCAGTGCTTTTTTCAAACCTTCCACCACCAAAATCTCAGACCCGCCCCAGCTTTTTAGTCCAATTGAAGATGAACTGGAACTCAAGGCCCCAGAAATTTCGATAACATACAAGCGTCGGGCTCCAAAGGCAGACCCTTGTAGGTATGAATTATTCAACACGGAATGAATTTCTTACACATTAAATTAAGCATTCATCTGAATATATTCTCTTCAATGAATTATTTCTTTCAGAGCCAGTGTCTAACTTTCTATAGTTTAGAATATCATATTATCTCAATTTTGGAGAAACATAGATTTGAGTGCATAAAATCTCTTAATGATGATCCATCCTTTCATTTCCTTCCCTAAGGCTAGTAAAATTCAATTTGTAGTGTTAGAGATTATGAGTTGTAGCTCAGCTGTTATTGAGTTCCTGAAGTATTATTTTTAGTGTCATCACATTCCCTCCATCTAGAACATTGTTTTTGTAACTACAGAGTCATGTGCAAAACCAGAAAAAAAAAATAGAGCTTCTGTACATTGCCGTTTTCATCCAATGTGTTTTGTAACTACAGAGTCATGTGCAAAACCAGAAAAAAAAAATAGAGCTTCTGTACATTGCAAAACCAGAAAAAAAAAATAGAGCTTTCAAAAACAGAGTCTAAGCTTATTTTAAATCTCTCAAGTCATTTCATCCAATGTGTTTTATGGTCATTTTTCATACTTCTGCAGATCTATGCTACTTGGACACTTCAAAATGGGA